>VYXB01007626.1:47722-273532 GCA_013397135.1 Pachyramphus minor
AAAAAAAAAAAAAAGATTAAAAATGTATTGTGCCATACAAAAGCAAAACCAATAATTTTCAATACCTTAACACTTCCTATTTGGCTTATAACTGCAACTCAAAAAGGAGATGGAGTCCAATAAGTGCTGAGTCACATCTGATAGTCCAGTGTGGGTATTGTGAGTGCTTGGGGGGTAAATATGGCACTAGACACCTGTATTTAAGCAGCTGAACCCTCTACCCTCTCTTCACCTGTCAGTTCTTGCCTAATAACTTCAGATTTTATTTTTTTCCCAGCAATTTGTCAGTGATGAAAAACCAACAGGTGCTATCTTTTGTATGACTTCGGTTAAAACTGTCATCCATGTAGAGGAGAGACCCCTTGGCCACAGAAAGGCAAACCGTGAGGGGCAGCTTGGGTCCTCACGTAGGCATGGGTTGGCCTGGCATCACCCAGGTGCTCCTCATTGGCTCAAGTCGATGGACAGGAGGGACATGGGCAGGAGCTGGAGGGGGCTTGCAACATTTCAAATCAAATCCTCCTACTGAAGCCAGGGGGAGATCACTCAGCTCTGGAAATCCTACTGAATTCAAGGACTATATTTCGTCTGAAGATGAATAAGGTTGCTCTTAAAGAACTCTTCCCCTAGATACATGGTTAGAATAGTTTCCCCATATTTAAATTATCTTTCACTTCAAACACTGTATGAGAGAGTAACTGCAACACACCGAACATGTCCAAATATGAACTTAAATTTCAGTCTGATCACAATATATGCATCCACATTTTCCTTTTTCATAGATTACCTTTGTATATTTCATAGATTACCTTTGTATATTACCTTTGTATATTATTTTATTTCATTTTCTTTTAATGATTTTTCCTCTAGTGCAAGTTCATGTTCTCTATTGCTCTTCCTAATTGGACTGGCTAAATCTGCTTGCTGTAGTTTACACAATGCCCTGAGGCACCAAAGCATTATTTGGTTAACTCTGCTTCAGATTTTTTCTATCCTGTGCTCTGGGGTTGATATCAGTTTCTATTAAGAGGCTCATTGTGAAATACTTTAGCACCTAGGGGTCCTAAGTTTCAGATAGCTCACAAGAACAATTTTTTACCCCTTGTCAACACTTTCAATGTTCTCAGACTTACATTCGATGTCATACTGATGATAATGCATCATGTCATGGAAAACTTGTGATTACTTTCTATACAACAAATATTTCTTTTGCAACCATTTGCAATAATTTTTTGTTACCGTGCCTTTAAGACAGAGAGAGTTATGTATTCCACAGGTTGAGGTTTTGAAGGACTTGGAACTGTATGAAGACATGCTTTTCTAATTAGGAACAGATGAGGAACTGATTAGGAACAACTCCTATTTTCTCCTTTGTATAGTTACATAACTATAGTAGCACAAAAGCACTCCTTTCCTTCTCGACAAACAGCGCTGTTGATTCTCAAGGGTGTGCAGTCATTTTGCATGAAGTTGCCTTAATCGTTAATGAGAACCAAAAGGAAAAAGAACGTATCTAACAAAAAGAAAGTATGGCCAACTTGGCAGAGTACAGTACTGAATCTCTATTCCCTTTCTTTCCAAGTGAAAATAATTGCTCTGGCACGGTGAGGACTCGGCATGGCTGGTGTAGCTTGGCCTACATCAGTTCCCTCTGAAACAGCAATAGCTGTTCACTGTAGCCATGGGCTGCACAATTCTCTGAAGTTTCATGAAAGCATTCAGAAATCAAAAAGGGATTAAATTAGTTAGCTGGTATGGAACTCATTTAGCATTAAGGATGCAAGATAAAAAATAGTAAAAAAATTAATGACAAATGTGAAAGTTGGGTTGATGCAGAAATAGCTATATGTTTTATTTTAATCTCTCTCCCTGTATTTATATTGTATTTTCCTTGATCCTACCTAAAATTGGCTGTATGGAATTAGATCAAAAAATTGTTCCCAAGTATCCTCTTTGTTATGAGGAATTGTAGTACATAGCTGTGAAGGAGACAGAGAGTTGAGCAAATGAGTGGCTTTTCCCTCCTATGTTCCTCCAGTTTCCAGCAACCTTCAGGCCTTTTAAAGTTCTCCTGCTTTCCAGTATGTTTCTGTCTAAATTAAAGTTGCCACAAAATGACATATGAGAAGCAGATGTTGACCAGCAATGTTTGACTCTCTGGACTTCATTCTTAAAACTGTTGCAGACAGTGCCTACTACTCTTCTTTTCTACAGTCCTGCATGTCTTTGGTGAGCCTCAGTTACAGCTCTTCCCAGCAGCACAGCTGAAATGAACTTCTGGCCCCTTACTGGGCTGAAAAAAACACAAAAGACAGCTAAAGCACAAGCAGTTTCTGAATAAGCATGAGAAAGAAAAACTTTCTGGAAAAAGAAGCTGCAGAAAGGTCACAGAGAAAAAGGGATAAAAGTTCCCTTGCCCTGTGTTGTACAGGGTATCCTGTACAACCATTTTAAAAGAAAATAGATAAGATTAGTGATTTAACTGTGGTTTAAGAAAGGGTAAAGGCTTATGAGTACCAGAGATGATAAACCAGTTTATTCCCTTATGGGTCAAATCCTAGGATTATTATAATAAGGGAAGCAGAAGTTTGATATCAAATTAATAGTTCTTAATTGTATTATATTAACATATTAAAACAAATAATGCATCTCTCATTTATTGCCTTCTATTCCAACTTATACTTTACTCTCTTCCCTGCTGCTTTCCGCTTTTTAATAATCTTTGTTAACAAAAAGGTCTGAGAAAATGCTTCCATGCTTGTCTTTTAGTTGACTGATTTTATTTTGTGGAGGGGAGAGGAATTTGACTAACACAGAAAGCTTTCTGCTGTCTTCTGGTTAGAGAGCTTATTCTGGACTTTGACCTTCCTTGAATCATGTTAAATAGACCTTCTATATATGGCTTAACCATATATACAGGAGAACCATATATACAGGAGAACTTCATGAAGTCCAGAGACACTAACTTATCCAAATGAAAAGTATACATCCAGAGTAACTTTATGCTTATGGCACCTTTTTCACCCCAAAAGAGTTGCAGATTATGTACACAGAAATTGATGCACCTACAGTGACATGTGACATGCTTTAGGGCTGTAAACATCAGCTGTTGAGTAAGGGAGCATGAAGTGAATAACATTATATCTAATTAACACAGGAAGGGGGATTCAGTTAGTCAGAATGTAATTTGGAGCTGTTTTAATTTTGTTTCAGTTAAGTTAAAATATGTGCTGTCTGTAGAAGCAAGATCATAGCAGATAAAATAGTGGTGATAGATTGCTTACATTACTGAAAATCTTTCTAGGTTATTTTTAATCAGATTTTATCAGAAAGTCCTATTTAATTCCTGCACCTACCCTGTTTATATTAGCTTGCCTGTACAATCTAACTCTGATGATTTTAAAACTTAGTAATGTAAACATTTTTCCTTGAGACCTATAAATGCTCTTTTTTTTCTAGTTCTAAATTAGTTTTTTTCCTCCCCCCACCTCAGGAATCTTTTACGTAATCAGAGCATTGATTTTCCTAGAGACCCCGAACTTAACATTTTGTAGGGTATTTGTCTTCTTGTTTGTCTTTTAGTTTTTCATAAGCTTCAGTAAGTCTTTCAACTGAGGTTAAGGCATTTTATAACCGGTAGTAATGAGTTTGAGATAAATGATTGCTTATTAACCACTTGATGCTTTTTTTACTCATTATCTCTTAGAATAACATTGTAATGGCAAAAAATTACCATTTATCAAAAATCACAAATATTGTTTACCACAAGGAAAAGAATGGGTTAAGCTGATCATGCTGAATGCAAAATCTTGACTGAATACTGATTCCTAAATTACTTTATAGTTTTGTCCAAGTATTGGATATCTGAGAGGCTTTAATCACAAACAGATCATATGGCATTCTCCTTGTCTCTGTTATAAATGTCCTTGTCACACTTTTCATATGAGTTTCCTGGGATAAATATAGTGTTAAAATGAAACTGGGTCTTGATGGCTATTCCAACAATTTTTAATCAATGTTTCAGTGCCAGTTCTGGGAATCAAGCAAGTGGTTCTAATACCAATAAAGGCTGTGCATATCAGAAGAAAGCTCTTGAATTGCACTATTCTTTGGAGACTCAGTGCAAACAGTGGAGTGGTAGTCTGGTGTATTCATGGTGACCTCTGACGCTTACACAGTTACACTATTATGACTGGTTGCTGCTATTTTTAGACATTCTTATGTCTAAAATTCTTATGAAATATAGTCGTGATGACTACAGCTGAAGATCATGAGTGTCTGAAACACAATTGTGTGTATCTCATATGGTGGAGACAGCTTTCTGTCATCACCATCAGATGACCATAACTATAATGGGAATGCAAAGTAGTAAGGACTTAGAATGAATCCTAAGTCTGAATTTCTCCCTTGTGTTGAAGATAGGGGAAAAAAAAAGAAAAAAAAAGAAATTTTTTTTTTTTCTTTCTGCCTCTCTGTCTTGACATTTCTTCTTCTGTCAGAAGTAAAGCAACAAGGCTTTGTGCGGGGGGCCGGGTGGGGGGGTGGGGCAGGATGGGCTGGGATATGCTGTCCCTCAAATTTAATATACTAGATATCTGGATGTGTTTCCTGTGCATTTCTGTTGGCTTAGTACTTTCCTTGAAGATCTTGAAAATTAAAGACTAAGTAGTCACACTTTGGATTCAGTTTGTAATGATTATTCACCATTGCTTTTTAACTCTAAAATAGTTTAACCATTTGTCTGCTACCAGCAGTAGTGGTGAATTCTGTTTGTGTGTTCCACCATGGATAAAGGAGAGGTGATCTGTGAGTGCAGTGCCATGCCCTATGCCTCTCATGTGATCTGAGTCTGGCAGAGTGTTGTTTAGGAACTTTTTATAAACTTCTCCATTTGGTATTGTTCTGAAAATGAATCTATGTTGTGAGACATTAATTAGTGGCATCAGTAGTGTGATGGCTTCTTTAGTGTTGTTTGTCAGTGCATGGGTATTCAGTAATAGATTTCTCCCTTTGAAGCATGGCGTTTTCTCTGATAAAGGTCCCAGCTGTGTTCAGAAGAGGCAGAAGGCTTGCAAGCATTCAGGCTGCCTACAGACTCCATTTTTCCAGAGAATCTGAAAACACGCTTGAGTCTGACAAAGCAGGTGAGGCTCCAATAATATAGATATATCCTGATGTGATCCTACAGTGGATATCATGGAGGATAAGCTAAATTATTTTTGGTGTTTACTACCTGTGATATCTGCTGAAGCACTTTGTGGAGATGAAGCAGAAGTTGTTGAAGCAAAATTAGGATTTCTTAGAGAACTAAGAGATTAAAACAATCTGAACCTCTGAAAAACAATATCTCTTTGTGCCCTTAAGGCTATCAAACCTCCATATATGAAATAGTGTTAGGGTAATATTCTACTATTGTGGATTTTTTCCAGGACTTTTAAGAACTGTCATTGTTCACATGGTTGTCAAGAAAAGAATACTTTGGTGTCATGTTCCCAACATTCAAAGAATTGCAGTTAGGTTTTCCAAGTTCTTTGACTTCCTGATTACTTGGCTTTAATCAGTATTATAATTTGATATTGCTATAATCCAAGTAATTTCAAGGGCTTCTAGCATCTTGACAATGCTGGTTTTGCAAATGAACCAGAGAATGATTTGATGATTGATTTTATTTATGTGTGGAGCAGGGAAGAGCTAGGTACGTTTATCTTTGGAGAATTAAGTTGGCAACACACATTCTTTCCTTGGAGTGTAGATTTTAGTTTTGGAAGGCTACAATATTTTTGTATGTATTAGAGTATTTGATCAATAGTTAAAGACCTATAGTATGCAAGAAGTCAGATTAACTAATCCTTTGGTTCTATTTTGCTGTATTTTCTATGAAATCTGTAAAGAATTTATATCAGAAAATCTATTTTATTGTTAATTTGTTTGTTTGGTTTTTTTTTTTGTTTATTATGGCTGTTGGTTTTGGGCGGTTTGTGGGATTTTTTTGGTGGGGAGAAATTTTACTGCAAATTGGGGATTTCAAACTGTAATTGCTTCCTACCACCATGTACATATATCCATGTGTTTCTACTCTAATTCTGGGAAAAGCTGTCTATTTTTGTATTTTCAATCTGAACAGAACTATACAGTCCTGGTTTTGTAAGTGTATTTTTGTATACAGGGAACATAATGATGTGCCATGAGATGGAGCACTCACTCTGGATTTCATATATTCTCATACACCCTTCAGTAGCCGGAGACAAAGCTTATGAAATGTGAGTGAAAGTGAGAAAGTTCAGTTTAAATTACTTGCTTCTGCGCTCAGCTGGTTAGGCAACGTGGGAGACTAGGAAGTGAAGTTAGCCAGAGGTGATATTGCTTTATGTTGGAATTATTTGTTTATCTGTGGTTTATTATTTGTTTATTTTGTGGTTAGTTTTAATTAAAAATGGATAGCTGAAAATGTCTTTATTCACTCCTAATAGAATATAATGCAGAGTAAAACACTTAGTAACAACAATTATACAGCTGAGACTCTACCAGACTTTGTGCTGTCAGCTTTGGGGACTCCATAGGGTCAGCAGGAAAAGTCAGCAGGAAGAGTGGCTCCTCAAATTGGCTGTTCCCAGCAAAAACCTGCTAGACTCCTCACTTTCCCAAGCCTGTATGTTGTACTGTCAGTGCAGAGGCTATTGTTCTTTCCTCATTTGCAAAATAAATGTGCTGGCTTTGCAAAGCATCTCCCTGAAGTCTGACATTGCCTGGCTGTCTCACTGAGGGACATGTGCCAGTCTGTTGAACTGCATCCTGCAGTGTTGCTCTGGCTCCCCACCACTGTTGGCAACAAAGGAGAACTGTAATGTTCAGGATCCACTAATGTAGACTTCAGCTATCAACTAGGAATTGAAGCAGACATGGAGAGGAGACCATGGGAACATGTAAAGATGAAGCTTTCTACACTGTAGGTCTTGGCTTTTTGGAGCTCTTCTGCTTTGCTGCTCCCAGCCCCTAAGGGCAAAAGATTGATTTAGAAACCACACAATAAAAACTAATGCAAATTTCTGTGAGAATAAAGTGCACAGGCCATAAAATGTACGTGGTGTGATTCACATAAACAATCCTTTGGCTGGTTACTCAATCCATTTCAATGTGTCCCTGACATAAATTATCTCACTTTATGGACTTTAATGTATACAATGCCAAAAATGCATCACCTCCCTTTCTCACCATTTCACCAGCTGTGGTGTGCTATAGTTTTGAGTGCAATGGTTGGAGGCTTTGCCATTTACTGTGTATTAGTCTTGATGGGAATAGAGCTCTTATGGATAGCTGTTGCTTGCCCCAGTTCCCCTCTACCACCATTGACTGAATATAAGTGTCTTCCTAGGAATCACTCATGTTCATAAGGCTTTTTCTGCTACAAAATTCTTCCTTGGTGAAGTCCAGTCCTGTAGGTTTGTTCTGGTGAGATTTTATAATCCTTCTCCAAGGGCAAATTTTTATGCTATGTTTTAAAACTCTCATTTTTCTAAAAGTGCATTTACTGAAGTGGATTAAGTAATGGTAAAGGGAATAGCAGCTAAAAAATTTCCCTAGTGTGGATTAGCTCTTAAGTATTTAAATGGAGTTTTCATTCACTTGTGTTATCTTACATTCACTTAGAACCTTTTTTTCCATTACACATACGGGAGTTTTGTTTGTTTATTTGTTTTAACACATATTTACCTCTGAGGCCATTCTTTTTCTTGTTGCTGCCAAAAACCTGTGCTCAAGGCTGCAGTAGTTTCGTCTCTTTGATGATTTATATCATACAAAATCTTTCATGATTTTTGATATGGAAGACAAAGAAATTTTTTATATTAGTCATCCAGCTTTGTTGGATGTGTTCTCCATCACAATTCATAAACATACCTGAGATGTGTCACAGGTGTGTGAGTTATACATTAATTTTATGATTTCTGTGTAGCCTGTCCATAAGAAATAAACAGTCCAATGTTATAATGTAAAGCTGTAAGCAGCTGATGTGGTTATTTTGTTTTCTTATTTGTTTCAGTAGCACAGATTCCAATCTTTTAAAGTATCAGAAGAGTTGCTAGATTAACACTATATTACTCAGAGCTTTCCACTCCAGGTAATTTCAATTTTAAAAGTGCTGAGTGAGACATAGTACAATAATTAAAAAGATATAATTTGTAATTATGGAGAAGCTGATAAAACTAGCATAACAATATAAGCTTCATAAAACTTGTCTGTTCCTTTCATACTTTTTCTGTGACATCACATTTTGCTGTTTTCCACACTCCAGTGTTTTCTGGAATCTAAAGAGAAACAAGTCAGATAATTCCAGCTTTGAAACACAGACATATTTTTTCCCTCTTTGGATAACAGAAAACTTGCTGCAGAAGTTAGCAGTTTCCTTTGGTTGGGGTTACGCTTCACATAAGTTTTTCCTTTATTTTTTATCTCAATAGTCACAACCTGAGCCCTGAGTCCTTTTTTTTCTCTATTGTCTGGAAAAAACACATGGAAGGTGATAGAAAATTGTTTCAACTTTGTGCTACAGTATAAAATGGTATTCAGATTGGATGTCTTAAATTACACAAGTACTTTTTCAAGGAACTGGAAAATTTGATGGCTTTCAAAGCTTTAGGGAACCTGGCAATCATTTTATTTTCAATTAAAACTCTAAATACTGATCACTTTGTAATAACTGTTTCATGATTGTGCTTTTGAAAGCTGTATTCAGGCTATCATATAAATCTGACAGGCAGGTTTTGTCTTCCTTTTTTTTTTTTTGTCCTAGGGAAAAGTTTTCCTACAAGCCTATGAGATTTATAAAGCAGAAGTAAGAAAAACTTCACATCTTTTTTTTTTGTCCTGCAAATTTTTAGTTTAATTTGAGGTATAGCACCAGTAGGAAAAATGAACATGCAATAGAGCACTCTATCTGGTGCAGAAGAACATTTGCACCCTTTAGTTCACCAACTGACATATATGACTTCTTTCTGCTGTGTGTACAATTGCTTATGATACCAAGAGGAAGGATAATATTGATAACAAATACATAAAAACATTTGGGTTTAGATTTTTTCATCTATAATATATAAAATGTATATATGAATAATCCCAAATTATAAATGAGGCACTGTGTTATTTCATTACATGCTATATTCCATATAACATGTCATATAGAGTTACACGTATATATGTATTATTTGGAGTAAATTGCTGGACAACTGTAAACATAAAGAATAGTGAATGTCCTATGATTGGCAAAAGTAAGAATAGACCCCAATATATTCTAGGACTGTGGGTGAAATCTTATCTCATTCAGCTTTTAAGGCTTCCTGGACTATAATCTGTCAATTATGGTTGAATGCTTTCCCTCAGACGTAGCAACTATATTCCTAGCCATGGTTTCTGTGATAAGCACATAATTCTGTTGCCATATATCCACCAAATAAATATATCCAATTCGTTGGTGTAATTGCTAATTTGGCCAGATCTACCTTCCACCCCTGCCAACTGCAGAATTCTCCTGTCCTGACACGTAGCTTTTTCTGGGCAATTCCTGGAAAAATGGGCATTTAAAACTGGGGAGGAGAGGAGAACTTGGCAACAAATTGTTTCACAGAAGACCTCTACAGAGTGGATTTCCCACATCTGATGTACCAAATCCATTTCTGGTTCAGATCTACGTTGGAACACGAGATAGTTGCCTTCACTTTGAGAGTGAGTACCCATAGAGGTTGCAGGTTGCACACATCAGTGGTAGCTGCACCCTCTGCATGATTACAAACATCTGATCTAAAACAAAACAGCCCCAGCACTTGGCTAGCATATAAAGCATTTTAGATGTTAGAAGAAAAATTCTTTTTAATTGGGACTTTCATGACAGTGGGGATATGACTTAATCACTAATTTGGCTGCCAGTTCTGGAAATGTCCCAGAATTTAAACCTCATTTTAGAAGAAAGTATGTTGTGCGAAAAGTGCAAGATAAGTGTGCATTTGACATGAGGAATGTATTTCCTTCCTTCATAAAACTTGTATGTCTATTAGTAGGACTAAAAGGTATAGTTTTAGGTGAGAGCTGAGTGTGGTGTTTCTGTTTCCCTCTAAGATAATGTGGTTTGAGAACTGGAATCTTTGATTGCATACAGTGTATTTTATAAAGCCAAAATTGAATTCAGTGAATACAGCAATGGTGTGTAAAAGGCAGAAACTGTTTCTTTAAAAAAACAAAAAATTCAATATTATGCATTAATGATAACATGACCGTTTAACTATCACATTATTTTTATTATCTATTTAATGGTCTCCTTTAAAATTTGTAAATGAACACCCATTAATGTGCAGTACAGATTGGTGAACTCCAAAAGCTTTAAGCTTTTGATGAAGAGCCAAAGACTTTGGTTCTGTTTTGAAGCTTCTGTAGCATCTCTACCTGCGTCAACTAGCAAAATAAAATTTAATGAAGAGTAGCTTGACAAATGACTTGCAAGAGGAACAAAAGTATTTGGAAATGTGATCTTCCCATCTAGAACTAATTAGAATTATGGCTCCTGCAACACTTGATCTGCTCACAGCCCTCAGGGGAAAGAATAATCATAAAATGCACATGTAGGGAGGCACTGTGCACGTGCACATGATGTACCAGAAATCTTCTATAAATTCTGTGGAAAAATCCATACAGTAACTGCCAGGCTGTAAAACAAAGCAATTGGACTTATCATACAATCTGAAGGAGCACGTAGATAGAAATATCCACAGTTGCTTCTGTCTGTAAATACAGCTCCAAAAATTGGGCAAAAGATTCAGCTACGATACATTTGTTTGTTTGTTGAAATTTTTAGGACAGCACCATTCAGTAATACATGTTGCTTGAACCCACAAAGTCTAGACACTTCTGCCATTTCTGCAGAGGAAAGGGATTTTCAGCAAAGAATTAGAAACAATTCACTAAATGAAGTGGAAATTTTTATTATAACTCTGCATGCTTCTCAAAGCTGATATCTCCTTATTCAAAGGATTATTATTCCTAAATCTTTTTGTGTCAGGGTGATAGAGGGCTACTTGATTGATTGCTTAGAGGCTAATCTTGGAAACTATAAATAAAAGCTTTGTAAAAAAGAACAAATCCATCTTAGAGCCTATGAAAACCACTTTAGGAAAATCCTCATTCTCACTTCAGTATCTCTCTCAGTTTCGTACATTGTGGGTTTTTTCATCATTGGCATATCTCAAACAAGTTTTTATTTAGATAAACAATGTATACACGTCCAAAAGAGATTAAGAATATTTTCCTTTTTATTCAGTCCGTTCTTCCATGCATATGAAAAAAAAAAAAATCTATACTCCACAATCTATGCTACTCTGCTGATAAATTTGCTGGAAGTTCAGTAGCTGACTTTGATTTTTTTCTGCCTGTCGAGCCATGACATCCCTTTTTCATACACTGTGTCTCTAACAGTCTTGACAGTTGAAGCAAACTTCAGAATTTTGCAGCCCTCATGGAAACATACCAAACTTTAGTGAAAAACTGTGCTTGTATGTGTCTGTGTGGTATTTACTCTGATATGCTGCTGAGTACTTAATGCTATTTACTATAAACACTTTTAAATCATGGCTTGTAAAAAAACAACTGGCCATACAAAATGAAAACCCAGACAAGAGCTTCTTCAAACAGACATCTTCAAAACAGATTTATAATTTGTATTCCGTAAAGAAGATGGTTGGTGTGCTCATAGAACTGGAAACCCTATGGGAAGCACTATTCTGGAGAAATTAGAACTAGCCTAAATGTAAACACTCTTCCATGCCTGTTTAGTTTAGCATGGATGCATGCTATGAGAAGATGGAAGTGTCATCATCTCCTACAGCAGCTTTACTTTAAATTTTGTTCACTTTTCATGCAAACAGAAAGTTGTTCATGGAAGTTCAACAAAAAATCTAAAAACTAAAAAGAATAATGGATACTGAGTAGTTTAAATTCATCTGTATTCTGCCTCCCCAGCCCTTCTCCCCCCCCCNATATACAAAGTACACAAATTGTTTTTCCACGGAAATTTTGCTTGACACAACATATTTTGCTGTGTCAGGGACATCTGCACTAAGGAAATGTTACACTAGAAGTGTACTCTGTTTGAGCATTTTGGTTTTCAAAAGTCATTTGATGATCCTTTTCTTCCAATATCAAATTAAATGAGTTTGAACCTCTCTTACTCCAAGAGAAATTAAGTAAAAATGTCAACTTTTTCTGGTCTTCAGTATGAAAATATAAACCAGGTGAAGTTTGCTCTAAGATAAGCTCAGCGTAATTTACTGGGAATTAATGAAGTTATACATTAGAAAATATATACCTGACAGCTGCAGAGTAGAAACAGTACACTGTTTAAAGATAGCTATTAAGATGTTCCTAAAATTGGATATTTTGGTCACTTTTACAAAATGAAAGTTGCATTAAATAACAAGATAACTTAGCAAAGGACATCAAAATTGTCTATGCGTGCAGCTTGATAAGAAAGAAGGATAATTGGTCTCACTAGTACTTAAATAAAGAACCACAATAGACATCATTCAGAAAGATCATAGTTAGTATTATACGAATCTCAGTGTATTCATTATATATTATGGTAGACTGATCAATTTACAGATGTCTACTACTGAAATGACCTCCTTTAATGAACCTGTGCTTATGGGAGAACTGGAAAACTCTTTCAAAGAATTAATGAAGAAAGAGTGGATGTAACCTTACCCTGGTGTGACAATCATGCATATAGCAAAAACACTCCTGTCTGAACTCTTCCTGTGGAAGAAATTTTAATTTTTTTTTCCATAGTATTAATATAAACTTGTTCTTGGACCTTCACCATAAACTACATAGAGAAGGTGTCAAAGGTGGCCCAAAGGAGCTTCTTTGAATTTGCCTTTTTTCATTCTTAATTTGTTTGGTTTTCAGTTTAAGGGGGCTTCCTTACTTGAGGAGAGAATATGAGTTAATACTACTCCTTAATTATTCCTGCTAAATGTTTTTCCTTTTGGGGAAAATCATACCCTTACCAATATGACACTTCAAAATGTACTAGATCACTTAATATTACAACATTCCCTTCTCTTTTTTTCATCCATTTTTTCCTTATTCTGCTTTTCTAGTACTTTTTATTTAATCTCAGTCTATTTTATCTTTTTTTTTTCTTTTTTAATTATATTGTTTTGCCTGTATCTTCTTTTTTAGATTAGTGCTGTAAAAGGAAAAAAAAAATCTATCTGGTGCACCTGCTGGCAGCAGTTCCATGTTAGTGTTGGTAGATGTCATCCAAACAAAGAGGTCCATTAGGACTGCAAAAATGAGTATTGAGATGAGAGGAGCCCATCAGCTGAATGCAAGCTAGGAAAAAGTAAGTTTCATTCTGTAGTGGTTGCTATAGATCACACATATCATATAGTACTAAATGGCAGAAGGGTGAAGGAATGCTGAGTGATTACATTTTACAAAGAAAAATAATCTGATGCTTCTCATTACACTCCTAGTGATTGCATCAAAAAATATGACTGCCCTTCTTAATATTACTTTGTGTGTATTTGTATATATGAAAATAAAATCAGTGGGAATGTATGTTTGATGTCTGTGGTTATAAATCTGTTTATCCAAGATTCTATTATTCTAGTCACATCCTCAAGGGACTAAAAGGGGGTGTCTGACTTTTCTGGCATGTCTTTTCAATCAGCTTTCCCATTCGTACAAAGGGAATAATTTCCATGGTTGAAAAACAGAGCAGGGTACCATAGTAATACGTAGTATTTCTATTTATTATTTGTTACTCTGCATTTTCCAGTAGCCTTTCTCATAGAGATTTTTTTCAGCATATTGTAACTGATGGTAGCATACATTCTGTGTTACCCAGCCCTGGCCCTTTTCTAATTCAGGTCATGTTTTGCTTAACTGCATTTTCTCTCATTAATAGTCCTAACTATTAAGACCTATAGTGGCAGGAATAAGTCACTCCACTAATACCAGTATGTCAGAATTTATAAGAGCTCTGTTCAAACTACTCATAAATGCCAATAATGAGATAGAGTCTCCTTGAATCTAGAAGTGCTTAGCTGGAGCTAATGTCTTTACTGAAATCCCCCAATCACCTGTGAAATCTCCTTTGCAATCATATATAATCTATTATTAACAAAGAAGCCTACGATGTCTTCACCATCCTGGTGACCTCAAAAAGCCAAAGTCACACATGCATGAACGCATAAAACACCAGATTATCTGAAACTCATTAATGTGAACAGTTCAAACATAAGGTGAACCTCCCACCAACCAGTTGTTCCACCAGATGTCACTTCTAGTAAATGTACTTTAAAGTTTTGGGGTTTCCTCCAGTTTTGTTTTGGTTTTAATCTTTTTATCAATAAATTAATTTAATTGAATAAATTTAATAATAAATTTCGGTTAGTATTTGGATAAAGATATGTCTTTCAGTGTCATTTATTCATCTCTAATAATCATTATAAAGTAAATACAAGTATTTAATCTCAAAGCTCCCCTATATACATTAAAAAGCTACACACAGTCAAGAGCTCTTTCATACGTGCATTGGAAGAGTGGTGAAGTCACCTTATGAATGTAATTGGTAAGAAAGTGTATTTTGGTCCATTATTCTTTCAAGTTACTAAGAAACCCTGACTCCTCTAAAAACAAGACTGAAAGTACTGAGTCTGGTACAGACTGCTGATGCAGACACAAGTCACTTGGCACATGACATTCTGACTTTTGTAGTTCCTGATGTTATAATTTCACAGCAGTAACTTGAAGTATTTCTAATAATTCCACTGCATATATATAATTTTTAATGGGATGCAGTGGTGTAAACTATTTTACTTTCTGGATTAGAGCAGAAACTTTTAGTGGAGTTACTTAAGACAGAATTTGGGAATAACTGCTGAGATGCAAAAAAGAAACTAGATAATTGTTTGGGGGAAATTAAGTTAATGAGGATTGGTTCCATTTTCAGTGTTACCTTGTTGATATTAATTAAAGAAAGCTTTTATGTCTGGAAGGAATTCTTTTTCAGTTAGAAAAATAATTATTTCTGAGATCTGGAAAGAAAATCAACTGATAGAAAGTGGCAAGAACATAAAAATCTCTATGAAAGTGATGAATAGAAATTTCTTGGCTCTTTATCAGTTGTGAATTAGTACTTTTCTCAAAGTCCACAGAGCCATGCCAACTATGCAACCACAAATTTAGCAGATCAGCAGGCCAAAATTAAATAGCGATTTAATCAAAACATAAATCATTTGGTAGCATCTTGTTCCAAAACTAGATTTTATTGCTGAAGAAAGAGGAGCTTGTTTATTTGAAACCGTTGTATAGCATAGAAATGCAGAATTCTTCTAAGTGTGATAGACCACATTCTCTTCTCTTAATTAAATTTTTCTCTCTCTCTTTTTTTTTTTCTAAATCAGTATATGTTTCCCTCCCTGAAAAAATCACCTCATTGCTATGGAAACACAAAGTCTTAACTAACATAATAATTTAAAAATCAATTTAATTAAAGCAAACCAAAAGGATGATTACATACTAATTTCAGGAAAAGACAAACAAGCTAGTCCAACATGCATAAATTCGACTATGATAATTACTCATTCATGCACTCTACAGACATGACAAGTCACAAGCTAAAACTACTTAAATCTCTGCTAAATAAGATTAAAGCGAGTGGTGCTGCTTCCTTTTGCTACAGGTTTGGCATGGGCAGGGTGCCATAGCCTTGTTTTTGACTAGTGACTTCTTAAACAATGTTAAACCTGGTGTCTGGATCTGGTAGTTTGAGATATATTTTAAGCTAAACTTAAATACACTTGTAACTAAAAGGTTATTTCTCATTAGCATTTTACTGCTTTAAGCTAATGGGGCTTAAACCAAACTAAAATTAAATCTTAAGAAGACCTATGTTGGCCATGCAGAACAAGGCTAAGTTCAGTCCTCTGGTAGGTGGAATGTTCCCAGTTCTAGTGGCACATAATTTCAAGTGAAAATGCTGCACACACTTCAGGCTTCAGAAGAGAGGACTGGACCCCCATGAGCTTAATGGAGCCTATAATTGATTTAATAAGCCAATTCTTTAAATGGAGCCTCAATAGTGCAATTAAAATGCACTGTTTGATTATAAAAGCAGGAATTCAACTTCACTGTGGAAGATACTAGGTCTTACATTAGCAATTATTTTGTTTACATGCAAACGTATTCTAAGGGTTCTGTGTGTCCCTGTAAGGACTGCTCTTTAATACAGATTTGTAATGGGTTTTAATATGTAGTAATATATTGGAAAAAATAAAATGCTTGTGGCTTTTTCTTTTTTAGCAACTGCATGTCAGTGTTGTAGGAAATAAGTATCACCTGATGCCATGAAATGTACAGCATCACCTGTTGCTTTTCCTTTCAAAAGACCTGGCCAAAATAATAGTTTTTGCTAGCTGAGCTAACAGTAAAATTCAAGTCATGCAAGTGTGGATAGCTAAAATGGCAAGTTAACCATCACCCATTCAATCAGAGGCGGGCATTTCCTGGGTAAAGAACAATAGGATTGAAATTAAAAAGATCTTTTTGTTCTTTATGAATGAGATGGTCATAACTTGAAAATGTTGTATTGGGTTTATATAGCAAGGTTTTGGTATCAGGAGGGCTGCAGGGATGGCTTTTGTGAGAGCTTCCCCAATGTCAGATAGAGCCAATGCCAGCTGGCTCCAAAATGGTTCTACCATGGGCCAAAGATGAACCCACTGGTGACAGTGGTGTGATCACATATTTAAGGGCTGTGCAAGAGCAGCTGGGAAAGAGGGGTGAAAAATGAGAGCAACAGCTCTACTGACACCAAATTCAGTGAAGAAGGAGGGGAAAGAGGTGCTCAAGGTGTCAGAGCCGAGATTCCCCTGCAACCTGTGGTGAAGACTGTGGTGAGACAGGCTGTTCCCCTGTAACCCATAGAGTGTCATGGCGTAGCAGAGATCCACCTGCACACATGGAGGACGCACATTGGATCAGGCTGATGCCTGAAGAAGGCTGTGACCTCATGGAGAGTCCATGTCAGAGAAGGCTCCTGGCAGGACCTGTGGCCTTGTGCAGAGAGGAGCCCTCAGTGGAGCAAGTTTGTGACCTGGCAGGAGTTGTGACCCTGCAGAGGACTTATGGTGGAAAAGTCTGTTCCTGAAGGATTACACCCCATGGAAGGGGGCTACACTGGAGCAGTTCATGAGGAACTGCAGCCCGTGGGAAGGACACATGTTGGGGAAGTTCATGAAGGATCATATTCCATGGAAGGGACCGAATGCTGGAGTAGGAGGAAGAATTGCAGAGACCACAATATATTCACCCATGACCTTTTTGTCATATTTTTCTGCTCCTTTTCTCTTGGAAGGAGTGTTATAGCAGTTTGGTGGGTACCTGCTGTCTAGGCAAAGTCAACTCACAACAAATGTGATCTTGCACTTGCTACCCACAAAGGAATTCAAATCCAGTTGTAACAAATGTTCACACCAACCTTAATTAAAAAGAGTCCCTAGAGGGCTTTAAGTGGCTAAAGTGAATCTGTTGTGCCATTAATTCTAAGCTGCAAGAAGTATAAGTAGAAGGAGTTTGCACATCCAGTAAGAGAAGTATTCAGAATGTCTGTGCCCAGGGTGATAGTTCAGATGTGCCTATTTGCCTTGATGCATACTTTAAAGATGCAAACATGCCTAAGAAGGTTTGTCTAAAACTAGTTAATTTAACTCATTCTCATTTTCTCATTGACTGACTCAATTTTTCATTATGTTTAATCAAACCGACAAGAACTAGATAATTTATTTCTTAATTAATATAGTCTTGTTTTTAAAATTGATGAACTTTCTATTTAGACAAATCACTGATGCATAAAAGAAACCTGCAGTGACTGCAGAAAATAATAATTTGTCCCCCACCTAGTAAATGCCTCATAACAGTTATAACTTCTGTTATGCAAAATTTTAGACTAAATAATGCTAATAGTCCATTTTGTACATGAAACCTATGAAAAAGTAAATATTCTTGTCTACGCGTGGCCAAGTAACTTTATACTATAACCTCATACATTCTTTTCAGCAACCTTAGTAGTCTTTTTATCTTTTAAATTGTGTTCTTGTATGTGTCATCCAACTATTGCTTCATGCACGGTTAGTATAATCTTTATTTATGTGCTGCCATCCACATATGGGTGGGGAGGTATGTGTGCTTTTTTGGTTAAAAAAGTAATATATTGTAAAAAATGACAAGTGTACAGACTTAAGGGAATATCTGATCATGAAGAAAACTCACTTGGCCCCAAGGATTAGCAGCTGTGCAGAGGGCTGGATTAGATGGGCTTGCATCTCTTCCATGTGCCATTTCACAGTACCTCCTGCTCCATTTCCCTCTTCCACTTGGTAAAGGTTTTCCTTGGCCCCAAGGATTGTTTGGTGGACTTTCAGGCATCCATTTCTGAACAACACAGAAACTGTAAGATGTACATGTTCGGGCCTGCAGATCTTGACTTTGAAATATCACTTACATTGCAGGGTGTTGCTTGGAGAAAAACAAGCAAATTTACTTCCAACAGGTTTAATAATGTACCAGGAATACTACTGTACTTGAATAGATATTAATAGCAAGTAGTTTCCAGCTTTTTCTTCAAAAAGAGGAATTTTGTATTGTAGTAATTGTTCTGAATTTAGCCTTTGTGTTTACAATAGATCCCTTTCCTATGCTGTGTTCCTCCTGCTGTCATATCCAGCTTTTGTATGGAAACTGATGTCCCTGAATAGTTGTACAAACTAGTGCAAGAAATTCCTTAAGCTTAAATTTTCACGTGGATGCCACATTTGCACTGCCTGGGGTCCCCAAACACAAGGATCACTATCAGCTAGTTCCTTCAGGGCATCCACTGACTGCCTCATATATCTGCTTTTTTTTCATGGCAATATAACAGCCATTAATAATTTATCACAAAAGAAATACCTTGGTAAAGTACTTCCCAGTGGTAAGAGACAGATCCCTCAACTACTGATGCAGTGCCTTATTTAGTATTCCATAAATTTCAAAATTTCTGAGTATTTAATAGTTTGTTCTATCACCATCATGACTGAAGATGGAGGAGTTCCCATTCTGATTCAGCTTGCAGGTCTGTAACAGGTCTCATTTATGCCATTAGCAATTTGAAACCTCCAGTTTTTCCCAGCCATGGCTCATTATTGTCCACTGCACTGACACAGTTACTGACTACCAACTATATTTAGTTTGCTAACTTTCATACAAAAAGGGGCAGAAACATTAATCAAAGCTCCAGAGTAATCAGCAGGTAAGTTTCCAGTCAAAGAAAAGAAATCTATCCTTTTACATCATTCTAAGTGGCTCATAATTTGTGTCAAATGAGAAGTAATAGGAGCACCAGGCAGCAATTTCCTTCCAGTGGCCCATGCAAAGGAACGACACATTATTTGTTTAGTGGTCTAGTGACAGGTGCTGCTGTCTCATTTCCCATCCCTACAAAAGCAAAAAAACAACAAAAAGGGATTGTGCAGAGCCATAAAACAAGAGACAGTGTTTTGAGATCTTCAGTGCGATTTTATGCTTTGTAATTTCTGGAATCAACTCTATTAAATTATTCATTTTTATTCTGATTCACTATGTAAAGAAAACACATTTTCAATCCTCCTTTTTGCAGATTTGCAAAGGTAAAATCAGCTCTCCAGATTGTTCTTGCAGATCGGTGTGTTGTTTTAGACTGTTCTGTCAAATCTGGTGCCCTAGACATTTTGACTTGATTGTGTAGTCTTACAATTTGATGGTAATTATCAATAGTAGTATTTTTTTCAGCATTATTGTTAATTAAAGGAGGAGTCCAGGCAGGGCTTTGGAAACTGTTGCTTTCTTTTAAACTCTTGTTTGTCAAAGAAATTTAACTAAAGAAATGAATGGAAATCTGTGTTAAGTTAACAAAGAAGATTATTTTAAAACACTATTCACTCGGCTTCCAACAGTAAGAACAGACTTGTCAAAATTTTTGTGCAAGTTAAAAATTTACATTTTTCTGAAACAAGACAGATCTTCAGGAATCTTGAGTTCTGAATCTGAAGAAACCCTCCCTCCTCCTATGAAAAAAAAAAGTCAGCTTTAAGTCCCTGCTCAGACAGACAGTGATGGGAAGGAATGTATGTTTTTTTCCTTGCTCATTTTGACCAGACATTTCTTCCTATTGACTAAAGTGCCATTTCCAATGAAAAGTTAGGGGCCTGAGCAATCAAATTTTTACAATAGAAAAATGTCCTCATCATAAATTGCTCTTTAGTCATTGTTCTTGCTTGTCACTCGGATTGAGGGACAGATTCTCTGCCATTTTCTACTTTCAGCCTTGGTGACACGAAGACAAAAGTCTTCAGCTGTAATACATTTGCTTGTACCACCTCTGAGCAGCAGGTTCTGTGACAATTGGCGCTTATACAGCCTTTGTGAAAGATCTGAGCCTGGAGATGAGGAGTAGAGGTGACATGGTGAGCTGACCTTAGTGTTCTCACACATGTACCTGCTCCAATGAATGCATAATTAGTTAGAGAGGCAAAGTAATTTCTCTGACTTCCTCCCTGATTCCCTCTTTGCTCTTTTTCAACATGCCAGATTTATAAGGACTTCAGGCTTTGGGTTGTAACAGGATTGGTTCACTTTTTTGGACTCGAGAGAGCGTGTCACTTCTCTACTTCATGCACAGCAAAATTTTCTGAAGGAGATGCGTGCATTTGTTTTAGCATGGTATCAGCAATGGAGGAACAGCAGTACTAGAGTTCTGCATTACTTTTTTATTCCATACCCTTTGTCAATAGATCAGCATTTTGTTGGCTGACCTTTTTGTTTGTCTCTTGCTTAGCCAGCCTCATTAACCTTTGAGGAATGAGGTGCATGGGGCAGCCGGCAATCAAAACACAGAGAGCCTGGGAAGGTCACTGTACGGTGGTGTGCAGCTGGATTTCACATAATAAAAAGGTTCATATTTCCTTTCCTTGCTGTCCCTCTACTCCATATTTCTTAAGGGCAGAATCACAACAGGTGAGTTGAGTCTGTGCTGGTTCCCCAGAAGTGCTGCTCGTCTCTTGAGCACACAGGTACCTTCCCTGTGAGCTGATTCTATCGCTTGATATCCAGGTGTTCATCAGCATCCTTCCCCATATTTTTTGTAGTAGTGGGAAGGTATTTTTGGCACACAAGCAGAAAGGAACCATAATTTGCTCTGACAGACATTCTACTCTGGACAATGTGGGGAACCAGACAGCGCAGTACTGCACATAGCATTATGAATCTATTTGGTCAGTGCTTTCTTCTTACAGATTGAGGAACTATCAATTCGTAGTTTGCAGCACATACTCAAGGGTTTTTATGGGGATCAGGGCCTTTTGCAAAACTGGACAAGTCTTGTCTCCAGTGGTCTGAGAAGATAGGTCTTTGTAGTTTTTTATCATTTGTACTATTCTGGGAGCTCAATTTAATTATTGGGGTAAATTATCCTTAACTCAGTGATTTCAAAGTGTGAAATCTGCCAAAGCACAGCAAAATGAGGATCCACTGATGAAATGTTTGTAAAAAACTAAGAAGGGGAGGAAAAGTTTATAAGCAACACTAGGTAAAAGGAAAATCATGAGCAAAATAATTAGGAAAGAAGAAGTAAGGGGTTTTTTTTTGTTCTTGTATTGCTCCTTTAGGAATAATGACCGCCTCCTAAGAAAGGACCCTATAGTAACCCCTATAGACCAGGCAAAGGCAGGATTAAGCAGGTTAGACTTACTGGGAGAAGATTGCACTTGGACTCCACTCCACACACAAAAGAAATGAAGGCAGCAACACCCATTCAGCTGTCATGGACAAGCATGTGGGAGCAGTAGTGTCTTCACTGCGTGTGTAGCTTTGGAAAGGATACCTGTCCTGGGTTTGGGGAATAAACAAATGAGTGTAAAAATGTCGCAGTCATCTCCAACACTCTTATGAGGAAAAGCTGAGGGCTTTCCCAAAGATAATGGCTATGTTAGACATTTGCAGCAGCTTGAACTAGTAGACAGTGAGTAAGTTATCACATTTCATTTGCACAATTGAACTATCTAACATTGTCCATTAAGCTTTGTTCTTGATCATGCTTTTTGAGCATCTACACAATATCTGATTTTAATTATATGTAGGACAGATGTAGTCCAGTGTCATTTAAGAAGTTTAGAAGCTAATTTATCATACTCTAGAGACAAGGAGCTACTGGAGGGAGTCCACCAAAGGCCTACAAAAATGATGAAGAGACTGGAGCATCTCTCTTATGAGGAAAAGCTGAGGGAGCTGGGCCTCAGCAGTGTCCTGAAACAGGATAAGGGTTAATGGGCACAAAATGAAACACATGAAGTTCCATCTGAATATGAGGAAAAACTTCTTTACCTTGAGGACACTGGAACAGGCTGCTCAGAGAGATTGTGGAATTTCTTTCTCTGGAGATATTCAAAATAACAGGGTGGTTGGGCTAGATGGTCTCTAGAGGTCCCCTCCAACACCAACCACTCTGTGATTCTGTAACAATATGAGTGATACAGTGGACAATGGTTAGGACTGCATTTTGCAGAACTGTTTTAAGCAGGAAAATTTCACTTCATTACTGGTAACATTTTTCTTTCAGAAAAAAAAAAAAAAGAACTGTGTGAATTTTAAAATAGACATTTATAAATCCTAAAGATTTCTTATTGACATGTGTATGTCCACACCTATGACAGTAGAGTCAGAGACTTGGTCAAAAACCCACATCTTCCTGCACTTTTAAAATAGAGCAAAAGATAAAGGAAGCATACTTTCATATGCAGGGAATCATGATATTTTAAATGCTTTCGAAATGTCTTTTTGGTAATAAGGGTGAAAAAAAAAACCTTAACAAAAACATGGTTTGGGTTTTTTTATGTTAAAAGTATGTTTTGATTTGCAGTTTTAGAGACATAATGCTGTGTGATAGAGAAAGCTGTACCATTTAGCCAGCAAAATGGTATGTATGCCAGTCTGGAAAGATAATCTGTGATAGGGTTGGAAAGATAATCCATGATAAGGCTCTTTAGGTATCTCACTTGAGCATTTTCACTGACTTCAGTGACACTACTTCCAAGTACATAAGCAGGATTTGATTCTCTGAAATTGTGCTCTATTACATTGTAAATTACAGTACATTGCATTTGCTGCTTAAAGAGAACTGTACAGTAGGGTAAAAGTAGACTATAGTGATGTCAGTTCAGACCCTGAGAACTCTGTAGCATTATTCTTTTGTTTTGAGATACGCAAATGTTTTATGAGATCCAGAATGAAAATTGTGAGTCTCAGGATAAGGCAACATTAAATTTTCCTTTCTTTCTTTAAAAAAACCAATCTTTGCAATTCTAATCAAGAAATGAAAAAGCCTAAGATATATCAAGAGCTGTTCATTGCAAAACCAAGCATAGCTGAGCTTTATAGAGCCAGAATTTGGGTTTTTATAGAGTGTGTGATTTAATACCGCTGAGACTGAAACAGGTTGTCAGGCAGAAGATGAAGCAAGAATGAGCTACTTAGCCCTGTCCTTTCAACAGCTCTGTCATAACCCGTGGTGGCATCTGTTCTGGCAGCACTAAAATAAGTATGTGAATAAGGAGGTGACCCAAACAAAATTAGCCATTTCTCTTTCAGTAAAGATATAGTGATATAATTACCTGGTAACAGAGCAAACAAAATAGTGTCTTTCTTCATTGCTTTGTCTTCTAGTTTCTTTTTATACATATATGGAGTGTCTGAGAGAGCTTTAAAGCCTAAAAAGGATCAAAACAGCTTCCTCCAAATTGAAGGAGGAGAAACAAGAGAGGAATCAGAAAATCTTGTTCTTTCTACATTTAGATGCTACTAAGTGGATAGGATTTGAGAAGCAAAAATAATAATTTTGTGTCACTTGTTTTGTAATTCCTCTATTTCATTTGGAATTGTCGTCTAGTGATGGTATTCTGTGGCTTCACTCAAAAAACTTTTGTGTTCCCTGTGTGACCATTTGGGACTTGAATAATTTGCTGGTTTGAATCTCTCACAGTCTAAATCATCTGATCGGGAACTACTGAGTCTGTGACAGACTCCACCGAAAGTGGTAGGACTATGACTATTTCTGTGACTGGCCCATGCTGCAAAGAAGATGGGGTCCAACCTCTTTAGGTCGCCTGGTAAGCTTATGCCTTGAACATTTAATGGTACTCTGGCTTTCATACTTACACAGAGACCATACTATCCTGAAACATAAGTATTCTGCGATATAATGAAACAGTGACAAGAAAGGCACAGGTCACGTATCGAGCTCAGCCAGACCTGACCTATGGAAACCCATGTTATTCTGTGACTTGCAGCAATTTTTCCTGTGTCCCACAAAGGAACATGCACTCCATGTGCAAGGCATGTTTCAAACAACTCTTGAAGATGAAAGTTTTTGAAAAGATGAAGACGTTCAACTTTTCCTGCCTTTTTGAGCTCTTCACACTGCAAAGACAAAAATCTTTTCTTGGGCTGTGGAATAGTCCGTGCTGGCAGAGTGAAAAAGGCAAAGACTATGCCACCTTCCGTAAGACTAATAGACATGTGACTTTCATTTACTTGCTGAAGGAGATGGAGAATTCTGCCTTCAAAGCTTAACAGTAAAAGAGAAAAAGAAGGAGAAAAGGTGTATAGTGTTGTTATTCAGCGCTATTTGAGGACATGTCAGATTCAGACTCAATGGCATGAAGGAGACCACAAGCAAGATAATGTTCCATGGATACATGGAACATTAAATCAGGCAGGGGAAAAAGACAGAAATGGTTTTGGCATTCTTTTGGAGGGAAAAATCCCACCCAACCTGTGGAATATCTATGTAATGTACACCAGTAGTTTTATTCCAATATCTGCATCTTCCGTACTCATTTTCAAGGTATATTCTCAGTATAGAAAGTGGATTTTTCTGGTTTTCTGGTCATCACAGACTAAGAGCTCAGTTAGATGATCCTTTTGAATTTGAAAGCCTGCACTGTGAGATGGAGATAGTGATCAATCCTTTCAGCCTCAGACAGGAATACACATTCTTTGCTTTCACAATAAAACAGACAACAATAGTAAAAACATCATATTGAGAAGTTGTTTTTGTTTTTAGAAAGTCAGAGCAAAATGCATACTCAACCAGCTGAAGTGATGCCTGTCATTGCAGAGTTGAGTTCATCCCACCTATCTTGAGGCTTCTAATTAAAGGAAGAAATTTTTCTTTGACTCCTAAAAAATCACTAGGTATAATATAAGGGGATATACAGCTCCTTTTGAAGGAACCTACCTGTCCTGTAACTTCATGTTAGGTAAAGGGAATGCTCCCAATGTGATTTAAATTAGATTTTGTGTGAATAAGATAATAACAGGATATTGTAAACTATGGAGATATATGAAGTTACAAAACATTGGGTATTTTACTAGGCTACTCTAAAGAAAAAAGTACAGGAACTGGCTTATTTTTCTACAAAATATAAACTCTTTATCTGAAAACCTTACAGAAAATTGTTTCAGATCTACTGATAATATATCACTCAGTGAAGGATATTATTCAAACACATTGAGAATTTATGTACAGCTCTCTGCTTTCTGAGAGTACTAAAGCTCTTGAGAACTAGCTGATGATAGTGCTTCCTGAATAGACAGAGCAAACATGATTTTGTACAACTTTCTGAAAGTTTAGGATATGGCATAAAAAAAAGTGGTAGGTCTTCAAAAATGTTTTTGGCTTTCATCTTTTCATATTGTTAATGCATGTTTAATACACTTTAATTCCCAAGTCAGATGAATTTGGGATTCTTCTTTCATTTATAGTCATAATTTTCCATCCTATGCTTTTCAGGTGTGATCTCTTTCAGCAGAGGAGCCTTTGCACTGAAGCAGACAATAGCTCATAATACACAACCAAGTAGCAATATAAGAACAAGGTTAGGAAGAAGGCAATGTTGAGGTGGCAGCTCCCTAGCACAATGTCCTAGCTTCCAGTAACCCACAGCTCAGAGATTAATCTTGATGTCATTACATTACATGTTAGTAGTGCTTGACGTATTTTGGTTTGATTAAGGTGTCAAGTCTTCTGAAATCAAGTATTAGAGTTCTCAGCATCTTGGGACAATGAATCACAGTGTTTACCTCTGATTTCTGTGGGAAGTATTCTATTTTTTATTTATTACTTGCATTTGATGTCTTCTACTTTTTGTATATTGAGAAATTATGAACTGCTGTTCCTTATTTCGCCTTATTCATGTTTTTAAAAAATTTTCTTGTATTTCCTCACACACAACTATTTTCCAGGTTTAAGAGTCTAAATCTATTAAGTTTCCATTTCAGAGTGGGTTATTTTGTTCTGTTGTCTTTCTCTGCAGCTATTTTAGTTCTACTCAAGCCTTCTGGTCGCAGAAGTGGAAGACTCATCTAAAATGTACCGTGGATTTATTCTCTGCTATAGGGATATATTTTGCTGTGTTCAATATTCCTTTCTTAAAAGATATTAGCATCGTAGATGCTTTTCTGAAATTATCTTATTTAACCCATTAAAAAACTCTGATATCTTTCCCATGAGGAATATTAACTGGTTAAGAATGCATCAGTGCATATGCATTCAGTCAGTGATGGTTTTCCTGTGTGCATTACCTTAGCTTCATCAGTAATTTACCTCCCAATGAATTGTTCAATTACTAACCCTTAGCATGTCCTTCCTTACCCATTTGCTTCAGACTTTTGTATTTACTGGCCTAAGCTTATAATCATGATAAGATATTGTCATCTTACTTTGTTAACCTTCTACAAATTTGTGAACACTTACCAGAGTTAATCATTTATGCATATGTTGAAAGGTATCAGATTGAGCTAGGATGCTTCTGGCATGCAAATGAGTCTCTCACCCTCTGAGTTTATTCTTACTCTGCTTTCAGTTTTGCATCTAATAATCTACTAGACAACTTTCTTCCTTATCTCAGGACACTTATAATCTATATTCTTATATTGACAGGGACTGTTTTTAAAGCCCACAGAAAATCCCAAATAAATGATGTATTAACTAAATAACTCTGGTCTAAAAACTTATTTTGATTAATTCTGAAAACTCCAATGAAACATGGTCATGACCTCCCTCTGTAGAATCTACATTGGTTCTTCCTCAAGGTTCCTTATTTTTTTCTGTTCATAATGATCCATTTCCTTTTTGGGCCACAATTGGCAGACCAATAGAGGATATTGTGATGGGCATCAGCTGCAGACTGCCTGAGTAGAAACAGGAAATAGATAAGGCCTTCTTCAGACAACTAGAAGAAACTAAACATGCTCTAGTTCATGGAACCGATGAGATGCACTCCCAAGTGCTGAGGGATTTGGTTGATGTATTTGTGAGGCCACTCTTGATCATTTTTGAAGGGTGACAGGGGAAGTTTTCTGAGAACTTGAAAAAAGCACCCTAAGGAAGTTTTTTCATGATTCAAAGTTGGAAGAGTTGGTTGATGCACCAGAATTTTACACTGTTATTTAAAAGGACCTTTACAGGCTGGAAAAAGGGACAATCAGGAAACTCATGAAGGTAAACAAATGGAAATGCCAAATCCTGAACCTGAGGAGGAAGAATCCCATCAGCATCAGTACAGGCTGAGGCCAATCACTGGAAAAGCAGCTTTGTAGAGAAGTCCTATGGGATGCTGGTGGACAAGGAGTAAAGCATGAGTCAGCAATGCACCCTTACAGCAAAGAAGGCCATCATACTGCTGTGCTGTGTTAGGCATTGCATTTCCAGCAGGTCAAGGGAGGTGATTCTTCTCTGCTTAGCCATGGTGAGTCACATCTGGAGTTTCCTGTCCACTGCTGGGCTCCCCAGAAGAAGCAAGATGTGAACACACTGAAATTCATGTAAAAAAAGTAAAACTTTTGTACTGTGAGGATGACTGAACAAGGAACAGCTTGCTCAGAGAGGTTTGGAATCTCCATCCTTGGAGACATTCAAAGTTTGACTGTTGCTGTAAGCAACTGAATGCTGTTGTCTGACTTTGAGCAGGAGTTTGGATTACCTCTTGAAGATCTCCAGAGATTCCCTCCTACCTCAGTGATTCTGTGTTTCCATGTTTCTGTGATTGATGTAGTTTCTAACAGTTTTCCCAGTGCAGAGGTCAGAAACAGTTGTCAATATTTTACCATCAGAGCTTTGGATTACTTTTTTACTATGTTCTAGTCACCTGGTGCTAATACAATTCTAAGGAATAATGTTACAGCACAGCTTATAATATTTAGATTTTATTTTTAATTTTTTTTCTGAGCTTTTTGTCATTTCATTTTTTTCATTTTCTGTATTTTTCTAAAGCATCTTCTCCTAACACTTTTATCAGAGTCAGATTCTTCAGTCCATTCCAAGTAAAGAAAACTTCAGTCATCACACATTTTCCAATGTCTCTACAGTGATTACAGGTATAAATGATTTGAAGACCTCTCTTCTTTAAGAACTTCTTTTATACTTTCATTTTCTGGACCCACAGTCTACTAATCTCTGATTTTGGAATACTTATTACACATTTATTATTAGTCCTTATGTCATTAGCTTTTATGTGTTCAATTAGGCACTGCAGTCCATAGACTATCTTGTATTTAAAATATTACATCAGTTGTGCATTGTATTTATGGATTTTTGGGAGAAAATAATCTTTATCCAAAACTGTGTTTTAGGGATATGAAACAACTTGTACCATTTTTTTGCTTCTCTCTAGTGTTCAGACTTTATAGATAATGACTTTGACCTCATCAGGACCTTTTGAGGTAATAGATAACCAGAAGGATGTGTATGCCTGGAGAAGACTGTGTGGGGTCAAGAAGTTAAATTTCTGAAAGATCTTCAGGGGATAAAGCTAAAGATTTTAAAGGACATTGCTAGACAAAACTGCAATGATATTGAATGTTAATGAATACAGCTGCAACTGTTGGATGATCCCTGTCCTAGCATATGGCTATGAATTATGGTCTAAGTAGTGTTTGCTTTATCTTCTTCAGGTCATTAGGAGTTCTTTGTGTGCATTATTATTTTTAGTAGCTGTTCATTGTCACTTCATCAGAGTTCTCAATCTTTAAAAAATACTNTTTTCATTTTCTGTATTTTTCTAAAGCATCTTCTCCTAACACTTTTATCAGAGTCAGATTCTTCAGTCCATTCCAAGTAAAGAAAACTTCAGTCATCACACATTTTCCAATGTCTCTACAGTGATTACAGGTATAAATGATTTGAAGACCTCTCTTCTTTAAGAACTTCTTTTATACTTTCATTTTCTGGACCCACAGTCTACTAATCTCTGATTTTGGAATACTTATTACACATTTATTATTAGTCCTTATGTCATTAGCTTTTATGTGTTCAATTAGGCACTGCAGTCCATAGACTATCTTGTATTTAAAATATTACATCAGTTGTGCATTGTATTTATGGATTTTTGGGAGAAAATAATCTTTATCCAAAACTGTGTTTTAGGGATATGAAACAACTTGTACCATTTTTTTGCTTCTCTCTAGTGTTCAGACTTTATAGATAATGACTTTGACCTCATCAGGACCTTTTGAGGTAATAGATAACCAGAAGGATGTGTATGCCTGGAGAAGACTGTGTGGGGTCAAGAAGTTCAATTTCTGAAAGATCTTCAGGGGATAAAGCTAAAGATTTTAAAGGACATTGCTAGACAAAACTGCAGTGATATTGAATGTTAATGAATACAGCTGCAACTGTTGGATGATCCCTGTCCTAGCATATGGCTATGAATTATGGTCTAAGTAGTGTTTGCTTTATCTTCTTCAGGTCATTAGGAGTTCTTTGTGTGCATTATTATTTTTAGTAGCTGTTCATTGTCACTTCATCAGAGTTCTCAATCTTTAAAAAATACTTTTTTTGTGTGTGTTCCTATATGTGTTTGTGGATATCTTTGTTTGCATTGTTGATGCATTTTTATTTGTATACTTATAGGTATTTTTTGTTGCATACATGAGATTGAGAACCCTCATTCAATATTTCATGAAGAATGAAATTATTTTGAATTGACTTTTTAGATTTTTAAAAACATGTTTCCCCTCAATATTGTGACAAAGAAAGGAGTAGGAAAATATGAGAAAATGAGAGACAGCACATTTTTAGTCAGTATTGAACCAAAAAGCAACTGTGCCCACAAATGGAGTGAAAAATGTCCTGAATGGAGGAATTTTTAGCACTTAAAATTAATTTCTATGAAAATGAAATAAAGATACTGTCTATAAGAACCATAGCTACAGATCATATATATTAACAATATCTGTATTTCTTTGGACAGTGTTTGCCAGAGATTCAGTTGTTCATAAAAATTTTTCTGTTGTTTTTCATAATTTCAAAGATGGGATGGTAATTCCAGTGGGATATTATCTGATTTAAAGGAGAATATTTTGTTTAACTTAGTTTCATGTGGAATATTGATAATATACTATTTGAATTCAGACTGATTGCTTGTATTACTGTCCATAAGATAAATCTGCCACTACTGTTTTGGTCTCCAAGACAGAGAAGATTTGTTCTCCACATAGCTAAAACATATGCTAGCTAAAAACAAGGGCTATGGAAAAAAAGACTGTTTGGAAAATGATGTGGAGTCATATAAGCTGCTGAACAACAGCATATCTGCTTTAACACTTCTATCTTTCTGTTCCATGATAATTCAGAGGCACTGCCAACTGCTGCCAATTTTTGCCTCAGAAGAGTTTATGGATCAATATCCAGATGTAGCTCCACATTTTCATCAGACAACATGAAATTTGAAGTTGGGTAAACCAGGCATAATTTTCCAGAGACATAGCCCAATTTCATATTATGCTATGTTGTTGATAGAGAATTTTGACTATAATAAGCTTTTATATTAAAATCTTAAATCTAAATTTTTATTCCTAAAAATGTGTGAGCCATAAAATAAGAAACTGTTCAGAGGATGGCTGTGTTGTACCCCTTCCTTAGTAGGTGGGAAATGAGTTCTGCAGCTCTTAAACAGACAGACCTTTACAAATCAGAGTCAATGCACTGAATTCTACAGGAAAGATACCAGAGGTAATTGCATAGGAGAGGAGCAACTGAAATATATTCATGGATATGTATCACACTAAGCAGGGTGTATATGAAGATTTTTTTCACATTATTTTGGGACTTTGGACGCCTGTGTATAACAGGCTGAAGATCAGTACTGTTCTCATTCAAATGCACTGCAACACAAATCTGGGTTAATTTAAGTAGTTATAAAAACAATAACCTTGTCTATAAACCAGCAAAAGATGCTGGAATCAAATAATCCTATAAAAACAAAAGTTCTTCAACTGAACAGAAGTGGAAAGGGCTATATAAAATTCCTGATATACCTGAAATTCTAGAATTATAGAAAAAAATCAAAATTAGCAGAGATAATTTACAGCTTTATTTTTGACTGGAAATAACTGATAGTCATATATTTTTTGAGAATATGGAGAGTGTATTTTCTGCTTGTCTGGCAGGCTGTTTTCAGAGGAGAATTTAATCTGTAATAAGACAGCTTTTTACTTTCACCCCTTCAGTCAAGTCTGTGTTTATATTTACATAGAAATGCTCTTTAAATTCATTATGAAAGCTTAAAAAATATCCAGACTGAATTTGGACAATGGTTAATCCTTCGTGTAAAAAATTAGTCTTTCTAATGAGGTCAGCTTTGGTCACAGTGATTTGTTAGAAGCAGCAGACCATACTCCAGTTCATCAAAACTTCATTATATTCCAGTTCCTAAAAGTGACAAGAAAAATTAACATTGTAATCTAAGATGTCAAGGAAATAATGTATCCAAACAGTTTATGTGCTTCTTAAGGCCTTAGTGAGGTGGTGCTGTGCTGTGCTGTATCTTCTTATTTCTATTACATCTGGCAATATATTGGATCCAACTTTTACAGCAGGAATAATCCACAGCTAAGAACATAGTCCTGTTATCTTTATCAGAGGTATTGAAAGTTATCTTATAATTGAGAGCTTCTTTAGGTTCTTGGGACTGTGTGGCATCTGCCTCCTTCATGGCTGTTCAGAGTTGAGGAAGGATAAAGAAGAAGTCTTGAAAAGCGTTTCCAATGTCATCTGTTGCAAGATCTATACAACATAAGAGGGAAATGTGCACTCCATGGCACATATTTCCCTGAATGTTCTCAAAACTCTTCAGAGTTTTGAATGTGCTTTTTACTGAGATTAGTCAGGATGCTTTCAGTCCTGCAGTTTTAGCTTTGTTTCATAATTAAATTCTGCTCATGCGCCCCCTCAGTCTTCTTTTAGGCCTGTCACTCATGTACTATAATGATGATGAATAGGAGGGAAAAAAATGCCTCAAAAGGGACAAACTGTATTTCAGTGTGCAAAGTAGGGAATGCAGGATAACTGAAATCTCTCTGTGTCCTACACCCTGAATTCCTTATGTGTGTTATTTTACCTGAGACCTTCTTTTCCACTTCAAAGGAGTTTCTAAAGTGATCATTAATGTTCCCTTGGTATAACCTTAGTATTCTGATGAAATTCTATCTCAGATAATTGTTTTCTGCCTTCCCAAGTTCTCTGTGCCATTTCAACGGGATATGAGGTTCTTTTCTCACTATCTGTTCTTAGCTGCTGTGAGCAGTTGCTGTCTAGAGGCAACGCTACAGTGGGTGAGCAATCTGCTTACATTGTCTCTCCATTTATTTCCTGAGGAAATGTTGATTCTTAATTTAGTATTTTTAAAACACTATAAGAGAAATTGTAGTAAGAATTGGACAAAATATTGCTTTCTTTGCTGTTTCAATGGAATTGATATTTTGTTAAAAGCTTGTCATTTCCCTGCTATTTCTGTACAGAGTAACAGAATATTCTGAGTTGGAAGGGACCCACAAAGATCATCAAACCCAACTTTTAAGTGAATGACCCACAGAGGAGTCAAGCCCACAACCTTGGTGCTACGAGCACCATGCTCTAACCAACTGAGCTGATCTTGGAGTGTATAAAATAGGATAACATTTTAAAGAAAATGTTTACTAAGTATGTTAATTTTATAAGAATAATCACTTAGATGTAAATCAGTCCTATTTCTTCTGTTTCCCAGAGGTAGACTTGCCTTTCTCCATAAGGCAGAAATAGGAGATGATCAAGTGAAAGTACAGGAAGAAAGAAGAAATGAAGGCTGTACATAAAGCAAGAAAACTAAACCAAATGCTATATCCTTTCCCTTTCTCAGATATGGTGTGAAACATATGACAGAATGACAATTTTTCTACTATTATGCCCTCTTGATGATATTGATTAACTTGTTCAACAAAAATAAAGATGTTTTCTTTAAATACAATATTGAATTTGCTTTAGCGGAATGCCAATGAAATATAGCAACAAGGGAAAAATTTATTTCTTGCTGAGTTATGAACCTCCCTGTGCTTCTACAAAGGATAGTAAAAGTCTTTGAACATATCCCACATGACAGCATAACTTCTTTAATGAGAGTAACTCCATCAATAATATATTTAGATATAAGAAGGGGAATTTGGCTATGTTAACTAATATTCATAATTTTGCTGCAGTTCTCCTATGTACAGTGATCTTTGCTATAATTATCTTCTTTGAGAGTAAAGGCAGAAATCTGTTGAATTCCAATGTTAATATATCATGTTCTCTATTCATATTATGCTGCTTTCTGCAGCTATTGAAATAACTTTGGCACTTACAGGGTAATGGGAAGCTTAATTAATGCTTTGTATACTGTCACCTACAACTGGAAAGTGCTGTCATGTCAGGTAGGGCAACTCCTATCACAGCATGAAAATTTATGCCTGGAATAGATTAGTAGATCATGGTACACCATCCAGTGAAACCTCCTGTATACTATGTTGTATGGCATTTTATGCAGAAATTAAGTTAGAAGGCATCAAAAACTGACTTGCAGAGTCTGTTAGTGTTTTGGGGAAATCCTGTCCAATGGTTAATTACCCTGATTATAAAATAAAATCCTTATTCCTTGTTTCCCTTATTTTAGCTGCAGTTGTCAGCTTGTTCCAATAACTTAAGTGGCCTCTCTGTATCTGGTGTTCTCTTTCAACTAAGGGTCTAAGTACTTGACTATTTTTATGGAGCTTTATTTTTCTTATTCGAAAAATTCTGCAGTTTGAAAAAATTTATTCTAAACCACCAGATATAGTTTAAATATTTGAATGGGAAAATATTCCTTTTTGTAAAACTAAAACTTTCAAAAAAACCCATTTCTAAATCAAATATATCAGACCATACAGGAGAATCAATGTTATGGCTGATAAACTTCACTTGAAGTTTATGTAGTATTCATAGAAGCTATGAAGCTATGAAGCTACTTGAGCTTCATATACTGTCTGTCATGTGCATACCAGCTGATAAGTTGATTTGTTACATTTTTATTTTGGTTTATTTTCTCTTCTGTGAGGTAGATTTGTGGAGAACTTTCTTGCTATGAAGTTGTTAACCATTTTTATTTCCACCTTAATTCAATGTTTAAAAACCCAATATTTTAGCTGAGAAGGATTTTGACTTCCCAGGTATGTTCTTTTTAGAATATTCAAGTCCCGTTCTTATGAAACGCAAGTAAAATAATCTTGGTTCTTTTTTTGATAGTCTTTGTTTTTGCAAGTAACAATTGTATTAAACCCTTTTTGCCTCATGGTGGCTCCTTGGGACCTGACTATTTATTATAACTCCCACACAGTTTCTGCAGTTTTGGTTCCCGAGTGAAGCCTCCATTCCTTGTTTCTGGCTGTAAATGTTTACATTTAGCTGTATTGAATCAAAGCTTTTGTAAAGACCTCTTTAACCAAGGAATCTTTGTTATTTTGCATGTTATTTTATAAGGAAGACTTTTATATTCCAGTCTGAGAATCAGTAGTGGAGTACTATTAAATCTAAATGTTATTAGAAAATTGATGAGTCTCACAGACACTCCTTTCCAGCTTGCTTAATGGGCCAATTTTTAATCTTCTTATTATGCACCTACATTGCTAATTCAAATGTCTTTATTAGTCCTAGATTCTTACACTTCTACAGTAAGAACATTTAAACAAATTTTCCATTTCATCCAATGATTAAGTCAATTTTTCTTGACAAGATCAATTTCCTGGAAGACAATTAAAAATTGAATTATTTGATCCCTGTAACAGGTTTTCCAAGAGTTTTTCTCACTTAATATTAGTTATTGCTGTCATCCTCTTTGTCTTTTGTGACATTTACTCAATTCTCTAGCAATACTTTGGCATTTCCTTGGAGTCTGAGATTTATTTGAAGGAACATAAGCAGACCAGCGACTGTCCACTGGTTTGAAAGTTTGACCATCACTATTAAGTGCTGATTAAGAGCCTCTTCAGCTATTGTTGTGAAGTCTTTCACATTTGTCAATTTTTACATTATCGTACTTCTTCCCAAATATAAAATAGAAATATTTATTAAACACTTCAGTCTGCCCATTAGTTGTTGCTCTTGTTACTATCATTAACATTTTCATATGATAATGAATAAAAAATGTTGCTAGATTTATCTTTTCAATATGTTTAAAGCACTTTTTTTTGGTTTTTGCTTTGCCAACAGTTGGTTTTCCCCAACGTACTTATTATCCTTTGTCACTTCTATATACTTCATAACTTCTAATTTACTTTGATTTCCATTTTCTTTTTTCCTCCTTATTTTATTTCTAATTGTTTTCTTATTTCCAATTGCGGCATTAACTTTTCTGCTGAATCCAGAATGGGCTTTTAGACAAAGTTGAATTGTTTGTGAAAAAAATAGAGTATGCTAGAGACCTAGAGGAAAACTGGTATAATTCAGTTAAATTCAGGAGTATGTTCTGTACAGAATCACTTTGAAGTAGAGTGAAGCTGTGTTTGTCAAGATTGGAAAAAACAGAACCCTGAAAGGGTTGAAGCTGGGTGTGGCACTGAGTACCATGATGTAGTAATCACAGTGGGGTTGGATCAAGGGTTGGACTTGATCTCGTAGGTCCCTTCCAACCCTGTTAATTCGATGATTCTATGATTCTAAGGGATATTTGCATCCATGAATCATGAGGAAAACCTGTGCCTTAAAGACACTTGTCAGGAAAATCTAGGAAGAGAGTAGACTATCTGGATTTGGGCACAGATTATTGGGTCTGAGTAGGCAGTAGATATAAAAAGGAGGCTTTCCAGGGTAATAAAGGCTGAAGAAGTGATTATTGAAGAAATCAGCAAGCTTTGTTCAGTCATGTTTAAATCACACAAATGAGGAGACAAAATGTGTCAGAAGGTCTGGCAGAGGTTTAAGACTAAGTGTAAGGTGGCAAATCTAATGGCAGAAATGAATCTACACATCCTAGCAAAGAGCTTTCAAAAGCTGTGCTTGCAGTGGAGATCATAAGTGAAAAAGAAGGCACAGAGGGTAAGAATGGGTTAAGATGGGGTAAGAGTAGGGATTTGTGGTTTTTAATAAATAACTACCATTGATTTTCACTGTTTCAATGAGAGGAAGTTAGCCAGGTCCATTGCCCATCTGGTTATAGAAATTGGAGTGTGCGAATAAACATGTGATATTGTTATATTTTGTTACCTGAAGAACTCTAGAATAAGTTTCTGAGACTTCCACTATTTCCTGAAAAAATAGCATCAGAAAGAGCTGGTGAACAATTAAATGAAGGTAATTATGGAAACATTGCTATTAACCCTTTACTTTATTCCAAAAATTATATATAAACACATTTTTTCTCTTGATCTCAGTTTATGAGGAATTTTTTTCAAACTCTTGTCTCATGATTGAAATGGTGTGTTTTCCAATCTGCATAGAAATGGGAGAGATGTAGTCAGATTATCTTTTGCATCTTAGAATCCTAAGGGAGAGGTCTGTAAACACTGTCTTTCTCTCACCAGAAAATAGTCTGTGCCTTTGAAAAAAAAGAGGATGATCCAGTGAAAGCAGTCAGCATGGCTGTAAATGTCTGTAGCCGGTGGTGCAAAATGCCTAATATGATTAATCTTATCTCAGTCACCTTTACCTGCTCAGGTCCTCTATTTGCAGTGATCAAGTTTAATTCCTGAAGCTGCAGTGGAGTGCTTTTGGTTCACTGTATGCTGCCCCATAAAGGAGACAGGATGTGAATATACAAGGCAATGATTTTAAAGTTGATTTCCATAAGTAAAATTTTGCTTGGAGAATATCTGCACCAATCTAATCAAAACCAAGTCATTCTTTAAAGTAACTGCTGTGATTATTATTTTCCCTAACCTACAAGTTTCAATTAGTGATTTGGTTTATTCCCCTTGGTGTAATACAAATAACGGAAGTAAGTTATTACATTGTACAGATTAAAATAATCAAATTTAGTAGCATTGCTACCAGGTGTTTTAGCATTAGTGAGCTAGTTCCCACTAGACCTATTCAAACCACGATGAGGATCTGAAGCTCATACCAGTGGGGGGCAGAAATGCCTATCATTCCATAGCTTTGCCATCCACCTTCAGTGAAGTAGCCATCATTACCAAATTTATACCTCTGTCCCAAGCACGGGACATCAACCAAACTTCATACAGGCATAAAAACACAAGCTTGTTTATTGCTGGCAAAATTATTTCTTTAGTTTGTATAAAAAATGTTGTAACAAAGGTGCTGCAAATGATGATAAAGACGTTCATAACCTTTTCTGATTTTTTTTTTAAGACTAAGTGTTTGCTAAGTATTTTACATTAAAACATACCAATTGAATATATAGCTCAGGATTTCAGTTTGTTGTTTTTTCTTTACATCATCAACAATTTGTAACACCTTGGATCAATTTCTGGTCCCAGATTGCAGCATATTCTAAACTAGTTCTTTCCTGAATTGTTTTGAAAAGTATTATTTGCTAATCATGACAACAAAAGTAATGCCATCGTATTATTGCACCTTGGTACTAAAAATCAAAGATGAGGAATGTTGGTTCAGACAGCATATGCATCACTGCTCTCACTGTCATGTAATTTGATCTGCTGACAGGAATGATATGCTGCTATAAAGTGTAATCAAGAATGGTGCAAATCAGTCAGGCAATACTTTCCTCAAGTTTGTTCCATCTATAAGGTCCTGTTACTTTCCAAAGTGGTACTAATTGCTGTACACTTTGAATTCTTTTGTATGTTATATAAGAGAACATCAGGGTAAAACGACTTAGCCTTCATTTGTCATGATAATGATAATGAAACTGTAGAACATTGCTTTAAATTTGCCTCATTTTAGGTGCACGTCATATAATGATAAGATATCCTGACAACCACTATTCTTCATGCAATCAAGTTGCTATTAACAGTGATTATTTGATATGAAAATATTAATATTAATGATATTATGTGGTGAAAGCCAATGGCATTTGTTTTAGGTGAAGCATGTGAAGGCATGAAAATCAGGTAATATGTGCACATAGGTACAGGCATACATATCTTTGGCTTGTAGGACATGACTAATCACTTTGACTTCCATTAGGAGCTCAGGCAATCATCTTTGCATTTTCACCCTGTAGGACACAACAAATGCTAGCAAAACAAAAACAGGCAATTCAAAACCAATTCATGTCTTACCTGTTTCTCACCCTATATTGAATTATCTATCCTGTATAAATAAGTCATTATAGCTCAGAATGTGTTAGGAGACTACATATAAGGACATGTACCATCCTAAATAGCACTGAAATGATACTACCACTAACCTAAAGGAAGCAATTCCTTCTGAATGAAAAACTATTCTGTCCCTCTTTGGAAGACCATAGACAATTTGAATCATACCTTTGAAAGAACATATTGCTAGAGAGAAGGAGAACCATTAAATAATCAAAATATATGTTAAAAAATATATCTATGTTTTATGGTAGTATAAAGTGTGAGATACCAAACTGAAGAGTGGTTAGATTTTGAAAAAGTGACAACAATGCTGACACATTGAAGCTCCTGGGTTTTCACTGATACTGTAATAAATCACCTTCCCCATTAAAGAGAAGCTTGAGAACTTGAGAACTGCCACACCTGTAAATTCACTGTAGGCAGTAGAATAAAATCATTTATCTTCTCACATAGATAAAAAAATCCAATTAGGACTAATCAGTCTGTGGTGGCACATTAAAAATGCTTCAGTTTTACTTCGGATCATCACAAATGTTCATTTAAGATGCCAGAAAGCAAAAAGTAGATATTGAAAGGCAACCATTGGAAGTACAGCTACAGTGAAATTCCAAGGTATATATTTTGACTTTATGTTTACTTCATCTTCTCATTATCACCTTGGCCTGCCCTTATTTAATATGATTTTGTTTTCTGTTTCTCTTCTCTCAGGCAGACAAATAAGTCTACTATATTCACTGAGGAATCTTAGGGCACTCCATGCTTGCCCTCTGAGACCACCTTTTTCCCACTAGGAAAGAACTATCTCCAAAAGGACTATGAAATGCTTTTTATCTAGATCTATAAAGAGTGTTAACTCAAAATTAGTCAGATTACTTTGGCATTCTTTTGTTAAACAGGTGATTGGACCAGATTCATCTTTGAATTAGTGGCAAATATTAGAATAAAAATGGTAACCCTGTAGATTTCAGACAGCCATGCACCACATGTTTCTTTAGTTATCAAAAGTGAAGTTTTGACCCCAGTTTGTGTTACAGAACTACACTCTTTTTTAGGTTAGAGATTTAGTCATAGATAGCTCATGACTGTTTATTTTTCTGCCAGCACCCTTTTATTTCAATATGTCCTTTTGACGTTTACCCTCTTGTCTATTTGCCTGGGCTTGCTTCTTCATATTATTTTAATCTCTTTTTGTAAGATGATCTCTTCATGTCTTTCCTCAGTCTAAGTAGTTTATGGTCATTGCCGTAAATTAACTTTTTTTGTAAATGAAGGACTAATGCTCTGCAAGAATTTGTTGTGTATTGTCATGAGAGTTTCGGACAATGGGGTTACACTTTGTTAGCTCTGTTCATTATGTAGCTTCTTTTGTGGCTACACTGTAAGCTGTTAGCTGATGAGTCTTTCTCCTCCTCTGTTGTGTCCACTAAACTTTCATTTTTGACATCAGTGAAACTCATATGACCCTGTGATTTGCACTGTCATTTTACCCTGTCCTGACACATCCCTTTCAGAATCTGTTTCTTATTTTCTGGAATGGGAAGATAAAAATCCATTTTGCCAGGACATTATCCTAGGTGTTAACAGAAACTACCAGGTCCTTCTTCCAGGGTGTTTATGTATTTCAGTTGTATCTTCCACTGTCCTTTTTGAAGCATATGGTATCTGTTAAATTCTGCGGAGAGCCATATGAGATGACATTCCCCTTGCCACTTTCAGTAAATAAGAGGAAAATAAGTCAGAGACTATGACTGGGATTACAAACTAGTTAGTTAATCAGATTTTTTTGCACTGTCAACTCTAAGGTACTTCTGAGAGAGTACCACATCTTTGGAACAGGAACCATAAATATTGGTGAATAAAGCACTTAGTGCTTTTGGGGTCTCCAGAATAGTTAGTGAATGACCAGCGTTTAAAGTATTTTGGATTTGAAACTATGTGCCTATACTGTGCTTAACTTTCACTGTAGCTATTTTGTTACAGTCTATTTTGGATTTCAGCATCACATTCTATGCCTCATTTCTCCATTCTTAAAAGGCTGAAGAGCCTCCTATACCTGACAGAATTGTTACAGAAAGAAATTACTTCCTGACTCTGTAGTAATTAAAAAACTATAGAAGGTGTAGAAAACCCTTTATATCCAGAAGTGAACTGGAATACTGTTCCTGTTGTATTTGAATGCTCAGTCTGTCAGGCATTTTCGCAGCGGTGGGTTTGGATATTCATTTCCCATTTATTCCAGGCAAAGTCAGGATAATTTTGATTTGTGTTTAATGGCTCATTGCTTACTAATCAAAATTCTTATCTGACATTTTATTTTTACCAGAAACTTATGCTTGATGCAAACACAAAGAAGTTAGAGAAGAGAAAAGGGTCTATTCAGGCCCCACTTCTAGTACAAGTGTAAGGTAAATGCCTCACATTTTTTCAGTATGCCTGAAAACACACTATCAGGTTGAGAAGTTAAGAAATTGCCTCGTAAAGCACCAAGTGTGCTACCTCTTGATACTCAGTCTCAAATATCAGCACAGTCTCTTCTTCAACAGAAATTTATGTAAACATAAAATGAAGTCAGCACTTTAATGCTGTGCTGATACAAAGCACTCCATAGAATTTGCACAATACTGAGACCTGTTGCTATATGTAACTCTTTACAATCTTCAAATCCAAGAGCCAATCACAACCATGTTGGTGTTTGGTGTATCTCTGAGGATATCAATTAATCTGGGTATCATTTAGCATGTGCTATCAGGATTATTAAATATGCAGATTTATTAATATTTCAGTGCATCATTTAGTTGGATGTTTAAAAAAAGATTTTATGAATCTATTATTTAAATGAGATAAAGGATTTTATGGTTCTTTATGCAGAAAATATATCTCATCTCTCTTACTTTATTATCTCATTTGGTTTTAGATGAAGGATGTCAGATTGCATAATGAGAGAACGAGATCTCATTTTCACAAAGGCTGCTCAAACTTAATGCATGGCTTTCAAGCTCCGCTGTTCTTCTAAGTAATAAGACTCTATATGTCATACTTTTTTGCTTGTGAAATGTGAAGTAGCACATTGTGAAGCTTCTATTTCTAAGGTGCTCAACTGCCTGTGACATTATTAATTAAAAAGACTACAGTATATTATGGCTTACTGGGGGTTACAGTTTCTTCTTCTTTTTAATATGCATGTGTTTGTTCCTTCAGGGCTTTTGGAAGAAAGAAAACAAATGTGTGGTCAAAGAACATCTAGCAGTGATGCATCATTGATATTCTTTTATGTACAAGGTGTGCTTTTCAAATGCTTTCTAAAAACCTAATTGCAAGTTAGAATGGATTTCAGAGGTAAAACAGAGTCAGCAACTAAACAATTTTTAACATATTACTTGATTTAAATTTTATGCACACCACCTGTCTCTAGTGATCAGCTTCCAGTAGTATTGTCATCCTTGGGTTCTTCAGGCTTTTTCTTGGAGCACCTAACTGTTTTTGTTAGCAAGCATGTGTGGCTGGCTTTGAAATGCTCAGACGGCATCTAATTATTCATAAACCAATGGTAGTTAGATTCATTTGAGTGCTTAAATCTAATGAAATCGTATGAAATTATCTAAGTCTAATGAAGAAGAAGTCATCAGCCAAAATCTGGAATAGTGCCAAGACAGAAACTCTAATTTTCTTGCTTTACTTTGACAAGGTCAAACCTCACATGCACAACTAAGTGAAAATTAAAATACCACTGTTTACAATAATTTCTGGTGACATGTTTAAGAATTTTAAATTCTTAAATTGCCCTAGGAATATGAAGTCAAGACATTTAAGGACTATTCAGCCACAATTAATGGAATTTTAATTAGAGTAATAGTCACAGCAGGTCATAGACCTATAAAAATAATTTCTGAAATGCAAGATCAGTAGAATAGCACATATTTAATACTTATGGGAAAGTCAGGCTTTCTTATTTATTCCTTCCCCCAACCTGAGGGTGAAAAAAAGCCAGTTAAGGTTTGTACAGGCATTATGGAAGGTTTTGGGACCCTTGGCAAGGAGATAATATGCAGAATTGTGGTGCTGATCAGGTTAATGTCAGAACAGAATTGCTGGGAGGCTGAGTTCACAGGATAAATATATTAAGAAAGTATAATTTTCTGCTTAACAGAGGAATTGGTTTGGTTTGGTCCAAGAAATCAGCAGAAATTGTTCCTTAATTTTTCGCTGTCATGTAGGGTGTTGTGAATATTCAGACAACTGACCATATACAATTAAGCATGAAATTCCTGAGTCAATTTATTTTGTTGATTGCAGAGACACCATTTAATTTCTTATCTGTGAGAAGGTGTGAGTGTTCTTCACATCGTTATTCTCTCAACTTAGCATTTTGACTTTTGCACTGCCATTTTTATATATTTTAAAGTGAACATACCAAGCAATAACTTGTCCTTACTATGGCTCTGCTTACTTTGTAAACAAACTTGAGTCACTGGTCTCCTATACAGCAAAGTGAGTCCAAGTTCTAGAGTCTAATCTCCAGAGCTAATTGTAGTAAATTACAATTTTATGTAAAAATTAGTGCAAGGCTTTAAATCTGAATTTTGTAAAATTCGGAAACATGTTATTAGTGCAGATGGCAATTAAATGAAAAATATAAATAATCTAAAGGCATTTCATCATTGCACATCACATTTATTGGACTATTCTGTCTACAATAGATCTCCAGATGGTTCCCATAGTTATATTAAATAACTAACTTAACTGTCAGCTAGAAATTTCAAAATTAGCTGATGAAATCACTCAAGGCAAATCTGGCTAGCTGATGCATACAGCATTTGTCATTCCAATATGCGCCTTTATTGCTATTGTTGTATTAATTTTAAATATTGTATTTTTAATGACATGTAAAGAAACTTCAGTGAACATTACTCAATAATTGAAGACTGACTATTTTATTAGTAGTTTTTATGAAGGAGGAATTATTTTCTTAGTGAGTCTGGGATTGAAATATGAATGATTTAACTCTCACAAAACTAACATAATGTATAGTCCAGAATTATTTGATCCAACATTTCTGGAGGTATATCTGTGCACATTCCTGAAACAGAACAAAACTAAGTCTGAGGATATCAGCCCAACATCTTGGTATGTGTACATAAATAAAATGATCCTTATAAAAATACCAAAATGAATTACTGGAGAAGAGGATTTTGATTTCCACCTGACAGTTTAATTCTCACTAATACTGCTAATGAAATTCCCGAATTTCTTGTTGATACCTTAGCTAAAAACTATCTTTGAACCCACAGATCTGTAATGTTCTATGTAGTCTATTATTTCATTCAAGAATCGCCCTGGATACATGTTTGGCCACAAGGACACACTCCTGGTTCACAGACAGTTATTGTCCATCAGGATCCCCAGGTCCTTCTTTGCAGAGCTGCTTTCCAGCAGGTCAGCCACCAGTCTGTACTGGTGCAGGGGCTTGTTCTTCTCCACATGAAGGACCCTGCATTTGCCTTTGTTGAACTTCAGACAGTTCTTCTCTGTCTATCTCTCCAACCTGTCGAGGTCCTTCTGAAGGCCTGCACAACCTTCTGGGGTATTGGCCACTCTCCCAGCTTTGTGTCACCAGTGAACTTGCTGAGAAGCATCTCTCCCTTCATCAAAGTCATTGATGAAGAAGTTAAACAGCGCTGGGCCCAGTACTGAACCTTGGGGGCATCACTAGTCATGGACCTCCAACTAGATCTTCATGCAAAAGGCCCTGAGACAGACTATTTTGTTTGCACATCCAAAGCTCTTCGTATGGGGAAGATTTTGGATATTCTTAGTGTTACATTCTGGTTATCTTTATAAAACTCGTACAAACAGGAATTGTTCAGAGGATTGAGTTAATAGTTGATTTGTATTAGGTGAATGTTTTATTTATGCTGTTGATGTAAACAAGTCTGCACTTTTTGTAAGCAGGATATGCACGGGATCAGCTTCCAACAGTGTTTACATTTCCAGGATACAAAACTGTGTCTCTGTAGTATGATAATATCAGATTTTCCTCCTTAAGCTTGACTAAAACATACTTGTACTTTCATTGAGAAAGAATATAGGGGATACAAGACAGCTGTGAAAATGACTGAACTGAAATGGCTTTGACCATTATAAAAAACTGACAAAATAGCAAATGGGAATAAAACATGCAGTGTAAACAATCACAACTTTGTAGCACACCTATTGAAGTAATCTGGTGCAAAAGGATTTCTAAGACCCTCTTTATTCTCTTACAATTGTCTGCTCATATTTTATTTCCTCAGTGTTTTTTGCAGTTGTTCTACCTGACATTATCAACACTGCTTAGAATTTCCCACTGCTCATTTAGGTAGGAACCTGACATTTATTTTCATAGGCTAAAGACAAAGGTAGGTATTCAAAGGTCTCTTAAAATTCAGGCTAGTCAGCTAGGCTGGATAGAATTCCAATAGGTTCAGATTATTTCCCTCTGCCGTTTCTTGAGAAGGTTTGATCAGAACACATGAAAACTCACAGAATGAGAACAGACACATATTTTGAGTGAATACAGCTTTGTGTTCTTCAAATTTCAACCATAAAGCAAAAATATAGTTTGTAAAAATAGTCCATAAAAGCTTCAACAGTGAAATTCAGTTAACACCACTATTAATCCAATACCAAAATTTATGTTGATGTAAAGCAAAACCCTTTGTATTTCCATGGTTATGGTTGTACACAAAAATGTCAAAGGTGAAGCACAATGCCATTTTTTCTCTGAAGTTTTTCCTTAACCTCTCTTGGAATTATTAATATTTTTTATAAATTTTAAAATTCCAGTTTAATTTTCTTGTGCGTTTTTTGTTCGTTTGTTTGTTTTGTTTTGCTTTTAAATTGGTAAGTTTTTCATGGCCAAAGCTGACTACATGAGCACGTTTCCAGGGCTAAAAAAATAATTTTTAAGTCTCAAGAGAAAAAGTATGTAATTCACATTAGAACTTCAAACTTACTCACTTTTTGTAACTGAGTAATTTTAGAATCTCAGTTGATTCCCTCTTCCCTTCCAGAAACAATCTTTAAATGAAAACAATGAAACTCTTTAATTTGGTGAACTTTGTGAGATATTTGTCTTCAAATTCAGTGGAGTCAGAATATTCCAATGCAAACATAATTCAAAAAATATTTCAGAGAGAACACTACAAGGGAGAGTTCCTGGGTTCTGTAAACACAACCCTTATATCTCATGAAGTTACTGAAGAATATAAAGATGAAAATTTTTTAAGAAGGACCTCTGGGCCAGTATTCTCAACATGAGCACTTCAAATTCGTGTATTTGCCAGTGTTTTGCATTACAAGGAATTTATTAGCTTCAGTATTTTAGGTATAAGGCATATATTCTGCAATTATGTACAGAAATACAAATAATTTGGCATCAAAAGTTCTAGCTACTGCCAATGTAATGAAAATGAGGATGATTGGCATTCATGAAAAAGTCTGCTCTGACTTACATCTGTCCATTGATGTAGGTAAAAAAGTTTGCTCAGATTTAAAATTCTTCCTTAAATGTCTTTGATCCTCAGATATAAGGAATGCACAGTATCATTGCTTACTCATGTAATAACATTCTTAGATATGCTATCAGTGTTTAAAAATTTGTTAAAAATAAAAAGCATAATAAATAAGGCTGCAAAAAGGAGATGATTTCCCTGTACATTACTTCTTATACCATGGGTAGCCTTCACCTTGGTTTTCAATTGGTATAATCCCTTCTTTGTTTCAAACTGTCATGTTGGCATAATTCTCAAATTTTCTGTATGAACTTCCTACCTTTTTTCCTGCATCAAGTTGACTAAGTTGTATAAGTAGCTATCTACTTAAACTCTCATTAAATAGAAGAGTTCTTTCAACAAATGTAAGACATTTTCCTTTCTCTCTCTGTCTTTTCTACCTTTCTCTAGTAAATGAATAATGTAGTACCATTATATTAGTATTCGTGCACATCCTCATCATTTAGTGATGACAGTAAATCAAAGCTGAAAACACATCTGTTTAGAGAGAAATTACCATATTTCATATACTGTATGCAAATTCTATGCAACTTTTGTTATTTCCTTAAGGGCAGAATGCTCATTCTTGTGACACAGCTAATTACTTCCACATCCAAGTTTGACTTGCTGATGAGACATGTTTATGTTTTTCAATACTGCATTTGGAGTCTTCTCCAAACCATGCAGTTCATGGACTTATACTGAATTCAAGCTGTGGAGACGACCTCATCTTTAAAGACCCTATCATTTTAGCTATGGTAAGTTAACACGAAGGGAAAAGAGCATTATTGTAAGCAGGTGAATAAACTATAATCAAAAGTTAAATATAAATATCTGATCTATTTTTCATTGAATCTTAGTTAAATTATCACAAGGCTTGTGCTTTTAATTAATTATTTTTACATGCATGCAAAAAGACAATGGTCTTTCATCAGACATTTAATTGCAAACCTACATTCTAGGGTTGAACAATAAAACACAGTGCCGGTAATATTTTCTTTGTTAATAAAAGAAATCTTAGTTTCTTTATAGTTTCATTGAATAGACTCCCACTACATAAAAAAAGCCAAAATTATACATATATAACATATGATAACTGTTTGAAATCGGTCCTGTTCTTTATGGCTCATGTACCTTTCACTAAAGTGGATGCACACATTACAACATAAAAAATAAGCTGTTTTATCTGGGCATTTCCATGACAAAGAAATGGAAAGTTTGTCACAATACATAACAAAATAATAAATCTAATTTACTAATTAATAGATTTTCAAGATAGTGATGAACAGCAGAAGAGTGATTGTCATTCCCTCAAAATCGTGATAGCATCAGATTTGTCTTGCTATACTCTCTGCCTTTGCTTAATTTCATTGTAAATCAGGACATGATTTGATCTCTTCTCTTTTACCCATATTGCAATTCTTGGAGGAGTATTCATAGCTGGAGTATGTACAACTCTTAGAGAAGCTGCTCTTTAGAAGCTGATGTATTAGAGGACATGGTATTGTTTGATGGTAGGTTTAATGCTTATGGTTTAATGGTTATGGAAGGTCTAAATTATGCTTTGTTAGCATAATTAGATATCCATCAATTAAAATAATTCCTTCATCCCATTGTTGCTTTTTTTTTTTGAACCATCTTCTTTGTCTATAATTTGCTCGTTGCTATTATAAATCATAAGACTGCAGCAGTGCATCAGAATAAAATTGCCTTAGTGCCCTGTGCTCCTGCACTTCTGATAATGAAGGCACCAAGTGAATGTGAGCTGCCTTTCCATCTACTAGACAGCAGTAAAACCACTAACCAAAAAGTATGAACATTTTGAATAGCCAAGGGAACTTTTACGTTTTATGACTTACAGAAAACTTTCAGAAACAAAATCCAGATCCATTCCTATGTCTTAGCTTTTCTTCAGTAATCTGCTTGCATAAGACATATTTATTAATTGAAACAAAGAATCAAGAAACTAACAGCCATTTCTTCTTGCTTTGTTTATCCTGTTCATCAAGCACATGTCGATACTAAGTCAAAATATCATAAGGCAATGCTATAAAACTATCCATAACTAACAGCCTATTTTGTCTCATGCTCTCTCATACATCTCTCACAGGTATTTCCACCATCTTTATATTTCATTAAAGAAAACAATATACAAAGTAAAAAGCTCTTAAAAAAAAAAAGAGAAGAATATAATAACATATATGCAATATGTTTGACAAAAGGGAGTTATAAAATCTCGAGATATAATAAAGAATTATTTCTTTGACAGGAGCAGATGTCTAGATAAAATGTCAGTTTGAATAAATAAAAGAGGAAAAATAATTTCTGCAATTTGAAGTTTGCGCTGTGTTAATAAAAGTCTAAAGGAGATTAATAAAGTCTTAATTTTATTTTAAAAATCATTATATACCCTCCAAAATCCTAAAAATAATAAGCGTACTAAGCAAAACCTCAAAAATCTAAAATCACCTGCATTATACCTACAATTACCTAGTTATCTATAACATGACTAAAATGGAAGCAATTATGTAAGCCGTGCTTAAGGAGGTTAAGCTCTACCCCTACCACTGGCAGTCAAAGCAGGTGGCCAGAGCAATTTAAAACCAGTTAGTCCTTCTACTTGCATGAATTTTATTAATTTAAGTGTTAAAACTTGTTCACACTGTGAATGAAATAGCTCTTCATTACAGTGAATGAAACAAAACATTAGCTATTTCATGTAATCAGATGGTTAAAGCAAAAACCTTCATCCAAAGTGCAGGTACCTGGCACTACCCAAACCTCAAACAAGCTAAATTACATGCACCAATGAGGCAGTGTGGTGGATGGCCTCACCTGGAGTACTACATCCATCTCTGAGGGCCCCCAGAACAAGAAGGACAGGGACCTGTTGCAGCAATTCCAGAGGAGATGCACAAAGATGATCAGAGAGCTGGAGCACCTCTCCTGTGCAGAGAGGTAGAGAGAGGGTTGCTCAGCTTGGAGAACAGAAGGTGGTGGGGAAAACTTAGAGCCTTCCTGTGTGTAAAGGGTACCTACAACAAAGCTGGAAACTGAGTTTATATGAGGGCCTGTAGTGATAGGACAAGGGAGAATGGCTTTGAGTTGAAAGAGGGAAGGTTTAGATTAGGTATTAGGAAAAAATTTTTGGTGTTATGAGTGTCCCATCTCTGTAAGAGCTCCTTGCTGACTTGAAAGGGGCTTTGAGCAACCTGGTCTAATGGAATGTTTCCCTGCTCATGGAAGGGGGGTTTGAATAAAATGATCTTTAAGGTCTTTTCCAAACCAAACCATTCTATAATTCTATGCATGTGTCTATATCTGAGAGAAAGTGGAGGAAAACTGAGAATATGGCAGTGAAAATTAAAGCCGCAGTGAAAATTAAAGCCACAGTGAAAATCAAAGTCACACTGAAAACAAATACTGGGAACATAGGCCTGAGGGAAACATATAGGGGTTTTAAATAAATTCCTGGATGAATGAGTACTATACTGGATGTTAACAAACCTTCCTTCTGTACTTGTGGTGTATTCAGAGAAAAAAGTTTTCCCAGTTTTTTAGAAATATGAAGAAATGGATGGTTATCAACATCATTTCAGTGGCATTATTTGGACCCCACAAAACCATAAGACGTTATTTAAAACAAGCAAAACGATTTTATTTTAAAAGCCTGGTGCTAAGAAGCAGAACCAAGGTAAATAAAAAAAAAAACAAGCAAAACAAAACAAAACAAACAAACAAACAAACAAAACCCCAACAAAAACTACAGATAGTGAAATCAAAAAACCCACCACCCACCAAAAAAACAACCATGTCCCCACCCTCAAAACAAACGGACACATAAATTTAAGCTGCCTAATCCATAATAATTTTTTAATATTTCAGGAAACAATGTGCTTTGACAGCTTCTTCATTTTTGGCCTTCACTTTTTATCTATGTATCAGATTCATCTCATATTCACTTGGGTAGAAAATCTGAGGACAGTGGTAATGCAATTGTAATTATGAGTATGATAAAAGTGGGCTTTGCACAGTCTTAATTTACTCACTGAGGGGCTGGAAGGAAAAGGAGTCTTAACCATCTTCATTGATCATAATAAAAATCTCATTTATCTTAAATATGTCAATCTGTAATTAAAAGCTTTAGAGAGACTGGCGGGAGAATTTTCAGACTCACATTCCTGCACTAGTTACACAGTTATATTTGCATATAGGAAGAAAATAGTTGTGACAGATATGAAAATACTGGAATTAGATGCCTGAAAGAGGAAGATGAACAGAGAAAGGAAAATAGTAAAGATAAAGCATTTGTTGTCCCAGTCAAGTAGTGCACTAAGGAGCTATGGGCTGATGATCACCATGGCATAAGTAGGTTTAAGGTTTACAACCAGTATCAGTAGTAAGGCTTGGTAAGGCAGGTAAGCAGAGAACTAGAATGTAATATTTTACCTGTGAATAGTCCTGGTGACTTCTGAAGGTCTTGATTCAAAGTGTTTCTGAAATCACTGGTTGCATTTCCTTTGGCTGAGTGGATTTTAAAGCCTAAATATTGACTGAGGATCCCAGCTGCATTGCGCCACATGTATTTATTTTGCATTTCTCATTACTCTTAAAAATACTTTAATTTTAGAGAAAGTTAAAATTGAATATGTTCTTAAAGTCAGATCTAACCAGAATTTAATTTCTTTGTCATGTGTATACTTTCACATCAGTTCTCAGTAAAATAAAGCAAGTTATTTGATATTTAAAATGAATAAATCTTCTGTATGTGGAGATTAATGATTGTGGGGAAAGTTATTATTATAATGCTGGATATGTGATTTTGACAATGAAATATGTATTTTTTTAGTACTTCTGGCAAGGAAATGGGTTTAATATTCTTAAATGTTTAGAAGGGTTAAGAAATGAAATGCAAATGTGTTTCTCTATTAAGCCAATATATTTCCATCCAAACTGAAGTGAAAAAGCTGGTACAGTGGGATCTCTTCAGATTCACACAATACATAATATGAAAAACAGCATCCCCAGAACATTTGTTCTTTCTTTTCCAGCTCATTTACTTTTCATCTATAAGCCCATTTGGAGCTTCTATTACACAGTGAATGATTTTCCAATTTATGCCACATTCACTCATATTTTACTAACTGTCAGTAATTAAAAGAACACTTTAACATTTAAAACTTAATTTTTATTATCATAATTAAGTTTACATCTTAATCCTGCTTAATTTTATAGGAATTTTAGTTCTGCTGATGGGAGGGGAGTTGGCTCAGGCTTCTCAGCTATACCCTGGGACAGAAATGGAAGACCTTTGTTTACTGAAGGATTGCAAGTTTCTTTAACTGTGTGTATTTCAGCAACATCATCTGTTTTGATCTGAAAGCTTGTCCGTGTTGTAGGACTTGTTCCACTAGCAGCCTTAACTTTGAATAAAATTTGCATTCGGCAGCAAATCTAGGAATGTAAGAGATGCCAATGTTAACTCCATGTGACCATATACACACATGCCTATGCACAGACATGTGATTGCTGGGAAACACCCACTCCATCCTCCATATGCCTCAGGTTTGCCAAATCTTGCCTCCTGAGCATAACTTTTACGTACTTGCATATATTGTGTGTTCCTGTTGATAATCCTGTTTGTGCTCAAGGTGCTATAGGGGCTGTTGCTCTTATGTTACATATTTTCCCTTGTATTCTCTTTTTTTTGGTGTTCTGCTACCAGACCCGGACAAAAACTTGGAGAAAGTATAGGCTTTAAGATAACTGCCAGCCTGCGCAAGGTGAAAATCCTGGAGACTGACTTCATCTGTAATGTATGAAAAAGCAATATTACACTTTCTCAGCCACCCTCTTTCCTACAGATTTAAGAAAACAAGAAAAAAGGATTGATTTTTCTAGCAGAGGCAGCTGTGCCACAGCCTGCTAACCCTACTTTTCTACTTCCAAACCCCAGTGGGATTTAAGTTTAGGAAAGTCCAGCTCCACAAAAAATCCGAATTATTTTTTCAAAAGTGAACCGAATCAAAGATTAACTTAGTGTTGTGGTGCTAGCAAACTATTTGCATAAAGCCCATTTCTATCAATTTGGACATGTGTGTATTTCTGTGTGGGTGACAGATTTGTTTTATTTTGCTGCCCAGTGCTTGCATTTTGTAAGCACTTTTAGCTGTGAGGGAATGTGGGAGGCATGTAACATCATTTAAAATTTTAGAAGGCAATTCTGCTAACAAATTAAAGTAACTGCAGACTGTAGCACCGAGAATTCTAACATTATGCCCTTTAGTAGTGGAACTGCTAGCAGAGATGTGTTTTCCCCTGTTGCCTAAGTAACTAGTTTTAATTTACTTGTTTGGACATTTGTATGGAACTTAGACATAGCAACCCTTACCCAATCTGTCTTGTACATTCTGGCACATTATTGATCTGTTTTATTTTTGTTTCATGAGATTTTGTTCTAAGGCTGACTTTTCATTCTTAGAACAGTCTTAGCTTTATTTTCTGTTACTCTTCGATTTTTAAAACCCCCACTCCCTTTATTTCTTAAATCATTCCCACTCTTGTATCATTGACTTTCTACTAAAAATATGGCCTCGTGAAAAAAAGCCATTAGTCAAATGGGTGTAAATAGTGTCTTTCCATCTTAAAGATACCTCTAAACACTAATAAATCTCAGTTTTATGATAGCCATAACTTAAAGGAGGACAGAATTTAGGACAAAAGCAAGTTGTTCTTATTATCTGGTCTGACTGTCCACAATAATCTACACTGGCATTTGTCCATTGGGATTATGTATCATCATGTTCCTTTGGCATATAGGAGTACTAAGGATTTCAGTTTCTTTAAAGTCACAAGTTAGCAGTTAGAAACACGCAGCTCAGTTTTCATCTTCTTTCTCCTAACCAACAAAGTATATTTTGTCCCAAAAAAAGTCTTTGTCTATTAAGCCCTGGGAAATCAGTACCATCAAATTAAACTAAACACAAAATTAAACCCAGAAGTGGGACCTGGATGATGTTGCCAGCAGGTTTTGACTTTGTTTTATTCTTAAGAATTCCAGAGAAAATTAATTTCTGCAGCTGTTGATTACACTAATTTATCACCAGATAAATTTAGTAATTTATCTTACAACATTAGAAGACAGAGAGTAATTGTGTTTTGGTTGTCTGCCTCCAAATTGTCTTTCTAGGCTTTGGTAAGTATTACTCCCTCAGCATGGCCTGGTTTTCCTCCTGGGAATGGTTATAACTCTGACAGTGCACTTATCTTTTCTGTGATCCATTTGCTTGAGGATTGCATGCAAGAGATAGAGATAGTCTAAGAAAGATGCCTGATCTCTGCCTTCCTGCATCTGTATCTAGCAAGCTGCAGGACCTGTCTTTATCCAGACATTCATTTTCATTTCCTGTTGATCATTCTGCATCGGGTTTTGAGTTGATCTATTTGATTAGGAGTTATTTATTCAAAACTCCTTTGAGTTTCAAGTAGAAATGAAGTCCCTAAGTTTACCCAAGTCATTGGTTGATATGATTACATACTTCTTATCCAGACATGTTGCAGATCTGCACTGGTAGATTTGTACCACAAACTTTTATGCTGCCTGCTTTCTTGGTACATATCTTCAGCCACTGCTGTGAGCTTTTCATTTCTGCCACCAGGGACTGAAATTCATTAGTATCTGTCAGCTGCTGTTTACTTGTCTCCTATGGGAAGAGTCAGCTATGTCAAAGCTATCCATAGTTTATGTCTCAGAAATTACTACAGCCAGAACTGGCATCTTGCTGGCAACAGCCTCAGCAGAAGAACAAAGGAACTGAGGAGCAATAAAGTCTGAATTAAATTGACGAAAATCTAAAAGAACATCTTTAATCTCTTGAGAATCTGCTTCAGGGACATTGTTAACTTCTGGTTCCCAAGTGTGAAGTGGCAATAGGTAAGCTGAATGTTCACCATGGTACTTGGGTATAGTCTGTTTAATTGGACACATGATGATACTTTTTCTAAATTCTTTTGTTAACTGAAAACTTCCGTTGATAAACTTAATTTTAAGATAAGCTTGTCTAGGTACATATTTACAGAGCAATCCGAATTTACTAGTTGTTTAATCTCAACTTCTGGTGTCTTTTTTCTATAATCTTGTAATTAGATTTTATTTTTTTAAAATTTTATTGCCATTAATAGTTATTTCGCCTAATCTTAGTAAAATATTGAAGATGGACTACAGTGTGTGGTCTGTATTTACCATATATGCATAAAATAATTAACTGCTTGCTATNGCTACAGTGTGTGGTCCATATATTTACCATGTGTATTTACCATATATCAATAAAATAATTAACTGCTTGCTATAACTTAATTTCTATCCGCTTGTGAAACATTACACTGGATTTCTACCTCCTCCACAATTGTAAATTTACCTGATTTTAAGTTATGCAACTATTCTTTGATAAGTTACCTTGTTTCTACATAATTCATGCTAAAAACGTAATTTTCTCATCGTAATGGATGTCCAATCATTTATTTATTGTGTCTTGGGAATTTTCTTTACAAAATAGAATTCTAGTAGGCAGTAAATCAATTAATATCCATTTACCAGTCCTTGAAGATTAACCTTTTAGTGTAGAGCTCTGACTACTGTTGATTGCTATCTGATTTCTGACTTTGTGCCCTATGAAGGTTATGCTTAAACTGCTTTGGTCCTCAGATATCCTGGTTTGCAGTCATTGAGGCTTTTGACCTTATAAAGACAAACAGAGGGCTCATTAATCAATAGTTTTTTTACGGAGAATAGGAACATGCTGAGTTTCAGTGTTAGGTACTGCTTCTTGAAGATTTTGAAATTGTAGATTTGAAATTGTATGCTACCAGTGGAAAGCATCACTCACTTTTTGTTGAAAGAGCTCACAGAATAGGTCTAGATGACATATATGTAAGCAGTCAAGGATAAAAATGTCAAAATATTACATTGTTTTTAATTTTTTTGTATAACCCAGTATATAAGATATTTGATATGTAGTCACAGGCTGTAGCCTTCATGTTAATTTGACAGTGCAGGTCCTAGAACTCATCAGGGCTTGTCTTGTCCTGTTTGACCTTGTTTTAACAGTTTTCTACTGGCCAATTCACTGTAGCCTAGCCTATTTTAGTATAAACTCTGTGATAACTATCTGCAGCAAATGTCTGAAAAATGTGTATATTCCCTCAACAAACAACAGTCATTTACTTCTGCTGAGGTTGAGGGAAGCATTTGTAGCTTTCATACTTCACTTGGGAACCAAAGAGAAGGCAGAAGGTTCTTGCAAGAAAACAAGCTAAATTGGACCCAAATATATCCTAGACCAAAGATGAAGACTATTTGAATTATGTCCCTAAAAGGGCATAATTGTCCTTCTCATAAAGACTTCAAGTTGCTGATGAATTAATATGCTCCTATTCTTGAGGGAGGTCGAAGTTGCTAATGTTAAGACCCGGAGGATCATTGCAGAGATGAACACAACATGAAGAAAAGAGTTAGATACTTGGAATATCATGTACATCAACTGGATTTACAAGGATTTTCTGAGGTAGCTTGGACTATTAAAACAGAAATCAGATGGTTTAAAATCCACAGATTCATATTTATGTGTTATAACATGTTACTCTAACAAAATTTTGAATGTAACACTTTCATATATTTCAGATTTAGGTTATTTGAAACTGAAATACAGCCACTGGAGTTGGTGAAATAATTCTGCCTCTTTTTAGTTGGGGGGGGATCTAAACATTTATCTTTTTGGCAAAATCTTTGTCCTAACATAGAAATTCTCAAGAGTCAAGTTTTTCCTTGTTTTGATAACACTCAGATAAAAGCTTCATCAGAATAGTTTCACGGAGCTGCTGCTTATATAGTTGAAAAAAATACAGATAGGGATTTTTTTACTCAGGTGAGTTGTTTTGATGTGGTAAATACCTAACTCACAGCAGCTATCTAGAATTGTAAATTAGTAAGTAAAAGCAGTGGAAGTTTATTGCAATACTTGAAATAGCCTGTCATTATCTATAAACACTCCATTCATTTTAAACTTTCTAATTCAATGCAAACATTCAATAAGTCTGATATGGACTGAAAACTATTGCTGCTGATGGCAGTTAGGCAATATCTAACTGTGAAAAACAAGAGCCATGTAGTCTTTGGAAAAAAAAACTGGATGATTCAAAATCTCAATCACAGCTTTGTCAGCTGCAGTCTGACAATTGTGGTGCGTCTCATGGAGGAGGGGATGAGATGAGAAAACATTTCTTTCAATCTCAATTTTTGATACACTCAACTGCATTCAAAGAACTCTGGAAGTAATTTTTCTTGCTGCAAGAGGAAACTCCCATGGCGATAAATCCATGCCATGGCAGCTTCTCTGTCACTGGTACTCTGAGATTTCAAGCTTTTTCAAGAGAATGAAATCCATCAAATTTCTAGGCAGCTTGTAGATACATCCATAAAGGATTTTTTCTAAGAGAGTAGCTGAAATCTCTTTCCTTTAAAGCAGCTGTAGTGGATCACACTACTGATGAATCATGGGGAGAAGCAGAAGTCTGGATAAGAACTGTAGAGGAAGGGTAGGAAATCAGGAAGTCTGGAGTCTGCATGCTAGACTAAGGTACATGGGAGTTTAGGCTGTGAATGGGATTTAGTTGTTTTTTGTTTTTTTTTTCTGTGACTGGGAGAAGAATGTGTTTACTTCAACTGTTTGGAACTTGTCCAGTCTGCCAGCTACACGTCCTTTCCTAGAAGTGGTCAGGAGCTCTGGGGGGTGTTCTGTATTATGGGGAGGTGTAAATCATGGTATGGCATGTTTCTGATTCATTCCCTATCTGGGGTGGTTCTAGAAATATCATTAAAGCAGCTTCTGAGCTATAGTTACAACTGCCACTTAATGAGAGTTTTTACAGTGGTAGAAAAATTTCCATGTCTTAGTGGCGGCCAGTTTAGGGAGGACATAGGAATGTACTGATTTTTAATTTCTTTTTTTTATCCCATTACTCTCTCACTGTAAACAAAGTCACACAAAGTACAAAGCAACATTAACACATTGTTGGAACCAGTAAGGAGAGTTCTAAACCTTTGAAGATCTACGAGAAAAGATTACATTTCACATTAACTCAATAATGCATCTAGACTGAGATTCATATTCATGTAGCTTAGATTTTAGAATTAAGTGAATCACTAGATCCAAATAATTATTCATTTTTTTTCTTTTGTAGTGGCAGGATGAAAAACAGTCAACAAATTAATAACAATGACAGAATATTTCCTACAGTTCTTTAGTGTGAAATAGCTCTAAGTAATATATAGCTCCAATTGAAAAGTGGTTACTCTAAATAGAATTTTTAGTATGTCTGGGTTAGTTTAAGAAGCATAACTAAGCATTTTAGACTTAGGCTAGAACTGCTTTATTGAGACAGCACACAGTCATCCTGTGATTCATTTTAATTATATTTTTTTCCAAATAAAACACATACTCTGAAATTTTACACAATTTCATTGTGTAAGTGCTAAGCTTCTGGCATTAATCTCCCAAATGATTTAATTCCTAGGACTCTTCCTAAACCATGCTTGTGCCTTTATTGCATAAAGCTCAACTTCATATTAATTGCACTGAAAGTATGTTTTGAAGGACTTATTTTATGTTCAGAATGTCACCTTTTCATTTCATATCTCTGAATAATCACAGCTGGAAAGTACCCCTCTCTTATTTTAGTGAAATATGATTTCCTCAGATATGAGGATATCGCCCTTATATTGAAATTTGACTTAAAATTTGTGGAGAAAAGTTACTCAGGATTATTAGTTTCTGTTTAGTCTTATTTATCAGGAGGTATCAGAACAATTTATAAATTTTCTGATGACTTACCTAGTTACAGATGAGGAAATTGAGATAAATGGGAGTTTTGACCAAGAAAATTTGTAACAACACACCTCCTGTTTCTTTTCTGGGGAATATTTTCTAGAAATGAGTAGAGCAAACATGACTGTTGGGAAATCCTCAGGAGCAGTGTCATACCAGAGATGTCAAAATCAATAATATGGGAATAACCAATAATATGGGAAAACTTGGTGGATACACTTATTTCTTTTTAGCCTGGTCACTAAGGCATATATTCTGTTGAGACTCTCTCTAGACCTTAGCAGCCTAATTTTCAGCTCTTTGGCACGTGGACATTTTGGTAGCAGAACTGTTTAATTTAGTTCAGGTTTAATTTTTATATATACTTTTCTCTCCAAACTTTGAAAGAAATCTAGATCTATTTATAATTCTTAGGGGTGAAGGGAAGGCCAGTTCTTATTCCAAGAGTCATTAAGCATTTTGGTTTCCAACAAGGGGTGCCTAACTGAAAGAAATCTCCCAACAATTCCTGCACACTGTGTGATTTAAAGCAGAGCAGCCATGGAGAGTGTGAAATGGATACCTTTACATGAGACTAGAGCAGAGAATGAACTCCAGGAGCACACTTAATACACCTTGGCCACTGATGTGTGTTTCTTCTGTGGGACCAATCTGGAGCCTTAGTTTAATACCTCATGAAATGTGTTTAGTCATATAATGTAATAGTTTGTATCACATAATGCATCCGGTCTTCTGCCCCATGGGTTTCCCTCTCCTGTGAGACAGTGCTACTTGATAAATTAGTTACAGGGACCAGGGAGCTGCTTATAGGAGAGAACAGAAGCAAAATGCTTGGTAGAATGATGTGATGGAAGAAAGACTTTCCTATTTTCTTGGACAAGACTGTGTGAGAGCACTATATGCTGAAATCTGCTGAAGTTTTTGATCTGGAAATCAAATGCTGAGAAAAATCTCTATTCCATTATTTCTCCAATTTCTCTGAAGGAACACACAGTAGGCAGGAGATAGAATGTTTCTACCAGATCAAAGTTTATGTCAATTAATAGTTTTGCCTTCTAATAGGATATTGCTTTATGGACTAGAAGCATTTTTGGTAATTTTTTTCCCCTGATTACTTTGGGATTTACAGAAAGAAGGGCAACTGTACTGTGCTCTTGACAGTTCATAATTGAAGTATTTTTTTCTCCAAACAGAGAAAATTTGAGAAATTTTTTTGAGAAAAAAAGTTGCAGAGATAATCTGTAGACATGGGATTAAATTAATCTTTTTTATCTCCCATTGATTATTCCTGTATCAGCAGAGGGGATCTCCTCTTGAACGTGATATGGTCTATCATTACAAAGATGGAAATTATGCTAAGGAATTTTTTGCTGAAGTGTAATGTTTTTTAGACTGTAATGATCTAGGACTTTGATTGACCTGATTATATCTAGCCCATCACATGGTTCCTTAATATTACAGACTTTTTTTCCTTCACTAGTTATAACTGTGGTGTTCATGCTGTACACTGATCAATGAGTTAACTTCTCATTGATTGTTTTAATTTCTCAATTGATTTTACCAATTTCTTTTAGTAAATGAGCATGAGTGCATCGAAGACTTACCCTGAATACTTTTTGATCAAATGTGTTAGTATCTTAGTCCTCTTGCAAGATAACTATTGAATTAGTGCCACTTAACTGGAAGCAGATGCTATGCAATTATTGCCTTTCACATCAAAGTAAAGGAGGAGGCTTAGAGGTGACCTCATCACTCTCTATAACTGAAGGGAAGTTATAGCCAGGTGGGGATTGGTCTCTTCTCCCGGGCAGTTAGCAATAGGACAAGGGGGCACGGGCTTAAGCTCTGCCAGGGGAAATTTAGGCTGGATATTAGAAAGAAATTCTTTACAGAGAGAGTGGTCAGGCATTGGAATGGCCTGCCCAGGGAGGTGGTGGATTCACCATCCCTGGAGGTTTTTAAACTGAGATTGGACATGGCACTAAGTGCCATGATCTAGTAAACGGACTGGAGTTGGAGCAAGGGTTGGACTCGATGATCTCTGAGGTCTTTTCCAATCCAATAGATTCTATGATTCTATGATTCTGCCAATTCTCATTAAAAATGGATCAGTTTGGAGTTAACTGTGAATGCTTGGCTTTCTGCTACTGTGCAGATGTCTTCCAATTCCAATTTGACAATTAAAGTCTAGAGTGGTCATACGATAATACGAGTAGCATATTTTTGGGAAGGGGCTCTCAAAATGAAGTCTTGGCCGAATATTTGTGAATTATTTAAAAAATAAACTTTTGGAGTTTTCATTAATGAATGGTTGAAATTGTACTTGCATAAAGATTTGGAGAATTATATTAAAATTAATGACATTTACTAAAACTGTACATTAGGAGAAAATGAGATATATGTTAAAGATACACACACTGGCACTGTACTGCTCCCTAGTTTCATCACATGAAAAAAAAAATCATCTTGCCATAAAAGGTTATATTAAACTTAATGAAATTTTGATTTCTCAGGAAGCGTGAGTGTTTTCTACTCATAAGACTTTTCCCTGAAAGAAAGTTAGTAGTTGCAACAAAATTTCAACACTGTTTTCAGTTGGTGCAGCTCATATCCCAGTTTTTGAGTTCTTTGTTCTTTTCATTGTTGATAATTACTGGTTCTACAAAAACTTCATGGAGAATTACTAACTGCAATCTGTTTTCTGCTTAAGCAAATAACTTTCTGTTTACATGAAAAATGGATTTAAAAATGCAAAAGTTTTCTAGCCCTGTTTCAGAGCCTGTTTGGACTTTTTTCTAAGATTTATCATTTAGAAGACCTAAATTAAATATCTACAACTTTTTCAACTAATTTACTTAAGCAAGTTGAAGACTGAGTGGGCAATCTTTTTTCACATACATGAAATATTTTGTCTTACCTTAAATTACATTAATTAGGCTAAGCCAGATAAATCCAGCTTTAATGTAAATTCAAGCAGCTTTTATTTTAACTTTTTATTTCCTTTTCAAAAACTCCTTGTTTGCTAAAGTAACTTTGAAAGTAGACATAGTGCATGGCTCTGCTTGCTTTCCTTTTAGTCTTCAGTTTCTCTGCAATGTTTTTCTCCTGCTTTAAAAATTAGCCTTTGATCAGTGCCCATCCGTCTGCTTTTCTGGCATCCTGCATGTTTTTACCAGTTTTTACTCTTCATTCTCTCTCTGTGCCTCCTTTTCAGTTTTTCTTTTGGCTTTCAGGGTGCCTGCAGTTCTGCACTTGAATTGTTTATCCTTTCAACTTTCCCTGAAAGTCCTTTGCTTCTGAGTTATCTTTTTGTCCCTTTTAATAGGATTCTCAGAACAATAAGTAACTGTGTTGCTCTTATTGTTAGTTGACAAGAAGGTTGAATTGTTGCAGTCATCAGGAAACTCTCTCTACAGGTAGACAGCCAAACACTTGCAAAACAACAAAAAAGACAGGTTTCTTTGGCTTTGCACTTTCTGTTAGGCCTTCATTCTTGGATAACATCCTAAATGCTTCCTGAATATTTGATGCATTTTTCATTTATTTCTACTCATAATGGATTTTATTGTGGTTCTGACTTGTTTGGGTTATGCAAATTTGCTTCTTATTAATGTTTTAGAGCATATTAAAATGGAAATGAATACCAGTTTCTCTAAAAATTACCCTTTGACTCAGAATACTCATATCCAGATTTAGACTACAGGCAGAGCAGTACAACAGTTTAGAACAATGCAGTTTGGGTTTTAATGGGTTTTAATAAAATGGGAGAAAACTGAAAGACAGGAAAAACCTCTTATTGTGAAGTAAATCAATGTGAGGAATTTTAGAAGATATAGAGGAAAAGAAGAAACTAGATGAACTATGGCATGCTGGAGAAAATTAATTGAAAAACAAAGCAGCTGAATAGCACTAATATTTAAGCCTTTGTAAATGTAATAACATGATATTATATAGCATAATTTTTTTTTTAATGTAAGCTTCTAATCTAAGCTGTACTTTCAGAATGGAAACAAACAATTCAATGATGCATATTCTTGAGGAATACATATATATACACACACACACATATATATATATATATATAAAAAGCAAGTCTTAATTAATTTATTCTTAGTTCTGCTTTTCATCAGGAAGTTTTCCAGACAGCTCTCTGGCCTGAGGAAAGAGCACTAGAATAATGCAGATAAAATTATGTCCACAGAAATAGTGATGTAAAGGGTGGAGCTGAACCAAATGAACTGGAAAATGCTTTCTAGGCAGAACAGAAACCTTTATTACAATAAACATTTGCCTGCCTCTGGTGTTGGAGATGATAGGAAGTTGCAACAACACTGCTCATCTTCAGGCAATGTTGGAGTAGTCATCTTTGTACCCTGACAAGAGATTTCTTACATTATGAAAGTACGGATCTGCAATAATTGATAAGCTTCCAGGCAGAGGCTGCCTGTTTCTCTTTGCAGATAGTACAGCACTTGTGCTTTCCAAGAAGCATGCTTTAGTTACAGAGATATATCATAGTTCTGCTTACCTGGGCTAATAGGCAAATTGTAGTTATGCACAGTGGAATGTGCATTTCCACTAATTGATTTTATGAATTTGCAGCTGATGATGAAATCTCCAGACCTGTTGGAATCAGTTACTTGTCACAAGCTGCCACTTGGGAAATTGTATGATCTGTTTAGTAAAATAATACAAGTCTGTCATAGAGGAGTTATATTTTTTCATCCAATATCTCCTACTAAAGGAGTGCCAGCCTTACTTGATTGTCAGTCTAATTTTGTCTAGTTTGTACTGTCATTTGCCTTGGGCTAATACTGCCCTTTAACTTTTGCAATCAACTTCTTTTTTTTTCTACTATGTCTCTGTCCCCTAGTTTTGGGTCTCCCCTAGAGTGCCAAAGGTACTTCATTAATATAACTTCCTTGTTTTCATGGGATGCTGGGCTGAATGAAACAAGTTGATTCAATATTCTCTCAAAAGGCTGGTATTTTTCAATCGTCTGTGTCTCTATCCCCACACCCCTTCCATTTGGAGATCTTTGAGTCATCTGTGTAAAAGCATTGCCAAATCCAATGTGTTTCAGTGAAACACCAAAACAGGGTGAAACACATTACTAAGATATCCTCATAAGAAAGAAGTCCACCAGTACAGGAGAAAGAAGTTTTACAATCCTTCTGATGCAAAATCAACTTTGAATTTCTCAACTGTTTTTTACATTTGATGCACATTATATATTTTGTAAGCATTTGCCACCTCCCTCTGAGCAAAGAGAGCTTTATGAAGGTTGGTCATTTAGTAATTCTACTCCATTTCCCTCTTATTTTCTTATCTAACATATTTTCAAACCATTGGGCAATAAATACGATCAGTAAGTTAATGATATACAGTTGACTTGCATAACAAGAGCCAAATTTTTTAGTCATAAAACAATGTTATAATTCAGTTAAATATTATCCCAAGACACACAGGGTTGAAAGTCACTGCTTAAGCAGAAGCCATATTTCCTTTAAGCTGCAGATTCAGAAAGTGAGGTTCTAAAAACATCTTTCAGAGAGATGTGTGTAAATACAGCTTGGTCAAAGACGCTTCATGACCAATACTAGACAGTTAAAGTAATTATTTTCCAAGTGAAAGCTTGGGTAGTAATATAGCCCATGAACAGGCTCACATACTTCTGTGTGTTATACTGCTTTGTTCTGGTAGATACTCAGTCATCCATAGGAAATGGGTGCCAACGTGGTGATGGCTCCTCTGCTCCACCTGGAGAAATGTGCATTTCCAGCAACAAGTGTGGAGAGAGCAGTGAGGAGAAACAAGGTAAGCCTGAGTGGGCTTCAGCATAAGTGTGATAGTTGATAACTGAACGTGTCAGCAGAGAGAACTAGGGAAGATTTTTTTATGTTTCAAAAATATTTGGGAATTCTTTTTCATTTTGGTTTCTTTTACCCTCTTCTTCATTTAATTTTTTAACAAAGTTTCTTCCAGCTTCAGTTTGATTTTTCCTGCTTAATTTTCAACATCTGTGCAAGTCTCTCATAAATCTTCATATGGATATTTTATAGCAAAGCATTTTTTCATCCAAATTCAATGGAGATTCAGCAAGTAATATCTTTCTCCTTAATTTGCGATAGATTTGTTTGATAGAATTCAGGTTTAATTGAAAATACTGAGGTATAAGCAACAACAGCTTTTTCCTTTTTTTTTTTCTGTCTTTTTTTTTAAAGTCTAGACNATATGGATATTTTATAGCAAAGCATTTTTTCATCCAAATTCAATGGAGATTCAGCAAGTAATATCTTTCTCCTTAATTTGCGATAGATTTGTTTGATAGAATTCACGTTTAATCGAAAATACTTAGACTGAGGTATAAGCAACAACAACTTTTTTCTTTTTTTTTCCTATCTTTTTTTTTAAAGTCTAGACAAGGGTGGAAATGTTCTTGAATTCAGGAACTGGTTATCCTATCTTAATCTTTGTCACATTCAGAGGTTAGAAAATCAGTATCTGCTGTTTCCTGTAAAGAATTGATTTAAGCAGTGAGAGTACATTCTAATTACTACTGTCTGAGTAAATTAATATCAGAATTCTAGTATTTCCAGAATACCGTACTACAAAATGATGCTGCATATAATTGCATATGATTCATCAATTCAGGTTTCTCCTGTGACAAGTGTGATTTTGAAACCAGTCTGTACAAAGCTCTTCATAAATTTAATTTACAGTCTGGATAGATAAGATAGTCCTTCTCCTTGAAGATTCTGGTTCTGGAGTCCAAAGAAGAGCTTAAATTTATCAAAAATTCTAATTGAGCCTAAAAAGCTTCTTATGAGTTATAAGTTCTTCTACTCACTGTGCAACAGAGGAAGGACATTAGTTGGGATTTTAACATTTTTCTTTAAGTATGAACTAGATTGTCCATAGATGAGCCTGTGTCTTTCAGTGCACATTTTTCTTTCTGAAAAATGCTAATGAGATCATGTCAGCTACACTGAGTTCAGCTGAAATCTGTGAGAAAGAGCAGTAACTTAAATCCAGATTCTTCAAATTTCAATTGTGTGCCCAGCTACACAAAATTTTTCTTCCTCCAGTAGGATGCCCTGTTTTATCCAAACAGTATGTGGAGATCTGTTTGGGACAGGAGTTTAACTCCGGGAGAATTGATTTTTTATTTCTCTGCAAATAAGACTATTGTTAAGATTGTATTGAATATCAATATATATTTGTAAGGTTATTGTGCTGTACAAGGGTGTATTAAATGGCAATGGCTAGAAATTATGTCTGTTGAATTCTGTGACATGTCTAACACCTCTCAGGTTAGTGTATTTTTTTATCATTTGCACAAGAGGTGGTTATGCTAAGTTTCACTGCTTAGTTTTGAAATCCTCATTGTACTTGGTCTTGGTTTCCCTGGAAAGGACATTTCCTTCAGGCAGCACTTTCTGTTATGATTGTAGAATACAGAACAAGAGATGCATTCTTCCATTAATTTTTACAGAGGCTTTTTGCACCTGTTTGTTGAGGGAATACTGCTATAGACAAATGCTTATATGAAAGTAAAGAACTAAAGGTTGTTCCAAACATTGATTTAGAAAAAACAGCCTATGGGCTTTGTAAAAGACCTAAATAATAAATTATGTCGTATTTTAATAGGACTGAGGAAAAGGTGTAGAACTAGGCTTTGAGAGACAGGCTGTGTGCTGGGACTGCTTTGGATAATGCTCTGGGTTACTCCAGGAGATAAGTCAACTGTCAGATATAAAGATACAGATCAGGCTGTATCAAATTGAAGATTCATCCTGCTGCCACTTTCTTCTGATTTGGGATTATTGCAAAACTATTTTTCCACTTAGATTTCAGCTCCTGATCTTATGTTGTTGACAGGTTCCTGCTCTTTTCTCTGGGCTTTACTCAGGCTTAAGCCAGTATCTGCAGTGAAAATATATAAAAGATGGAATTTCAGTTTTTATTTTTATTTTGGTCTTCATATTACGAAAACACAGAATATCAGAAACTGAGATTTTATACACACTTAAAATGGAACCTTAAACTGTAATGTGTTCCTCTGAGACTTGGAATTTTTCCTTAGAGGTTATTTTAAATATTTGTTTTGTTCAAAGGAAATTCTGCAAAAAATTCTCTAGAACATCTCACACATTCCTTCCTTCTGGACTTTTCCTCTCTAAGCAGTGACTTTACATTTGTCAATCTAACTTCCAGCAAATTTACATTGGTTTGCTTCTCAAGTTATATTTTCTGTGAAAATGAATACTGCTTTGGAAAATAATAACAAATGATCCAGGATTTATTTTTTTAGTTAAAAAAGGTACCATTCTTGCTATTTGGTGAATACTGATTTGCAATTTTTTCAGCTACGAGAAAATTCCTGAGGAAATATGGAATATGATTTGGTGTATTTAATGCAATATGTTTCATCAGTGTTTGTGCTTTTGCTGAACCACTGACATGCTTTTCAGCCACTTAAAGAGCTAAGGAATTAAAGTAGCAATAAAAAGTTGGTTGATGAATCAGCCAATCTGCACATTAACGAGTCTGGAGTGCTTACATGAATTATTTTTGTTTTCCCCTCTCTCACGTTGTGATTGATTGTTACAGTGAACTGATGTGAATGTGAAAGCCATGCAACTGAACATCGTAGTGTGACTATAAACACTGCAGTGGCAACTTTATTTAAAACTGTTAACAAACTATGATAATATAGAACAAGCCAAAAGCATTTACGAGGGCCTGGAGCAAGCACCAATTTAAGAGGGAGTGCTAATGCATTATAGCTCATGTCTAACCAGAATCACAATTAGAAGGCAGGGTCTTAACCCATCTTCCTATGCTGTGTAAGAGAAAAGGAGGGTGAAAGTTTCCACACAGCACATGAAATCTGGAGACAGTACCACCAACCGGCTGTTCTGCTTTGGGTGAACTTACAGTAAGTTTGCTCTTCACAGATGCATCTGCTTACACTTTTTTTTTTTAAATTAAATCCTTCTGCCACTACACTAAATGGTTCAAGGAATGAGTCTGTCAAGCTCCTTCACTCAGTTTTGATATGATGCATAAAGGGCTCTCTGACACCCACACAGAAACAAACCTCTGTCCCTCCACCCCAGTAAGGAATTATTTATCTGGTCACATACTCTCCTCAATTTTCCTGAATGAACTGGTACACCAGACTGGGGTCCGTGCCAGAAAGACCTGTCCTGCCTCCCTTTTCTAACCTATGCTGCCCTACAGGGGAATGTGGAAAGGGGAAAAACAGTCCATCCTCACCACAGTGCTATGTGCACTGTGAGAAACAAGTGGGGAGACTATGTCATTCTGAGGACTCATTTCAACTCTTCTCTCTCTTCTCTGTATTAAAGCAATTCTTCTGCTTTAATACAGCAAATTTCTAAAGACTATGAGCACTGGCAAACTTTGAAGTATGTAATATGACGAGTCTCACCTTTCTGTTGTTGGGATGTTGGGTCTTGGCATGGTTTCTGGGAATGGGCTTACACCCCAAAATTCCAAACAAATTTATGTTGAAAAATGGTGAAATAAACAGTAGTGGAACAGAAAAGAAATATTTTTGCTGTTTGTTTGTTTATTTCCTACCATTAAGTCTTTGTTTTTCTATGCAAGAACCCTGGACAAACAGAGGACATACTGAAATTCTTCACATGATAGCTGCAGTGTATTTTAAAAATAGCCTGTGCATATAAACTATGCTAGATTAGAGAATTTCCTGAAAATAAGTAGCCACACACATATATGTGAAGAAAAAAAGCATATGTTACAATAACATAATATAAACAGACTAGTTTGGATTTGGTTTGGTGAAAGGAGGGCTTGGTGGTCTGTTTTGGGTTTTTTTCAATGTTTCTTCTCTCTCATCTCACTTCTACTGCCCTGTTTCTCCTTGTTCATGATTAAAAAATTCTGGAGTTTCTTTCTTTTATCCAGGAGCCTGCTTGGAGTTTTGCTGTGTGCTAATTGGTGAAAACCTATCCTTTTACTTCTGTTTTTAAGCTTTTAATTTTTTGTTTGTTTGCTTCAATTCAGGTTTCTCCTGTGACAAGTGTGATTTTGAAACCAATCTATGCAAAGTTTTTCATGAATTTAATTTACAACCTGGATGGACAAGAAGAAATGGTCAATCTGGCATAGGACCACCATACTCTGACCACAGTGGGAATGAGAGCGGTAAGAATCATCAGATTCTTTCCAGAAACCATGGACTCTGACAAATTATATAGTTTTCTGTTTTATTTACTTAACTTTGCTATTTTATTGATAGTTCAACTGTATTCTGCCACATGTTTTCTGAGGACTTGTGTATAGGTTTTTAGGTGATTGTAATTGCAAAGACAGAGAATTAAAAAAAAAAAAAAATAAATAAAAAAAAAAAAACCAACCCCAAAACCCCCAATATTCCAGTAAGCAATTCTTCTTCTCATAGAAAAACAAGTAGTCAGTTACAAGACTAATGTTTATCTACCTGAGTAATCTTTACCTGTTTTGGAGATATTAGGTGATAAAACCAGTCTTGAAGATCACAAAGTTTAAAAATGTTAAGATGTATTTTTAGTTTTTCTGGGATTGGTGCGTGCCCAGAGTGTGTGTATCTATTATCTGTGGCTAATATTACTGCTCCAAATGTTTTGGGAGAGGATGGTTTTGTATCTGGGGACAGGGTAAGCTTTGATGGCCTGTTTGAGCCAGTTTTTTCCTAGATCTTATTCCAATTCCATTTTACCTCGAAGATTGTCTCTCTGCTAATTCCTTTTCTCTGTCCTCACAAAAAAATATATCCCTTATACTTTTCCTATTTCCAGGTTAATCCTGCTTTCTGAAACCTGTCTTTCTTCTCTAAGACATGATTTTCTTCATAACTGTTTAGCTAACTCAAGCCAATTTTTTTAGCTACAGCAAACCGTCTGCTTTCCAAAGCTTTGGAAGGCTTGTTGGTAAGCAAGCAAGGAAGGAGGGAAAGAATAAATGGGGACTTCTGATCTCATGGTAAAGGGGTGAGCTGGTTGAACTAATAACAGTTTAGTTCTCTTTTCCACATCTTCTGTTATTCTCTATCCCTTCCTCTCCACCTGCTCTCTCTCACTTCTCCTGGGTACAAGCAGTGCTTTGACAGCCTGCAGTGCAGGCACCTGAAGGCAGTACAAGCACATAACTCTGTGTGGGATGTAAGTGTTGTGAGACTGATTAGCCCAGGTGCTTTACACTTCTCTTCCAAACTGTGCTTATCTGGGAGTGTGGAAAACTGTGCCCTTCTAAAGAAAGCAGCACCTCCTACACATTGCTTGTGAGTGTTAAAGGGAAGAGTCCCTGACATCAGAATAATACACGCACATTAGCAGAAGACCAAAGATCACTTGGTAGATGTAACTCCTTTGAAGACTTATGTAATCATTTACTAGAATCCAACATGATTTTAAGTGCTGTCTCTCATGGTTGGTTTTTTTTTTATTCACTGAAAAAGTAGTTTAACAGACCAGTGACAACTATGAAAAAAAACCAAAACCAGAACCAGAATACGTCACCACCTGTTTTTACTAGATGAAACTCTTATCAATGCAGAGGTCTAATATGAAATCAATATTCAAAGAAATTCTTAAAAATATGATTTCTCTCCTGCATGTGTAAAACTTAAAATTCCTGTGGCCGGTGAAAAGTAAGTTTTTGAGTCTTAGATACATTTATCTTTAGGCAACTAAAAAAAAATTTCAAAAATTTATGGAAGTTAACATCTAGTGGAACAGATTGGAGTCAGGGACAGGGCTCTACAGGGGCACCAAGCCATCTGTTGTGGGTGGGAAGAATATCCTTGCAGCTGGCAGGCTCTGAAAGTGCTGCCTGAGCAGCTACAAAAGGTCTAAAACCTGGGGGGAGCAGGGCCATTGCTCCGGTAGCAGGCTGCAAAATGTTCTTCTGTGGGGGATTGCTCAGCTGGCCCCAGCACTGAGTTAGGTTTGTGGTGCTTGGTCAGTGATTTTCCAGTTGCATACAAGGATGAAAGGTCAAGATGGGGCATTTAACAAATGAAGGGTTTAGATGTTCTGACATTTCCTCTGATATCTGGTTTCTGTAGTAATCTTTATTTTTAGGACTTTTTTTTTATTCCTTGAGTCCCACTTGGCTTTTTTTTCACCTTTATCCTCCTCTTTTCATTTATATGTTAATGTCAGAGAATGACAGTTTACTTGACATTGCTTGGAGTTTGGGAAGGAGGAGAGAAGGTAATGGAAAAAAAAACATCAAAAAGGAGATTGAGCATTTTTTTTGTTCTTTATATTTCCCCTTGCATCCTTTAATGTCTAACATCTCTGAAACCATCATGTTCAGGAAGAGCCAAATTTTGATTAGCTGTATTTGTTATCCTAAAATATTGTGGTTGCCTTCCATCTTTTATAAGATCCATAAACCATATTGTAAGGAAGAGACATGATTACTCAAAAGGTATGGCAACAACTATATTTCACTGACTCTTGTTGATCTGTTACACTTTCAAGGGAAGCAAGGACTTGTTTTATAAATGGAAAGATAATGGTATTTTTAATGGTAGCTTTGAAATTCTGAAGACAATTGTGTATATTAGGAATGTGTGCAGGGATATCACAACCTTTGCTTTGCACTGAGGCAATTTTTTGAGCAGCCAAAAAACAGACACCTACCTATCTGAACACCAGCAGAACCTATAAGATCACGACAGTCTCCTCTTCCATTTTCCACCACCTCCTTAAAGACTTGAACCATCTTGATAAATATATGCTTAATCTGTATAGTTAATCCAGTTTGATGTTTAGGCATGAAATATATGATCTATTCAATACTTGGGATTTAAAGTCTTTGATCATCTTGCTGAGTTAGTCTCCTTTTATCCCAAAATTTTGCTTTTCAAAGTTGAATATGCATCAGCAAATGAAGCATTTTGGAACCCTACTTAAAATTTTAGCTGGAACATGAAGCATAATAATAATAAGAATAAATAAACAATATTTAATGTGAAAAAAACTTTGCACAAAATGGCTGTGAGTGTTAACTTTTCCTGGGGAAAAAATTCTAGTTGGCTTTTTAGTTACTAATTTATTTCTGTATGTGTGCCTCTTCTTGTTTTATTGTTTTTTAGGATTTTTTCCCAAGTTCTTAAGTTTTCTATTTTTATTCTTTTTAATAGCTTATTTCCTCTCATTGTCCCCTGAAATGCAAAACTCTTCTGCAACTTTAAGGACAAATGTTTTCCTTCCAACTGATGAAGAACATCTCTGCCAGGTATTTTGGTGCATAGTCTTTGTATTATCTCATTTATCATAGTATTTGCCTGGACTAATCACACATTATTTTGTCCTAGATTAAATTTCATTACTGGGTCAGTGGAACATTGATGGTGGGGCTTCAAAAGCACTCTGAAGACACTGTTACAAATATCTGGCAAGTTTCAAGGGAACTACAGAGTCAGTGGAAAGCAAATACCATAACAATCAATAGCACGGAAAAGTTTGAGGTTAGTAAACTTAAGTTACTGTAAATGACACTTGTTAAATGGTTTCTAAATTGTGGATCTCTTTCATAGGTTAAAACTAAATATTTTTAAGTGGAAAGAAAGCATTATCATGAGGTAAAGAAGAGAAAAGCCATTTGGGAGATCCTACATAGCATTAAAAAATACTGCTTATTCTTATCTCTTAGCAGTGTTAAAACTAATACCAAACTTTTCTTAAACTGTGCATGTGTCTTAAATAAAACAACTGGTCTCTTCGAGTCATAGGTATCTACCAGCCGTTAGAGGTGATACACTTGTGATCTTAACTTTCAATACAGTATTCCCTTAGCTTCCATCTAACTGCACTGATAAATTCAAGGTTTCATTTATATAGGAAGCAGCATGTTATACTATAAGATACTGTTTTATAGAAGTACTTTGCAACACAAATGTCATAGGCTATTTAAATATTTTCACATTTAAATGTGCATTTACAAAAAAAACATTAGTACAGTAAATGTAACTTAAGGCTATAATATTGCAGACAATGTATACTCACTTTCGAGAATGTAGGAAGCAGAGAAGAAAATAAGAGAGTTTTCCTTCTACAGCAGTTAGAGTGAAGTTGGTTAGCATACAAACCTGAAGGCATGGAAGCATGACCTCATTTCAATAAACCATATGAGTAATATAATTACTTGACTTGCACATTGTGCTAAAGCATCCAACAGGATCTGAATTTCTGAAGTAATACCTGCTCAAACATTACTGTACCTAACTCAACACAAATATCAATGTTGTTTTGTTCAATAAGTGAGCATATGTATAGCAATCTGAGGTTGTACTGGAAGGGTTTCCTTCTAGATTTCTTTTTTGATACTTCATGTTACTTGGAAAATTAACTGAGTCTGGAAATAGTTAATATAATATGTCATCCTCTTCCTCCGAATTGCTAGGTCAAATCCTAATTAGATTATTGCTTGCAAACCTAGTTATCTATTGCCCTCTATAAAGTGAACTGATAGGCACAGTCCAGCTTTAAAGAGGCATATGTCAAACTTACTGCAGGAATCATTACAATTGGCTTAAGAAATACAGCTCAGCACCTCACCAAACTCAGAGTCTGAGTAAAATCTCTTCTTTGTACATTTTACTTCAGTGAAAATTTGGAAGATGTCACTGTCATACAGGTGGATGCAATTCACTTGCCCTTTTGCACTTTTTCTTTTTATATGACAAGATGTTCAGTCTACAGGGATATCTGTGGAATTTTTCAAGATAAAGGGTTGATTATTAAAGTTTCTATGGAAAATAATTAAGAGAAATAATTTTTATTTGGGTTTACAAATCTTTTGGAAATAGGGTGCTTTAATGTTTTTGTCTATTTTGCAAACACACTTGAAGTGAGATTTTAATTAAAATCTATCTCTGAACTTCCAGTGCTCTTTTTCCCCCTCATTTTGGTGTTAAATATTTAATAGTCAAATAATATAAAATATCCTGATTATGGAACAGGGGATTTTGTTTCAGCATTAAAAAATCTCCATTTCAGGGAATTCTGAAATACAAAGGTTGTCAGTGCTTTAAATACTCAACACAAGACAAGCTCAGTATGGCTGATGTGGCTGGGTTTTGGAGAACTGTATCATGGTTTGCTCTCCTAAGATACTCTTGTTATGTTCTACTGAGAACAAATTTCTGTCCCCCAGACTTCATTAAGGGAAATGGTTCTAGGCTTGGGATTCACTGGTGAATCTTTTTTAGACACAAGAGCAGGTGGAGGCATCTAATATTATTTTCTTCTGGAAGTGGGGAAGTTAAGACAAGACTCACTGTTCATGAGTTTTGGGGAAACAGAGGTCAATACAAGCTCATGCTCTAGCAGCACATGAAGCAGTCTCTGATTTTGCACCAGCAAAGTGAGATAGCCCATCTTTCACATTGCCTAAATCACTTCTTCTCATTTTAAAATAAAATGTGACTAGGAAGCCCTACCTGCAAGCTATATTACATGGTTTAATACATATTATAAATGAAGTTATTAATAACTGAATTTTGACTTCAAAATAACTCTGAAAAGGTGAAATATTTGTCAAATCTTTGATATTAAAAAATAGTTCTTGTATTTCTAATTATAAAACATTGCACTATTTTGTTTTAGAAAATTATCTGAAACCACGTAGTGATAGAAACAGAAAATATGAATACACTGTCCTTCTACTGGTGATGTCATGAAAGTACACATTAACTGTACGTATCATTGCAGCAGAATTCAAGAGTTCAAAATATTATTTTCTGAAACAAATCAAGTGAGCAAATCTCCAAAATGCTGCATTTCACTCATAGAAACATATTTTTGCATGTGTTATGGCTGCTATACTTCTTGTGCAAGCCAACTAAAACAGAAAAACAAATTAACAAAACACAAAAAATTCCATCCCTCAAAAAAACCTCCAACTTGTAAAATAGTGGTCATATCCTTAGATAAGTTGTATCATTTTGTACAGTGAAATACTGTATTCTTGGCAGTTTATAGAATAAATGCAGGTTTTCTGCTACAATCTGTTAAACTATGCAGAAAATCATTACTAAACTCTCAAGGTAATATTTGAAAACATATTGCTAACACTGTGCATTCACTATTAGGAGTTAGAATGTATACCTAGCCAAGACTACAGAAAATCCTGGAGCTATTACATCCCAAGATTTGGCTAGAGAATAATTTAAGGAATGTTATCCATAAGATTGATTTTTTGGGGGGTTATTTTGATTGGTGTGCTTTTTGTTGGGTTTTCCCAAGGACTGTGGTTGATCAGCCAGTTCCCTTTGTTCATCACTGCAGAAAACCTGTAGTAACATATACATTTACAAATGTAGACTGAAATCTGCCCTTAAGATGAAATGTCAAATATTTGTAACTTCTTGCGTAGAGGAGACTTTTGTGGGGGCAGAAAAAAACCCCCACTGTTGTAACATTAGAGCAGAATAACTGTTGACCAACTCCTCAAAGTTTGTTTTGGCTAAAAACCTGATGAAAGGCATCTGACTAATGGTATTTGTTGAACAGACTTTGCTCCAGATCTCTGATAAATTATGAAACCAACCAGAAAATATTCACATTTCCAGCCCCTGGTGGAATAGTGGTTAGATAAAACACAAAATCCTTTGTGTTTTAATTTTTAACTGTCACAATTCTTGCTTTAAGGCATTTTATTGTGATTTTCAAATCCTTCCTGTCAAAAGCTACTTCAATATTGAGTATTAGTATATAGGATATTCAATTGGTATATATATCTGTGCTGACAAGCCACATAAGTGTGAAAAAGCCAGGATGGTAATCCTCAAAAATTGTTAAGTGTGTGATCTGAGTTTTCATATTTCCAATAGAAACACCATGGACTAGACTGGCATATATTGTAAGGTGTTTCGTCTTGTCCATGATGCTGCTAAATTCGATTTCTTGTTGATTTGCTGTTGATCTCCTTAGGTGATCTTTTGGGGGATGGTGGAGACCCAGAGACAAGATGAAACTGTTGCCATTGATGATATTACTTTCAGTGAAGGATGTTCCCTGGCATGTGGTAAGAACACCTGTTTTTTTTCAGGAGACAGGTTATTTTGCCTTGTCTTTTCCTTCCATTTCACTAGATTTCCTTAGAAAACACACTGGAAATCCTTTTACTGTTCAAAGGCTTTTTAAATCCTAAAGTGTTTTCATCTGGCTCATTTTCATTTCCCTAAACAATCATCTGTCTTTTCACATCTAAACACAGAGAAAGACAATAAATACTTTAAGAAATTTAATACAGTATAAATGTAGGGCTCAGTGGGCAGAAAAGGTCTACTGTTTTTGGCCAAAGAATATATGTGTTCAGCCAGCTCAGGAAAAGCTTTGGAGCTGACTTTAGGGAGATTCACAAGGCACTTGTGTGTATTTCTAAACGTGTGGAGGTCCTGATCCTCAGCTGTGCAGCGGGGCTATGTTGTTCTGCTCTGCTACACCCAAGAGTTGTAACGTCAGGCCAGTCATCTCTCCTGTCAGACCATCTCTGCGTGCCAGGATTCTTTAGCAAAACATTTTCTATTTCTCTTTTCAACCCAATGTATTTTCATGGGAAAGAAATACTACCCATCCAAGCATAAATTAAATTGCTTGCTGCTTTGTATTGCACAAGAGTATTGCCCTGTGCACCCATGTCACATCCTCAGTTGAGCACAGTCAAAGCACCTCTTTTGTTTTTCTTCCTCTTATTCTTAGCACAAGCACTGAGGGTTCAGACTTCAAAGTTAATTTCAGATATGGAGACAGTGTTTGACACGGACCAAGCTAGGTTATGTGATTAGGTCTGTGTGCACCGTAATCCAAAATAATGTTCTCTATATTTCCCAATTGGAAAAAAAATATTGAAAAGAGGTAGACATGGTTATTAGCATGTCAGAGAAATGAGCAATTTCAGGCAGGTCACACTAAGAGCAAGATACAAGTCTTGAATTAATGATGCAGGCAGGCATACATATTTATTTCAAAGAGGGTCTATATTGAAGAAATGAAGTTTCATGTAACTAAACTTGATCATTTGATCAGTTTCTCCGTGTTGCAACTTTCTAACAGTGGAGAGATATAGAAATAAATGTTATATAAATAGATTTTCATGTCAGGGCCCATCTTTTTTGTAGATGTTTTCCAACTGTATTGCTTAAATAAGCAAGGATGTTAATTTAAATCTTCAGGCATGCTTGTCTATAAACTCAGAAAAGAGTACAATGCACTTTCTCTGAAAAAAAATTAATTTGAAGTGGAATTTGAAATCTGTCCCCAGTGTAAAGAGGACAGACGTGAATTTTTTTCTGCCAGCTTCTTTCTTTTCCTTGGAGGATTTCTGCAGGTAAAATGGTGGTATAAGTTGGGGGGAAAAAATACAATGCTAAATTTTAACAACCTGTGTAATTGTTTAACCTGTTCCAGCAGAATGACATAGATCTGTCTATAAAAATATATTGACTTTTTTCATAAACAACGTTCCTAAAGCAAACAAAAATTTAAATAAATAGTCAGCTATAGAGATGGAATACTGTCTCAAAGAGATGGGGGGGGAAAAGGGAAACAGAAACACATGTACTTACCAGAACTTATAAATCCAGGTCTTAAACTTACCTTACATGGCAGGTGTTGCGGCTTACAGTTTGAGCTGCTGCACCGTTAAGTATCTCAAGAATATTCTAATAAATGCCAGTTCTTATCCTGTGTTTCCCCATTAGGAAAAGTCAACTTCATTAGGTGACTTCTAAATGTCTCACAGCAACCAAAAACAGGGTCAAAGGATCTTAATTTTGTCCCTGAGAGAGGAATGTTACTACTGAACATTTTCCAGTAATTAAAACAAAAGGTCAGACTAATGGTTGGTTGAATTTAGAATCATTTTTTGTCTAGTCCTTTTGGAATGTCTGAATAAGTAGACTTTTAATGAGGACCATTCAATTGCATGAAATTCCTAGTTAAAACTTGCATTTTTAATGTACCTTTCATGATTTTTAATCCCAGAGTAAATGCATATAAGAGATGACCTGTGCATTTGTATTCATTAGTATGACTGTGCTTTTAGGTCCATGAGTAAAATATCTTAAATTTTTGTGCTTTCATGACTTTCTTGATAAAAACTGTGATGGTTAAATATAAATGTATTTTCATTATGCTTTAAGTCTTTTCATCACTTCTATTCCTTCCCTGTCTCCCAAACCATCCCCCTTCAGTCTGTTGTCCAGTCCCAGTAAAGATTAAACTTAATGTATTTAAAAAAAAAACAGAACAAAAACTCTATCTTCAGTATTTTAATTTAAGATACTCTACAGATTGTAGTTTACCCAACAGCTGCCAAATAGCTTGCTATCACTCAAAACCCCCATAGCTTGTTTTTATACCACTGCACATGGACTGCAGAAAAATATAGCTGTCAAATAATATTAAAATTATTTTCTGAAACATTCATAACACAAAATCTCCTTTTATTATACCTTTAGAAGACCTTCTGTTCAAAGGCCTCATATTCTTATCTAAGTGGCTGCTCTGCAGAACTCCCTCTCAACTCCATAAGAATTATATATGTGAGACTGTTCCTCTGATGTCTCTTGTGAGATGAAAGCCAAGAGCTCTAAGGCATGAAAGTGGAATGCTGTCATGGAGTAGGAGGCTCTAGTCCTCCTTAAGTCACTTGTAAAGCAGAAGTTACACAGCTTCTCTGCAAATCTGTGTTGTTTTTCAGGAAAACTGGAGTAATTATATATGTATTACTTATAATGTATACATTTTGACAAAAATCCAGTATGATTACTTCAAGTGACAAAATTTCAAACTTAATTCCCTTGTTAATTCTAATCCTGCGAAGGTGTAGCCTTTAATATTACAGACACAGGTCTTTGAGATGACCTGCTACAGGAATGGGAGTCAGAAAATCCAAAATTCTAATCTTACTGCTGTCTGAGGTGCTGTAGAATTAAGAGCTGGAAAATGAATATTCTATCCAAAAAAAACCCAAATCACCAAAAGTGTTCTAAACTAAAGTGAAAAACTCCAGAATGAGTAAAAATAGTTTGCATCAACAATTCAAAAATATTTAAAGAACTTGATTCCTTTTCACTGTACTTGCAACTTTTTTTAAATGTTGAAATTTGACAAAATCCATCCTTTTCCCTTGTGGAATTTTGCATTTTCCCTGAGATTCCTCACACAGTACACATGGTTTGCAAAAAGTGTGTATTTATGCATCACTGGAAAAGGAAGAAATGAAAGGTTTGTAGCACTAGCTGGACAGGCTATCTCACTGAGATGTCAGTAATGTGAATAATGCAGTGTCTCTGAGATGAACTACCATCTGTCTGTAGTGACCTGAAATTGTTTTCTCCATGCAGTTAGGAATCTCTATGTTTTCTCTGAGATACCCTGATTGCTATTTAAAAGTCTGCCTTATCCAGGAGATTACCTTTCCCCCGCAATAATATCAAGCGAATATCAAGCGAGACCTTATCACACTCTGCAACTCACATGAAAAGAAGTTGTAGCCAGGTGAGATTAGGTCTCTTCTCCCAGAAAGCCAGTGACAGAACAAGAGGAAAGAGTCTTAAGGTGCACCAGGGGAGGTTTAGGTTGAACATTGGGAAGAAGGTCTTCACAGAGAGCGTGACTGGGCATTGGAATGGGCTGCCCAGGGAGGTGGTGATGTCACTCTCCCTGGAGGTGTTTCAGAAAAGACTGGATGTGGTACTTAGTGCCATGGTCTAGTTGACAAGGTGATGATGGGTCAAAGGTTGGACTTGATGATCTCAGAGGTCTTTTCCAATCTAGCAGATTCTGTGATTAAGAAATGGTACATCCATTATCATAGTGCAATCCTGTTTAATATCCAGGCCACTCTTGAAAGCAACTAGATTAGTCAGGCATGATGGGCCCTTAAAAAAATTCTGGAAAATATGTGGTGAAACTTTTTGTTTCTTCTAAGGGAAGCATTCTTTTACAAGTATTTTGGAGAGGCTGCTGAGTTTAACCTCTCAGTTAGAAGTGATTTTTATGTAGCTATCATCTAGAAAAGTAAATATGACATAAAAAGTAAAAATGACATGTCATTTTTTATGTTACCTGGCAACTCTCTCTGCGGAAGTGAATTCACAAAGGTTGCGATGACTGGCTAATATAAATAACACTCCATTGTTTGAAAGAAGCATCCATCTTGAGGGAATGATTTTTTAGAATGGTATTGTTAAAGATGGCAGCCTGAAATACTGGAGAGCAATCAGGGATACACAATACTTTTGAAATAACCTTTTGAAAAGGCAGAAATGTTGTCAAGTAGTTTAATAAGTGTGTGTTTCTAATGCGAAATAGGTTCATAAATAATGACTTAACAAGTTAAGTGACGGTTTTTCTTTGTCTTTAAGCACCACAGATTTCCAGTTTTGAGCTTGACATATGTGAGTGGCATTCTGACCAGCTGGTTGAGCCTGCTCAGTGGGCACGGCTGCAAGCTGAGCACAAGATTGCCTCCTGTTTCCTCCTGAAGGATTGGAGCAACAATATTGAAGGTAAGAATTAAAGTTAGTTCAAAATGACTAGCTGTCATGAAGAATATGGTGCTTTTTAGTGCAAGATGGTGACCCAATGCTGAAACAGAACAACAGACCTACAACAAATAATTATATGCATTTTGTATTGAAATTAGTTTTTGATTTGGCCATTTAGTAAAAGTACACATGCTGGTAAAACATGAAATATTTTAATGTAAGAATTAATGAATATTTTCAAGTATGCGTGAAGCATTTTAACTTAAGAATTCCAATATAAACCAATAAAAGATATATTCTCCAGTTAATTCTCTTTATGAGAACTGTGTAAGAATTTGGTGAAATTAAATTAAATCCATTTAAGCCAAGTCCTTGTGTGTGTTTTGTTTTCTGTTTTGTTCTGATTTTGATACTTGGCAGTTTTACTTGTGTGGTACTACTCTGAACATATAGTCAGGAATTTCATCTTAAACCTTACATTGGGGGAACTGTAAAGAAACAATTATTATACAAAATAGTTTCTTACTTTTCTTTAAAGTAAAATTTGTCCAGTTGCAATTTTCAGAACTCTTGTTTTTGAACTGTGTAGTGCGTGTTGTGAAAGCTTAATAGATGTGAATCTCTAAGTGTTCTAATGTGAAATAGAATCATCTTGCCAGGTGAGTGTTTGTCTTGTCTACTGAGACTGCCTTCAAAGGTGTTAAGTGGGGCTTGTTGTAACAGTATAATTTGTGATGTAGCTTTGAAGGGCTGATAGTGTGGAGATAACTGCTTGAACTTTGAACCCGCAGAAATGGATTGCATCTCGGTGATAGAAGCAGAATGAATGCTAGATATTGTTTTCATTTTAGAGAGATTTCTAAAATAAATTTTAGCATGCATTTCAACACAGTCTAGCAACTATAAATCAAATTATAATGGAATTGCAGTCAAAAGTGCCTGAGTGTATATACTGTTAAGATGAATTTTTGCATGTATGTACAATGGAGAAAATATAGACAAGTAAAGTAGACTTTTTTCTTTTCCTCCTTAAACATGAGGGAAAAAGTCACACCATTGTCCAATTTCCAATTAAACTTTTAATTTTATTTTATTTGAAACATCTCCTTGAAAGTGTTCTATCTGTTCCATACTTTAACATGACATCTCAAGGGCTAGTAACAGGTTTGGATTTCCCTTTTATGGCAATATTGTGCTAACAGAAAAGATACTGAAATTCTGTAAGTGTCTAGACTTGCAATGTCTGTAGAAGCAGAACATGTCTGGAAATGTTTGCTCTAGAGGTGCTTGGGCATTATTGTAGGAATATGCACAGGCTGAATCTATAACACTGACAACTGCTTGGGGACATTCCCTGTGCTTCCTTGTCACCAAGGAAAAAGCAAAATGCGAGAAGAAACAAGTTTCAAAACAACACATAGAATTTAATTCATCATTAACATTGAAAAATATTGAAAAATCTGAACTGTGATTACAATACATTCAGTATTTCTATTCATGCAGACTTGTTGAGACATAAATGAAGAGATTGAATACTAACTAAAATTCTAAAAACTAAAGAAATGGTATGCAAGCCAAAAAAATGTCATGCTTGAGGGCTCAAACTTGCAATGCAAATACAGCTTGGCTAAGCTTTATTTTCTGATTTTGATCACAGCTTTTATGTCTATAAATAGAAAGAGGTAAGAAATGAAATTATGAAGTCATGGTCTACACAATTATATACATTAAAAAAGGATTGCTTATAGTCTTTTAATAATCCTCCTTTGCTGGTATTCTTAAATTTAATAAAATATTTCTGTATTGGGATGACTTTTTTTCTTTGGTCCTCTATTGCTTCTTTTTTCCACTGTTGTAGGCACTTTCTTTATCACTTTTCCCCTTAATTTCTCTCATATCAAAAGTTCTTACAGAGGTTTTATGTTCCCCTGCAATACTATTCAGAAAATACTTTTTTCTTATTGTTTTCTTTATTGATATTTCACGTATATTATGTAGTTTCCATAGTTCATGCTTACATTGGATTAAGCTGGGTTCCTACATCTAGGGTAACACTTCTTTAATAAGAAAGTAATGAAACAAATTCTTTGCATAAGAAAAATGAAGATGCAAAAAAGAAAAAAGTCAAAGGAAGTGCCAAGTTTTTAAATCCAACATTTCAGATAATCAATGATAAAAATCCCTCAAGTTAAAACATGAAAAAAGCACTATTCATTAGATTATGTGATTTTGTTTCATTACCTTTTTTTCTCTCTCTTTTCATTTTTTTTTTTTTTTATTCAAAGATTTAACCCAGGATTTATGAGTTCATGAAAATTCACTTTCAAGAGTAGAAACTATGACAATATGGGCTCTTTTTTCCTCTAAATGGTCAAGTGGGAGGATTGTTGCAGGGCATTGGTTCAGAGACTGAACAGGTTTCTGCTTTGGAAAAGAACTTGTGAGAAAAGAAAAAGTCCCACTTTGTGGCTCGGTTTAAACTAAAGGCTCAGTTTTTACTCTAAAACCAGTAGCATAGATTCAAAATTGTGTCATTTGTGAAATAAAAATCCCATGGATTTAAATGGGAGTGATGAGATTTTAGTCAGAATACAGTTAAGATGGGATGAGTTAGCTAAATCTTTATAGGCTCTTAGTTTTCAGCATAGCAGGATACTAACAGGCTCACTAGCTCACCTCAGCTCAAAGAGGATGCTGGGCCACCTCAGCAGTAAATCACAGGCTCTGCTTCTTAGCCGAGCTCCACTGTAGTCAGTGGCTGACCTTTCTGCAGGACTCCCAAGATTTTCCTTATGACAGGCAAAATTTTCCTTCAAGATTAAAAGAAACAAGACTGTTCAGCTAAAATCTGATTAAAACCTGCTTAATAAAAGACCTGTTCTGCCTTTAAAAACAAGGGGAAGTTTGGCACTTCAGAAATAGCAAGTTGGGAAAATTTAAGAGAACAAGTCATAAAGAAGATCAGAGCATAAACACAGTAATGTGCTATGCCGTGTCTGCACTGAGGGAAATTCAGACCTTAAAGGAAAGGTATAAAGTTTGCAGCAAATGAAAGAAAACTCTTCCCAATATCTTTAATCATTAGAAAGCTACTTGATAAATATTGCCTAAAAGTAATAATAGTAATAAAAAAATCCCTGCAAGAGGGAATCACTGTTCTCCTTTTACAAGCTATAGAGAAGAGGGAAAAAAATAACAAAAAACTCAGTTTTCAGTTTCCATAGTCTTTATTTCTGAATCTAGGCCTCAATTTATCTCAGAAGCACTCACAATACTTGCATAGAATGTATTCTCTGAAGAACACTCAGTATGCCTCTGGGACACAGGATCATTCTGGATGCTTCACAGAATTTCTGTTTATCTAGGGCTTCTCACTTGCTTTCTCATCTAAAAACCATGTCAACTCCACTTTGTCATGTTTATAAAGATTCAGGAACTTGAAATGAAAAGGGAAAAGAATGTTAATTATCATTTGGCTCAGAAATTAAAACAGGTTGTTTTTATAATGGCATCAGAGAACACTGAAGTTAGATAAAGAAGCAGCAGCATAACTTCTAGTATTGCATATTTCTCTTATGCATAAGACAGTATAGAAGTGTAGATGCTTTGTTGATATATGTCGAACAGAAAGTTTGGTTAAATCTGTAACACTAGCTTACATTGAGGTTAGCTGGTGTGGCATGAAATTGTGGTCTTAATTCCGATGAAATTGCAACGATGTATTTCAGTGTAAATCATTGCCTAACACAAAGAGTAAACTGGCAGCAAAAGGAAAAGAATGTTGTCCTTTATAAATATGAACGTTTTCCTTGTGAAATGACACTTTCTCCCTTCACCTTGAGATTGTGCAATATCTGCATTTGAGATAAGTTTTATTTAGAGAAATAAACACAGAAACTGCTGACTTGAGATCTTTAATTAGTTCTTGTTTACTATTTTAATAGTTGCTTCAGAAGGCAGCAAAACATTCAGTGACTCAGGAACAGGGGGAAAAAAGAGCTGATATATGCAGTAAAAAGTATTTAGGCTTTTTATTTCTGACAACTAAAAGACACTTTTGAGGGGATGGAGTACTCTTTTAGATCTCTGTAGGAATGCTTTTACAAGGGGCAGTAGGTCAAGAAGAGCACAAATTGCTTTTCTGCTTCAGATGGAAAGACAATATACTTCCAACATTTTATTGCAAAAATTCTGGCTGAGAAGTAAAGACCTTGATTACGCGGTGGAGATGTGACTGCCTCCTGTAGCAATAAAGCAGAATTCCTTTTTTAAGTGTTGCTGCAAAAAAGCATGTTTTCTGGAAACCATAGTGGAAGTAGGAAGAAAGCCAAGTTTCCAAATATATTTGTCATTAGGTTGCAATCAAATAGCTGTAAATGTAAGGGGGCTGAGATGAATGTGGGACTTCTAACAGCTTTCAACATGAAAAGTAACAGCTTGGGGATACTACCAATTGATTCAATTTTTGGTTGCTGGGGTTATCTATGAGTAAAATGAAGATACATATATATCTATCTTTTTAACAGGAAACACTTAGATGACATCAAAGTCACATAAGCAGCATGATGATCAGATTCAATTCTTGCTGGGATGGGTCTATGGTTTAATTACATGAAAGCAGTCCTTATTTTCACAGACTGAGAAAAAATAAATGTTCTGTGAAAAAGTGACCTTTCTGTTCTTTCATTTTTCAGGCCGTTTTGAATGGTTAGAAGCTAATGACAATGCATTATATGAAAGTGCTTATCTAAACAACTCCATGTGTCATTGCTCCAGCAAGAATTGTCATTTTCAGTTTCATTACTCCATGGCAGATAGCAGTGTTCTCAAGGCAGTACTCTTTATTAATCAGGTAAGAAACATGCATTCATTTCCAAAACGTAAAGGCAAGGCAACACAGGTGTTACTAGAAAAAATGCAAGAAGATACACCTGCTGCTACATGCCTGGCCCCTGAATTAGTCTGTGCAAAACGGTACCTTGGTACCATTCCACTGATCTGTGCAACTGCAAAACCTGGGTATTTGCCATAAACTAATTTGATGGGTGAATGTTCTGCAGTAAGACTTCAAGGACACCCCCACCTATTACAGAATTAAATAAGTTGGGAATTTCAGGGGGAAAATCTATAGTAACAGCTTTTCTAGCTTTCTTCCTGTTGTGGAAATAAGAAAATAGGTGCTTTTGTCTGTGGAGACACAGAAAAAAAGAAAGTTGTTCACTTAGGATAACTGGAAAGTTCTTGATTAGATACCTGATTTGTTTTGTCCAAGTTTTAGAGTAGTAATTTTCCTATTCTTTTATCTATTAGTAGATAAAAAAGCCATGTCAAACTGAAACAGAAATCCCAGTTGAGCTATGCTATTTCCATCTTTTTTACCTCCCTTACCTTCTAGAGGCTTTCTCATGTTCTCTTTTGAAAGTCTGGTTTAATAGCTTAATATTGGTGCTTTGTACTGCTACTTAATGAAAGCAAGAGCAATAGAGCTGGTCTCATTAAGTTAATGGCTGTCATATCTTGATGTTGGAGTTGAAGTCTTATCACCCAACAATACATTTTTATTTAAAAAGATAGATTTACTTCATTCACAAAGATAAGATCCTAAAAATCCCAAAGGGTAACACTACGAAGAGGTCTAAATATAGGAACAAGTAATGGAAATAGTTTATTTTTTTCTGACTGTGTCTTCAAGTATTCATGAAAAAAACTCCAGGTTTTTGCTCATGTTTCATTTATAAAAGGGAATAGTTGTATTTTTCTGTGACCCATTACTCTATCAGGGAATTGTAACATAATCAGTGTTCTGGTCAGAATGCATGGAGATCTGTGCCATAGTACTTGCCAATAAATTCCCAGGTATGACACTCATGGCAACCTTGAGACAGAATCTGAATACTGATTTCAGTGGTTCACCTAAGTAGAATCAGTGGACCCAATTTAAGAGTTTTCTTTTCATGAAAATAGAACAAATTATGTGAGCCAGAACCATAAGAAAACTGACATTTGAGTTCCCATAGAAATGGGATTGAACCAATTAATTTATAAACAGATCCTTACATATTCATTAGAAGAATATTTTTGGTGGTTATTATGTCTGGTCAGTCCATTTTGTTTACAGAGATTCTCTTAGGCCTTTTATGTTTTAGTTATTGAATTTTGCCTTTAGTTAGAAGTGTATTTATTGCACATAAAGTTATTTAAATGATATGCAAAATTTGCCAGAACAACATTAATAAACTTCTGTTGATAGTTTCAAAAACAGGCCCCTATAGACTCATATTTGAGACTTCTTAAACAGAAAAGAAAGGAGAGTTGGGGTTTACACATTTTGCTACTAGATCATTAGGTTGTTTATGAAAACCAAACAAATCTTCAAAGCTAGCCAATACTGAGAAACAGAAGTGAAAGATACCTGCTGGTTCTGACCCTGGAACACAACAGAGCTGCTGTCCTGGAGGCTGTCATGCAAGATAACCTCTCCATTGCATGTTCCATGCAGTTTCACTGCACACCCTATTACTGTGTTTATTGATCAGAACGTCTTGGCTATGAATAACTTTTGTTAAGTCCCAGCACTGACAGGCCTGACACAAATGGAGACTGGATTACTCTTAATGTACAGTTTTACTACTGTTCTTAGAGAGCAAGCACCACAGATGTTGCAAATATATTCCTGGCCTTCCTCACCCTTTCAATAGAGAGAGCAAAGAAGAGTGAACATATTTTCTAATATAGATATTATGGCATCAGTTGGACGACAGGGAATCTAAATTGCTCTTGGGTTCAAGAAGGACAGCGAAAATGGACTTCTTTTGTCAATAGAAACCTATTGCTTACTTATATTTAGCTTGCAGCCCTTTATAATCTGCAGCTTTTCCTCTTTTATTGCTGGGTTGGTAAAGTTGCTCTTCGTTAAACACGACTGCATTTGACCATTTGATTTTTCCTTCTTAACTGTGATTCATATGTCTTTGAACTTTGTCTTACTGGTTTGAAACAGCTTTCTGTGTACTGTGATGATGTTAAATTCTCATGATGTCCTTCAGAGTGCTTTTAACACCTCCCAATTTAGTGCTATCCACATTGTTTTAGAATTTATTTGTCATTCCACTCTCCACACTCTCCAGGAAGTTTGTCAGCACTATAATTATATCAGGACCTGGAAAAGACCTATGCAGAACTCTATTATAATTTTCTTTTAGTTTGTAGAAAACTATTGACATATCCTCTTTCAGTTAATCTCACATTTCTATTTGTACACCCATGTAATTTCATCTACACTGAATCTTCAGATTTTTTTTAAAGAATGTCTTATGAGATTATGATGAAAGCCTTTATCAAGTGAAGTAACTCCTACTTTTTCAAGTCTATTTACAATGAAAAAACCCACAAACATTACACTCACTGAATGCAACTTACTCCTCATTAGAAGCAGCTAATGTTGATTTCTCACTTTCTATCTCTCTAGCTGCTTACAAGATTGCTGTTAGTAATTTTTTTCATTGTCTTAAGAGTTGTTCAGCAACTTGGCTATAATTGCATAGTCTGTATTTTTCCCTTAACTGTAATATATGCCCTTTGTTGTCCCAGTTCTCTAGTTGTCCACACATTCTCCTCAGGTTCTCAGAGCTAGGTATTGATTGTGAGATATTCCCTTCATTATGTATCCTTTACTTAAAACTTCCTGATTCCATTGCAGTTTCAGTACTTGTAGCTTATAGATATTTGTAGCATTATTCTTCTATTCCAGCCTTGTTTGCATTGCCTTTTGGCAGTAGTAATGGTTCAACTAACATAAAATATTCATAGAATCATAGATTATGTTGAATTGGAAGGTACGCATAAGGATCACCGAAGTCCAAGTCCTGGCCCTGCACAGGACAGTCCCAAGTCACACCATAAGCCTGAGAGCATTGACCAAATGCTTCTTAAACTCTGTCAGGTTTGGTGCTGTGCCCACTTCCCTGGGGAGCCTGTTCCAGTGCCCAAGCACCCTCTGGGTGCTCTATCCAACCTAAACCTCTCCTGACACAACTTCAGGCCATTCCTTCATGTCCTGTCACTATTCACCACAGAGAAGAGATCAATGCTTGTTCCTCCTCTTGGCCTCACAAGGAAGTTGTAACTGCAGTGAGGTCTCCTCTCTTCTCCAGGTTTGAACAGACCAAGTGCCCTCAGCCACTCCTCATACAGCTTCCCCTCAAGGCTCTTCACCATCTTCATTGCCCTCCTTTGGACACTCTCTAACAGCTTAATACCTTTCTCATATTGCAGTGCCCAAAACTGCCGCAACATTCAAGGTGAGGCTGCCCCAGTGCAGAGCAGAGTGGGACAATCCTCTCCCTCATCCGGCTGGTGATGCTTTGCCTGATGTTCCCCAGGACACAGTTGGCCCTCCTGGCTGAAAGGGCACTGCTGGCTCTTATTCAGGGACCCTGAGATCTCTTTTCCTGGTGCTATTCTCCAACATCTGGTACCCCAGTCTGTACATACAATCAACAATATTAACTGTTAGATAAATTTTAAAATTTTCTGGGAAAACTGAAACCAAATAAGATAATGTTAACTTCAGTCTATCATTTGCTATTTATTCCTTGTTTCTTTTTCCCATTAATTAATGGGCTTATACTCCTTCCTTTTATCTTTGCATCTTATATGGCTTAAAAAACAGATGGAAATTAGACAATAAAAGATAATTTCAACTAATGTTTGTATGTGCAATCATATTTGTACCCTAATGAACTAAAATTTCTCTCGCGGTTCAGCAACACTTGCAAAATCCACACAAGTACACTCCTCTGCAGAAGTCAAAGTTGATCCTTTAATCATTGTGGGGGAACAAATAAATCTTTGTTCCAAATTCCTCTCTGAAATGAGAGAAACAGGAACAAAATAATGGGTGCAGTTGCACAGCAGTGTCTGTATCTGTAAAGAAACATAAAAAAAAAAAAAAAGAAAAGAAAAAGGTCTACTTCAGAAATGGATTGTTTTAGAAAAAGTTGTGATTGTCTCTTCCATCCTTCAAACCTGGCTAGTGTTATTTCAGAAAAAAACATTGCTGGGAAAAGGAACAATTCTTGCCCATTTAAGTTTTACAAAAAATTGTTTATCGATAGTAATATATCACAATAAGGGGAATAGAGTGAAGGTAACTTGAGCAACTGCTCCCCCACATAACTGAAATAAATGTTGAAGGAAAGTACTGGAAAAGCAATACTTTCCACATTTTAAAAGAAGCCTAGTGATGCAAGGAATGTGCTAGAGGGGTTAACATATTTGTGCCAAAGAGGTGGAAGGATGTGGCAAACAGGATGAATACTGCAGAGAAATACTGTAAGGAAGGGAAATATTATTGGCTTATTGGAGCTATATAAAATCAGAGGCAAAGTCTGCTGCATGGAACAATAGTCAGTTTAAAATTTTGGTACATCTGAGGTGACTTACAGTTTTCAGTGTGAAAAACTGCCCTAGAAGGTCTGGATACTAACATGTGCACAGAAAACTCAAGTTTACTGCTACAAGTTGTTCTTATTAAAATGAATTTCAGAGAAAGATGGTCATGGGGTTGGGTATCTCAGGTGTTATTTGAATGTGAACAAAATTGTAGTATCCAGGTGCATCCAATGAAATACACAGCAAATATAGAGTATTCCCAAAAGGTATACAAATGTGTTTGGAGGGTTCATATATGTAGGTGTGGGGGAATACAGCAACTAAAACAGCCACTCAAGCACAGGCTATGGTTTTTACCTACCATGCAATACGGTTCCTAGTACATCATCATTTTCTGTGTCTTCTATGTGCCTACTGTAGGCTAACAGATTTCCTTTGGAAACTGAATTATTTAGGAAAATGAAGGAAGTTTTACACAGAATGAGATGTCCTGAATATTGAAAGTGTTGCTGAATATATGTTACATGAACAAGTGAACAAATACATCCCATAGTGATGTGGAAACTCACAGCTGACTTTGAGTTCTGAAATCAAATATGTCATGTGGTTTATCCAAATTTGATCTCTTCTGTAATTTAGTGTTTGGAATAAGGGTATTGCCTTGGCCCTGTCTTGCAGTTTTCTTGCAGTTTTCTGATCTTTTTATGTTCAATAGAGATTTAATCTTCCAGCTTTGTTAGTGTGTCAGAACAGGATTGGTAGGGAAAGAACATTAATTGGCTACACATCATAAATCATATCAGTGTAATTCTGCTGCCACAGACCTCACAGCCTATCAAACAGTAGACAGCATCTTTCTCCTCTTTTTTATATTGCAAGACAGGAAAGAAGATAACTGTCCTTGTGTATAGTATTGATAACATTTCACATTCCTATTGTAACCCCATTTATGAGTCTCCTTTAAGATAAATTGGTTTTATACTTTCAATTTCTCTTCACACAAGGAACTTTCCCTTTCTCTTACCCTGCTTTAAATGCTTTTCTGAACTGCCATTAATTCTGTAATATCTTTTGTGGAAAAGTTATGACCAGTATTTTGCAGTTTCCTAAAAGGAGTCTCAATACTGATATCTGTAATGGCAAGTCTGTTTGTATGTATAGCCTATATTAAACTTTTCAGAAGTTTTTTCTGTCTTTCTGGTTTTGCTCTGTTTTGAAGCTGTTCTTGAAAAGTTCAAACTGCTACCTTCTTTTCTTTATACTGGCCTCAGTATGTTCCAGAGAGGGTCATGACCAGAAGGAGGATGAGACAAGATGCTTTTGCCAGATTATTGAATCAAAAGGGCTTTGAGTGCTTGCATAAAGGCAGCCTTACCATATTTATCACTGTTGCTTTTGTTCTTAGGAGGTGGAGTGAAAATGGGGATTAAGGTAACTCAGAACATGACTAGAAGTAGTTAGGTTGTACTCTGCATGTTTACTTTGCAGATTTAAAAAAAAAAAGTTTTAGCACAACTGACAGACAGGAAATTCAGTTCTAAGTAAAACACAATATTATATAAGCAATTATTTATGAAAAGGAAAGTTATGTAGAAAGCACCATGGAAACATATTGTTAAATTCAGCAATAACATGGCTTAATTTACATATTAATTAACTTTAATTCTACCAAGTCAACTCCTGATAACTATATTAGTCTGTTTAATCACAATAAACATGTCTTGTTTCCCCCCTCTCCCACAGACCTCAGAGCAATGACTGCAAACAAATATATTAAGCTCTATTTTCTCACATAGAGCAACTTTGTATATATTGGTCATTTGGTTGGGACATGAAAAGATCAAGAACAAAAAATGGCCTTGAAAATTTCTATAGGAACAAAAAATATCTTTATAACATTGTTTTCTACATTTTACAGGAGGAGTATGTCATGTGGGAAACCAACATCATGCCTAATGATGAATGGGTCAAAGTGAATATACAGCTACCAACAGGAGTAGAAAAATTAAAGGTATGAATGAAAAAAAATGCATGCTCAATTTTTGAAGATGCTTTACTTTATTGTTTATAGAGCTTCAAGGAAAATGAAAAAATTGCTAAAATTATATGTACCCTGAATGTGTTGCTGTTTCTTCAATATGACTAAATATCTGGTTGTAGCTCAACAAAATGTCTACACAAACATCACATGCAGAAATTGCTGGTCTTTAATAACGTGCAAGAAAATGAACACAAATCTCACCTGAATTGGTTAGTCATCTGAGTCCATCTCAGGTGTTACCAACTCATTTAGTGGGATTTCAGTGAAATTATGTAAACTACTAATTGAGAGGATACCTCCTCATTGAGTTTACAGGCATAGAGAAGAATACTAATTTTCAACTACTTAATTCTTATATTAATTTACAAGTTTTTATTTAAAGTAATTTTTCATTTACATTTACTTTTGTAATTCTGTAAATAACCATCATATTTTACTGTTTCAACAATCAGTTGAAAAAATGATCTCTGTGAAAGGACAAAGACTAAGCCTACTGCAGGAATAGATATTTCGACACATGTTAGAATGAATGCATTTCAAGAAGCTAGCAGGTTCTCAGTGTATGTTGTTGCCTGCCTCTCCTTTTCACACAAGTGTGAATAAACAAGCAGATGTGTAATTAGACTATCTATAGTATCTAAAAATAAATAAACAAATAAACAATAACCAAATAAGTAAATAAATAAATAAAAAGCCTGCTGAAGTTGTATATATATATAAGTAGGGAGCCAAAACTGTGTATTCTTGTACAAAGACTGCAAGGATCACTTGTACTCAGGAAAGGAAAGATATTATCTTTAATTAGGTGGCTGTGTCGTGTTTTCTGCATGGTATTGTGTTGTTTGAACCAGTAGAGAATGGAAAGTGTTAGAAGGCTTTTGTCATTGTGAAGAAATTGTCTCTAGTGGAAGATAATGGCATATAACATTGTCATCGTTTAGAAAGAAAAATGCCTCTTGAGGTTTCACTCCAATCTAATTCCCAGGCTTTGTGGAGTATGTTAGACCCTTCTGCTTAAGTCCCAAAACACGGTTGTTCTATTTCCTTCTGTTTTGTCACGTACTCTTACACTGTGCTTTCTGACTCTTGCACGTACCTACTTTCTGAGACACATTACAGTCATGTCCCAGCTGGTCAAAACCCATAACTCCATTTTTATTCATTCTTCCAGTTCTTGTTTTTCAGTGCTTTCTTTCATTGCAGTCTTCATCTTTTTGATATCCTGCTTGCTGCTTTAACTCAGGTAAAAGAAACCTGGAGAGCACAAGTGGGGTAATCTCATTTCTTTGAGGCCCAGTGGAGGTGGGCTCCACCATGGGCAGGAGCAAGAGGTGTTCATCTGAAATTTCATTGCCATAATTCAGCTTGTGTTAAATCTGCTCAGGGCAAGGGAACTCTGCCAGAAAGAAAAATTCTCCTTGACTCTCTCTATGTCAATAGCAGTAATATAAGCCAGGTGACGACACAGGCCCAACATTGGTGAGTGACAATCCATACAATTAAAACATTAGCATGGTCCCTAGCAAGGTTCTGACCCAAGCAAATCAGCCATCTCCCAGACAGTGCCCAGAACAGCTCCAGGATTACAACCAGGTAGGGACCAACCCCACTGTGGAGACTGGGTGCATCCATTTTGTCTTAAGTGATGAAACAGGTATGAGTTGTTAGACTCTGTTATGCAAATTGGTGTCTGAGGACAGTCCCCAGCCCATTTTATGCACCTGTGAGTGTAACTGAAAATTTTTCTCTTGGGTATCTGCAAAATGAGGTTATGAAGAGATTTCAGAAAGGAATATGGAGTCTTTAGGGTACATTTCAGGACACCTTTCTAAAGAAATTACAACTTTTTAGCTAAATGCTTATGAAATTATGAGTTTTTCTTTAAAATAGGCTGCTTTTTTTTTTAACTTCATTTTAGCTGAAAATTTTCAGAAATTTCAACCTGAAATAGTCAGACAAAATTTCAGATTCTGATACAAAATTTATTATTGTTTTGTAGTAGAAAGTATGAAATGCTTTCAACACTTAGAACTGTTTTATATAAATAAAAATCAGTTCATTTCTGTTGCCTATTAACACAAATATTTTATCTGTAACAATCCACAGCTTATGTTTAAAGGAACACTCCAGAGCAGGGCAGGGTACATTTGTCTGAATAGAATCCAGCTCTTGGACATTGCACCATCAGAGCCACCAGATTTCTGCTCCTTAGAAGAATTCACCTGCAGGGATGGGCAGTCCGTGGCACCTGGATCAGCCTGTGACTCCCACCCAGATTGTTCTGATGGCAGCGATGAGGACCCAGCAGCCTGCTGTAAGTGGATCTCACTGTTTTAGGAGAACACTGTGCTGAAGAATATTGTGAAACCCAAGGAGTTCTATACAACAAATCGCTAGAAAAAATATTGTTAATTTCAGTGGCTTCTTTTCCTCAGAATACTTAATGACTTCCAGGTTAGTGACAATGTTCAGAGCATTTTCTCTTATGCATTTTTCTCCTTCCCATTGCTTTCTGTTTCTCTGTCAGGCCTCAGCATTATGTTTTAGATTGAGATAGCAATTTTTTTAAGTATTTGCTAAAATGCAGTACTTAGCATATTTTTACTTATATGTATACCCGACATACCACTTTTATAACCTCTACTTCCCTAATTTGCTAGGGAATGAAATCTGCCTTGGCATCTGTTGTTTGAATAGTTTTCTTATTTAGACTGTCTGTGAGTTACTGTCAGAAAATGCATTAAATGACATGATATTTTCATGGTGATACAAATCATCATACAAATGGGCCACAGTTCAGAAGCTACATCTTCTTCATTATATTTGCAGTTGAAGGCAACTTTGCTTAGAAGCCACAATTTCTGCTGTACAAACAAGAGTAAAAGAAAATAATTAAAATTACTGGAAAATATCTATAATAATTCTGAATAGTTTTAGATCTCCTTGTGAAAAAAACTCGAGAGATTCTATCATTTCTAAAATTAATATTACAGGGTGTACATCTGTATGTATATTTGCCTGTGGTAGTAACGTTTAAATGCATGTTGCAGATAAAAACCATGAACATATTTAAGATATCATTGATGATATATATTGCTGCTAGGAAGTACCAGTTAAAATTTTGTGTATTGCTCAAGATAGCTGAATGGATGAAAAACACTGAAAATGTTTTATTTTCTAATTGCTGGATGAGACTTTAGAAATTGTTTGTGACTATGAGATTTTTTTTAAACTCTCCATCTACATTTTCAGGTTTTTTTCAATTACTTAAATAACCCTGTGAGAACCATCTCTGAAACAAGTAATATGTGCAAATGCTGAAACAGCGTTTTAAATAGGAAGGTATACATTGTGTTATCACTGGGTAGAATCTAAGCAAACATTAAACTCTATGGGGCTCCCTCTGAGATCTCTTTTCCCTTTTTTACAAGACTTGACCCTATGCTGCTATCTCTGTGTGTTTGCTGGTAGGAGTGTGGAGAGTACTCTTATGTTCTTACAAGGAATGGAATGAAATTGAATTGCACTTTAAAAATTGGACTGTATTTCTCAGCAATTTAGCCATTTCACTTTATACGAATGGGAGAGAATTGTGGTGAATAGTGACTAGGAATATAAAAGAATAATTTCAGTGTTTAAAAAGATGATGAAAAAGAATTGTCACAGTTGAAGGGTAACTGTTAACTGTACTGCACAAAGTGAAAATAAAGACAACTTTAAACACTTACAGGTACACCCCTGTGCCTCAGACACTGGACATTGCCACTGGGTGACCAAAGGACTAACAAATTACCTAGATATAGTCAATATTTTAAAGAAAGATCACAGTGGGACTCTTTGGAATATTTCTTCCATCATGTGAATGGGTCAGAAAAACTGGAGAGTGGGCAGAAGAAAGAAAGATCAGAATGCCTGGGAATCTCAACACTGTTCTTTGTGGAGTCTCCAGAGTTCAGGTGCTGGGGCAAGGACTGATGATATGCAGTCAGTGTAAAACCCTGTTCAATTGCTCTGCACAGTGTTTTGCTCTTTGCTGCTGCCTCTGCAGTTAACTTAGGTTTACCTATTGGACTGATTCTCCACTAACTCCCTTCAGTTTAAAGAAAATAATACACTCAGTTGAATCTGAGGTATAGGGATTGTTTGCTTCACTGTGTTGGGGTAGTCAGTTACAGAGGTATCATTTTGTTGGAGCAGTGCACAACAGTATCCTCATCATCTCAAAAAAGTGTGAAGAAAGGTTCTTTTCTAAAGTATAAGTAACTCATAGCAGTTACTCTGACTACCGGCTGAGAAGAAAAAAAGTTAAAAAAATAGCCATCTTTAAAATAACAATAACTATTGTTAAAGTTGGCCTATTTTAATGGGTAGTATTGTCTTGGATACTTTACATACTCCTTTTCAGGAAAGAGTACCCTAATGGTGAAATTTAGCTATTCAATGGTTTAGTCAGCTTAGAAGATTCACCTTTCCAACACTTTCCACAGTTTTGAACAAAAGAGATGTAAAGAAAAAAATCCTCCTTTATTTTTGTCCTTTGTTCTTTTATTCCCATTACATCTATTTTCCACAAGATCTTGAAATTGTCCTCCATTTCGGAGGACAATTATTTTAGAGTGCACTGTATTCATTCACATTAATTTTCAGTAAAAATTTCTATCTGGTACAACAATGCACATTTTAGCCTTTATTAGGTGTTTTAGCTTCTATCCTTGAACACATCCTTAGTAGTTTCCTTTGATAAAGTAATCTCATGTACTGAAAGAGCTGACAGATCTCCATTCTGAATGAAAACAAAGGCAGACAGTTGCTACTTAACAATGTGAAGACTGTCCCTCTTCTCTTAAGAATTTCTTTGTTTCATTATAATAAGGAAGTTAGAAATAATGCCTGTCTTTGGTCATGTTTACTTGGCAGGAATGGTTTTTTAATGACACAGTTTATTACAAGAACAAATATCTACATGTTTTGTAATGCTTCTTAATATTTCTGATTAATCTCTGCTCATTTATATAAATGCATGTTTAAGTATATGAGACTTTTAAAAGACTCAAAAAGTAGGAACTTGTCTAGGAAACACTTATGCATGAGTGCACCTTTATTCGAGTAGTTCTGTTGAAATCAATGAATCTAATGAAATGACAAATTACAAAATTAATGTTTTTAGTATTAAATTTCCCATTTTCATTATATCTTTTTGAATATCACTTGTGATCACTTCTAAATTTATTTCACAATGACTGATAAAAAATTATCAAAACCTAGGTAATATATTCAGAACAGAATATATAACATGCAGAACCTACATCATTTAAAGGACTATAAGGATCCCTTCCATGCCTTTTCTTTACTTCCTACCAAAGAAAAAGGAAGTTTTACACTAAATACTATAAAAAACCTTATATTTCAAACATTATATCTACTATTATTTTACATTATTTATGCATAATATATACAATACCTATAAAAACATGACAAATTATTCAGCAGCTACCAATCCTAGCAACTTAGAAAGAAGTCTGGCCTTAAAAAAATTAGTTACTTTCAAATAATATAACACTTTGTTACAATAATGTTTCTGGAAATTGGATCCTCATAAACATTCATGTAAATTCAAAATTATTGTAGGGTGGGGACATCCTACAGATGTTTCTGAAGAGCATCACCTTCCATTTAGCCTATTAGAAGCTTTTTCAAAATATCTGTCTTTACCTCTTCTGCTTTTAATTTAACCTCTCTCATATTAGTTTAAATATTCTCAGCTTTTCATAGGATTTGTATAATTTATGACTATAAAATATGTAGAATGAAGGAAACTTGTATAATTTTAAAGCCATGTACCTTTTACTGCATTTCATTTACCATATAGCAATTTACAATTGCAAATCCTTGAAACCTTTCACAACAGACAAGCACAGATGCAAATCCTTTTACTGCCATTCAACTTTAAAGTAGAAAGAGCATTTTTTTAGTATGAAACATTTATTTTACTAAACATTTATATGTTTTCTGTGACACATTATTGTTCTGAAATCGTCAATATATGTTCATCAATCTCATATGTGCATGTGGAGAACAAGAAGCTATAGCCATATTATTTTCACAGACATTATTACTGACAAGCAATGTGTACCATTGCCTTTGGGTTTCACCAGAACCATTAGCTCAAAGTCAGCAGAACATCTGCAGACCAAGGGTTCACATGAGATTCTCTGAACACCATGTGTCTCTTAACCCTAATCAAGGTAACTGAGTAATTTCAGGATATGAGGCCATCTCACCTCAGGGAGTTATGAGTTATCTGTCTAATGATTTATGACACATGGAAATTCAGGCTAGATGACCTGTGATCATCTGTGATGTTTCTGTATGCATCATTTAACAAATTCTAGATAAATAAAACTAATCACAAACTGGTAGGGAAAGTGCACAGTCAGTCAGAAAGAAGGTGTATGTGAAACCCTTCCCTTTCCCAAAATTGCATTAAATGTTAGCCAGAAATAATTGTCATTTTTGTTGCTGTCCATACAGGTAGTTTATACCCCAAATTCCAAAGAAGCTTAGGTGTTGTCACACCGAGTGAGGGTAACAGCCCTTCTCATTCCATACTTCTAGTCAGGTAAACACGAAGCTGATGGAGAGGCCAACAGAGTGTGCCCAGTTGTGTTCATTTGATTGAAGTGCCAGAGTAGGATCGAAAACCTATATGCAGTTTCAGGCTAGCAAAGCTGAGAGAATCTTAATTTACTCGTAACCCAGCCTAGTTAACAAAACTACTTTGTTTTTCCCCTAGGGGGGATCATGAGGAGATGGGATAGAGTAAGCTAGTCAAAGAAAAAAAGTATTCCCATTTTACTTCCCAGTGCTCTTGGAATATGTGCTTTGCTTCCTGATTTCTTTTGTTTTGTTTTGTTTTTTTTTTTTAAATATGTGGAAAAATGGTTTGTATTAATTGAAAAATCTTTCCAGTGTATTTTATGGCTTTAGTAAGCTACACTTATTTATTGAAATTCAAGTGTTCGGGGAACTTTTTTTTTACTTGGTTGCGTAATTGATATTTGTAGAACTGCTGTAATAATTTGCTCCTTGATTAATTGAGATATGCTGATATATCCAAATGGAAAAAAAAAATTGGCTTGTTACTAAAATGAAAGCAATTTATTGTTTCCTATTTTCCTTTCTGTTTTGCTGAATTATAAATAGATGAATGTACAAAGCAGAGAATTGAGTTGTTTTCCATTCAAAATGCTGAAAATACTTCTGTGGTTTGAATCCAGTGAAATCTTCCTAGTGAAATAAAAGATATAAGCTCTGGTGATAAGAGTTGCATCAGGAAGGGATGTAATATGTCAGAAAAGAGCCTTATGCCAAGCTTACTTAACTGTAGTATGACTTCTCAAAAACTATAACTTGTGCAATCACATCTTTTCCAACTATGGAAAGTGAAACATCATTTATAATCACTTGAAGTTTCAGATAAAAATGTAGAAAACAGGCTGCAAATAATAAATATTATGCACTGGTTTGATGGGAAAGGCACATTTCTTAAGGTTTATTAATGTCTGAGCAATGAAAAAACACACTGAGAAACTGTCTGACTTGGATTTGTGTTTTAGCCAAAGCACAGAACTTTTCTTTCAGGATTGATTAAACATTTACAAGCACCTCTTAAGTTTTTAGAATTCAGTAGGGATAAGCAAATCATAATTTAAAAAATTATTCCATGTTAAATACTTTATTGAGTTTCTTATTTAAACCATTATTTCAACTTTTTTTTTTGTTCCTACATAGTCATTTATTTATGTCTTTTGGATATTGCTATGCAGACACTGCAGCCAGCTGCTTATGCAATTCTTTCACAGGGTTTAGGGAGGCCCGAAGAAAGAGATATTTAAGCAAAGAATGTTTGCCTTTTTGCACCACGTTGGTTCTCTCAAGACTGCTTAGCTAAGGAAAACACAATGCCTAGACATTGTATTAATTACTGGACAGCAAAACAGCTTAGTCTTGGATACAGTTTGCATATTCGACCTTAACCTACTAGCAACTGAAGTCTAATTTAAAAGATACTTTGTCAAAAGCACAAGAATTTTCTAATCAAGTGAGTTAACAAAGTTTCTTGTTTAACTAAATATACTGCACTGCACAGAAAAGCATGCACCATCAGATTTTACTGTGTATAGTGAAGCCAGATAAGAAATACTGATATTTGTGATTTATTTTGTACCTTGAGATTTAACTGCTAAAATAACCTCTTTACTCCAGGGCGACTTTTACCACAGAGCTTTGCTACAACAGTACTCAAAGAAAGAGATGGATTTCATTTTGATTTTTTACAATGTGAAAATTGGAGTAATATATATGATGGTGTCTGAGGCTGATATGATCAGATGAATGTGCCATGAAAGTGGAAAGTGAAAAATACTGTTCTAAAGTAATGGTTACAATTGCAGTAAGTGACTCAAAAGAGTTAAGTGTATTGCTTTGGGAAACTCTTCTGGACCAGGAAAAAAAACCACTCTGAGAGTATACAATTTTCGTATAGAAATATTTATTTGTACTCAATAAATGAAATAGTCTGTGAAACTGTTAAACAATTTAAATTGGTCTAATCCATAACAACTGAGAAAATGGTCTTTTACTTTGCAATAAAAATTTCTAGGAGATCTGAATAATTCATAAATTTAAATCTCATTTTCAAAAAGAAATTAGGTAAAGCTTAATTTATCTTCACTTTCCATGTATTTTAAACTCTAAATACGTTTGATTTTCCCCACACATTCATAATTAACCTTCCAATACAATTAATCTTTAAAACATACATAATATTACTTTCACAATCTATCAGCCTATGTACAGGTCTCATCTTTACTGTGATACAGTTTATTCTCTTGCAGGTAGTTTGCTTCATGGTTCTGAGTCTGCTTGAGAAAAGAAAGATCTACCTTATCTGTTACCTGTATTCTAGAACATTTCGTCCATTTGAATAATCTGGCAGTGAAATGTATTGGTGCTTCTTTATGGCTCTTAGTACATCTAAATAAAAGTAGTCATAGTTGTTGCATTAAACTGCTGCATCAAATTCAACTTATTGATTTCTTGTTATTGTTCTTGCAACAGCTAATTACACCTTTTGTGATTTTGAGACTGACCTTTGTGGATGGAGGCCACTGAGCAGAGGTGATGCTGACTGGAACATAATGAAAGAACAGGCTCCCCTTGACAGGAAACTCCCTGGCAGAGGTAATACAACTAACATGAGGCATGGTGAGATTTCTTTCCTTATTATTTCCTCTTTATTTCCTCCTTCTGCTATGAAAATTCCTGATTGTAAATGGTTATAGACTGATAATAAAAATTGATTTGAAATAGACGCTACATAGTATGTATATAACACAGATAGTGTGTTACAGAAGGCTAATCTGTTGGAGATGCTCTTAGTTGGGATGTGGTTACTATGCCTCTGTAAGTCATTTTTGGCTGGCACAATCAATGACATAGAGACTTGATGCAGTTTTTTGAGATACTGACCTTTGAACTGACAGCTGACTTTTTTTGTGCATATCATAAGCATTATGATACTCACAGACAGGCCATTCTTGGAAGTATTATTTGGGCAAACAATGACTGTAGCTTTTTGTAGAGTGCAGTTAAAATAAATCCACACAGTATGGGAAAAATAGAGTGACTATAGCATCCTTTAAAGAGTTGTTCTTTCTTCAGCCCATATTTGTCATGCATTGCATTCAGCTGGAAAAACAGTTTATAAAAACTGTTTTAAAGTTGGTTTGCTTTTTTTTTTAATTTAAGTGTTATTATGGCGCAGTGCATAAAATAAATTTGCTGAGTATGTTTGTCATTGTCAAATAATATTGGCAAATATTCTGTGACTTTAATTTTATTAAAATGTAACTACTGCACTGCTTACAGTGGAGATCAGATTTAAAATCTGGGTTACAGTCCAATGACCCTTTAAGTTAAATTTATTTAAGGATGTATATTATCTAAAATCAGACCTCCACACTTCTCTCTAATGTTCATGTTAAAGGAATGTGAAATATTAAGTATTTCCACCTCAAGCACTCAAAGGCAGAGCAACTCCAGGGTTAAAATTCACCTGAGCAAGCATAAGGATATGTGTGCATGGTATAGAGTGGTTCTAACTGCACAGCCATGTACCTGTTTTTCCATTAGTTCCCATGTGATGAAGTGCACCAAAGTTGCTACTCATTTTTCTCTGCAGCTGTTTGATATTTCATTTTATTGTCTCAGTAGAGTGGTACTGGATCTGCATTACTGCATTATCTGTAAACACTACTGTGTTACAGCTTCCAAACTTTCAAAGCCCCAGAGGGTAGCACTGATCAACCTGTGTCTTTGTTCTAGGTGCTGATGGGATCTGAGGTATAATGTGGTCATAAAGAAGGCTACCACCAGAAATATCTGTTCTGCAGCCCAAGTAGCGTGTTAAAATTTCCTATATGGAACTATGTGCTTTTGCACTTAAGCTGCTTTGATACCTAAATCATTACAAGTTTGGTTCAGTGCTGCTGCAGGTTGAAGCCTCAAGAAGATCCTGAGGTTACCATGCCCCACCTCTGGAACCCAGCAATGTTGCATTCCCCATATAAGTTATTTGAAAAGGTGTTTCTGAGGTGGTTTTTTGCCATTCTATCATTGTGCCTGCTACAGCCACAGCTTTAGAATTGGGATTCCAGAATCTGAGCAAGTTTTTGCCAACATTAAATAAAGATTCTTCGGGTTGCAACAGTTCCTTGTAGTACCACAAAGCATTCATGTCTGTTCTCTCCTGGGGAGGGCAGCAGCAAATTTTGATTAATTGAGATCTTAACAAGGTTACTGTAGAGCCTCAGCTGCAAATTAAAAGACTACCCTTTGAAGTACCCTTGCATTCCAATGAGGGGAGCTTCCCTCGAACTGCGAGCAGCATGCCTGTTTGTACAGGGAGCTGTAATGGTCCCCTCTTTGTGCCAACCTTGCTAAAGCGATGCCATTATTCACATGGGGCTGGACCTAACCCTCTGCTTTATTATGTATCCATGGGAAATAAATGGCTAAGGAGTATGACTGTGGCAGCACAATAGCTGATTTTCCAAGATGTAAGGCAATATGTGTAATATCAATGCTCAAAAAAGACTGAGCCTTTAGTGTTGTTTTGCACAGACTTTCATGAAAAAGTCTCAGTATTCAGCGAAGGCAGCACTGACGGCATTCAAAATATGCTGCTTTAGGGCCCCTTTAAAATGTTTATCCTTCCCTACCTTTGTCTCAAGCACATCTGCTGCAGTTCAAATCCAAACACAGTTCATTTGCCAGAGTTCAGATTAGATCTTTAATTAAGCTTTCATCCCCACTAGCACAGACAACAATGTCAAGTCTGTGGACCCCATGAGAAAATATAGCTTATTCCATTGGCTCCTGGGGTCTGCAACATTGTTAGCATGCTTAAAACTGGCTGGGCTGTGCTGAGAGTGAATACTGTACCCTAAAGGAAATAATTTTTGTTTTAAATTCTGTTTGAAACATTATTTAAGCCAATTAAAATGTGTCCTTTAGGGATCTCGGCTGAGCTCTGTGCTGTTTGATCTCAAGGGTGCTCTGTGTTGCAGCTCCTTTGCTCTCCCCAGTCCATGCTGAGAGCAGATGGGCATCATGCAAAGGTGGTGGGAAAGTAGTTGTAGTATTTGGAGTTTGGAGATCTTAAGTTTCTGCTTGAAGAGAGCAAATAAAAAATAATGCCAATGGGTCTGCACAGTAAAACCCTCAGAGAAGAAACTGAACTAGTTTTGTAGTGCTCCATATTCACCTCTTCAGGTTTAATTGCTTGCAGACACCACGACAGGGTAACCTGAGCAATGACTGCCCATATAGCCTTATGTCCTTCTCCCTCTCTCCTTGTGTTTGGAATCACTCATGATAACTGCAAGAGGGAAGAGGCAGGAGCATTTAGCAATTGTGTTTTGCCTTTGCCTACATAGACAGTGTTGCAACCTATTACAATACTGTCCTCATTACCCACAGAGACCGAGCTGAAGCTGTTTCATTTGTTTTCATCTATGAATAAGCTTTATGTGCCTCCTGGAGAGTACAGTTACCTCTCTGAGGTAGTTATTTGCCATTGGAGCATGACATGTTTCTCATACTTTTTAAAAAAAAAATTGTTTTTAGGAGCATTCATTTACTTCAGTGGATCACATCAGACGAACACAAAGATGGCCATGTCGCATCTGGGGAGCCCTTTTCTTGTCAAGCTGTCCCCTGGGCTGTCCTGCTGTCAGGTAACTGTTTGATATTGTGTCCCCACGTTTGAAGCTATCACTCACCTGAAGAGCAGAGATGGTATTCATCATGCTGTAAGTGTTCCTGCTGAGGACTCTATTTCAAGACCAGTGGAAGGAGTTACAAATTAATTCTTTGGGAGGAGGGAGATGCAGCTGACGTTTTACTGCTTTGCCGCCAAATTTCTATATCTGATTATTATTATTATTATTTCTAAAGCACCCAGCAGGTGACTCAAATTTAAGGACACCCTTCAGGTTTTTGTGTGACAAACCTATCTGGACAATAATAAATAACAGGGCCATATCAAATAGCCACTCTGTTGTCTGTAGGCAGGAAAGTCACATAAACGATGTCCATAATAGGAAACCTACAGTTGAAATCACTATATACATTAGCTATGTTGGTGTGACCAGAGAGAATTCACTACCATGCTTTAGACATGTACTGAATTTTAATTGATGGTTTGAGACAATGTTTTTTAAGCTGATTAGTGCAGTACTTGAGAGTTACCTAGAAATGCTTTTTTTGTCAAATGTCTTGTGGCTCTGCAGAGGAATGCAAAAACAATCAGCCAGGATGGCACTTGGTCTGAGAAACTAGAAAAGCACCTGGGAAAAAATGGATCAGAAGGGCCAAAAAATACAAAAGTAATAGATGAAAAATGAAAACAGAGTTTTATAACTAGAGTGTTGTAATTTTAAACAAAACATGTATTTTTAAAGCAGAATTTGAAGAAATATATTTAAAATGAACAGAATCTAGTTACTGCAAGAAAACATTCCCAATCGGATTGCCCACACTGAATAAAGTAAATAGATATTGTAAAGTTTTATAAGTTTTTTTTTCCTTTTTTTCCTGAGGCTTTTTTTGTTTTCTAATCTATAACTTTTCAAAGCTTATGCCATACTGGGCAGAAGCTAAGTTGTGTAGTTATGATGTTAATTTTTTTTTTTTTGCTACTGCATAATGCCTTCTGATTTAAAAAATCACAGAGAAGAAAGGGAAAAGACAGAGCAAGCTTGCCAAAATAATTTTATTGTGTTCAGTGGCAAAAGGAGGCTTTAGAGAAACAAAATAAAATTTAGACTGGTTGCCTTATTTTTAAGACAGTGTAGAACAGAAAAGGTATTTGCATGAAGGAAAATTTTTTTTTGAAAACAAAAATGTCAGAAAAGAAGGAACTGCACTTAGAAGGCCCAACAAGTAGCAGAATTTTATTCCAGAAGGATCTAGGCTCCTTAAATTTTATCTCATGTGAGGGACCTGAAGCGAGTGCTGGTTTAGCTAAATCTGTTTTACTTGAAACTGTAGCTGGTGTGGACTACATACACCAATGAGTTACCAGATCTCAGCTGAATAGTTTCAACTTGCCACTGAGGAGTAGAAGCCTCTTACACAATTTAAGAACAGTTCCTTGCTGTTGTTTAATACAATTTCTCAGTTATTAATCTTCACATGGCTTTTTAGTGTTGTAAAGCATCAGAAATTAAATAGATGTGGGGTAAAATCAAGCAGAATGCTGTTGCAGGGAACTTGTAGGGCCTCGCATCATCCCACTGAAGCCTTGTGTGTTGCATTACTCCTGGGACACCCAACACACTTTGTATCCACCATGCATTGTTTAGGCAGTTTCATCTTTCTTTTGTAGACTTTGATGCTGAGTAGGTAACTTAATCTGCACCTTAAAGGTGCTTATCTTAGAAACCCTTAAGGCAGACTGGGCACAACTGATATGTGAATCAATGAATTATTCTGGTTAGATCTATTTCAGAGTTTGGTCTGCATTCAAAATAAACACAAATGCAGTTGGGATGCACATAGTTTTCTCCAGTTCAAAGGCAGAAAAGAACTGCCTTTTTATATAAGTATGCATGTATTGAATGCATTCAGAGTTCTCAGAGTCAACAAAAACTAGAGCAAGTTATTAACTAGATATGTCTCTGAAAAGAGAGTGTTTGCAAAGCTGGCAGACTACCTTTCTGCCACATTTTCACTGCAGACTTTTATTTCTGGGAAAAAGCAAGGAGTAGGGGTTCCTCATTAGGATGTGTTATGTTCTCTGCGTATAAATGTGAGCTGATGCCTCCTGTTAGATGTCCCACTGAGAGGATAAAAGGATCCACATAAAGAGATCTGTGTTTATTAATAGCTTTTCAAGTTCTTTGGCTCTAGTTGTTTCAAAAAAAAACGAAAAAGAAAAAAGAAAAAAGAAAGAAAATAGGAGTTGAAGGACAACAGATTTATATTGAGCATTTCTGGTTAATTTAAGCTGAGAAGTAACTTCTTTCTGCAGCTTCTTGTAGCTGAGTCTTTTTGTAGATGTCAGCTAAGAAACATCTTCATTTATTTCAAGGCTTTGGAGCTGTTGAAGCAAATTTCTAGTCCCAGCTCTCTGTTATGGGCACAGTAATTGTATAGTAGAACATGCAGAGATAGAGAAGGAGGGTAACTTTGTTTCTTACATAATGGAAAACATAAATTTGCTTGAAAAACTTCTTGATAGACAAAAGCCATTTTTAAATTGTTCAGAGTGTAGTCCTTCAAGCAGCTCATTTTGAAAAGTGTTTGTATATCTGCTGCTTTCTATTTCTTAAGCTTTTTGGTGGGGAAAATATTACATGAAAGTATTTCATTTTAATAATAAGTCTCAAGATAATTTTATATAAGATGTGATTTTCATAAGTGTAGGAAAAAGAAACTCCAAGGGAAATTGAGAGACTGAGTCCACCAGCCATGAAACCAGAAGATATTAAATAGTAGCAGTGTATTTTAACAGGAATATTTCTTAACCACCAATCCAGCTCATGTTTTACCTCCGTGAAGGCTCAAATATTATTGAGGTTTTTTCAGGGAAATAATGATACTGCAGCTGAAGAAAGTTTAGTCTATCACTATGTGGAAAAACAGGAAGGCCTCAGGGGGAAGGAAAAAATTAGTCTTTGAAAATCTTATTTCTTCTCTACAGTTACCAGCTGAATTTTTGCCTTGATATTATTGAAAAAAAAAAAATGACAAAAACCTGAATTTAATTTATCAGGTTTACTCTGTATTGCGGGGGAAGCAAGTGAACTGTGATTCTCACTAAAAATAAATATTCTTTAAGAAGTTTCTATGGACCTACTAAGCTAAAAAGAATTAAGGGAGGCCTTTGATAGATATAAGCAAAAGTAGTAAAAATAAGCTTGACTTTTAAATATAGTTTTGTTTTTAGGCATGATATTACTCTTCAATATGCTGTAATTTCATACCTCCCCTTCCTTTATGTCAAGTCTATGTTTAGACCTGTCATGTCATTCTTTGTTGTAATGTACATGTATGAATTGGTGCCGAACTCATTTCAGCTTGATTATGTAATTTTTTAAAGTGTTTCATTAAAAATTCTTTCAACAGGTAAGATTTTGGTACAGGTTATCTCAGGGTTCCCAGCTTTCTGTCTTTAAGAGAACCGCATTGGATGGAAGTTTGGAAAAATTATGTGAAATATCAGGATCGCCTGAGATGAAGTGGACAAAAGGGAGTATACCTGTAGGAAGTGCAGCTGAGGAATTACCTTTTCAGGTAATTAGAAATTACATTTATATTGCTTTCAAAAAGTTACTCCAATTTGACCTGTAGAATTAATTTACTTTTATGGTGAAATATAAAAAGATTATTTTTGTTCTTTAAAACTCATATGAAAAAAAATTTTATTCTGCTTTTTCTACAGGTGTATCTGCTAAAGAACATGGACATTTTTTAATATTCTATGCATTAGAATAACTTTTTGTAATAAACATCGAGTAGTAATAGTGCAGTAGCTTTTAAAAAATGAACTTTCTATAAAAACTGCTCATCAGAGTGAGTGCCTAATTATGTTTTGGGCCCCTCAGTTCAGGAAGGACATTGAGGTGCTGGAACGGGTCCAGAGAAGAGTGACCAGGCTGGTGTGAAGGGACTTGAACATAAGCCCTACGAGGGAGTTAGGGTTGTTTAGCCTGGAGAAGAGAAGGCTCAGAGGAGACCTCATCACTCTCTACAACTACCTGAGAGGAGGTTGTAGCCAGGGGGGGGTCGGTCTCTTCTCCCAGGCAACCAACAGTAAGACAAGAGGGCACAGTCTCAAGCTCTGCCAGGGGAGGTTTAGGTTAGATATCAGGAGGAAGTTCTTTACAGAGAAGGTAATCAGGCACTGGAATGGGCTGCCCATGGAGGTGGTGGATTCTCCATCCCTGGAGGTATCCAAGAAAAGACTGGATGTGGCACTTAGTGCCATGGTCTAGTAACTGTAGTGGTAGTAGATCAAGGGATGGACTTGATGATGTCAGAAGTCCTTTCCAACCCATCTTATTCTATGATTCTATTCTGTGTTGCCTACAAGCAGAAGAATCATGGAATTGATTGGATTAGAAGGGATGTTAAAGATTATCTAATTTCAACCCCCATTGACAGGGATGCCTTTCACTAGACCAGGTTGCTCAGAGCCCCGTCCAGGCTGGCCCTGAACACCTCCATTCACAGGACACCACAGCTTCTCTGGGCAACCTGTTCCAGTACCTCACCACCCTCACAGTAAAGAATTTCTTCCTAATATCTAATCTACATCTACTCTCTTTCAGTTTGAAGATGTTCCCCCTTGCTCTGTCACTACGCCTTCTTGCAAATAGTCTCTGTCTTTCTTGGACTTTCTCCATCTTCCCTTGCAAAAAGCTGCAATTAGCTTACCCTGAAGGCTTCTCTTTTCAAGACTGAGCAGTCCCAATTCTCTTAGCCTTTCGTCATGGGAGAGGTGCTCCATCCTTCTGATCAGTTTTGTGGCCCTCTTCTGTACTCAGTCCAACAGGTCAGTTCCTTACTATCGTGGGATCCCAGAGCTGGACACAATACTCTATGTGGGGTCCCACAAGAGCAGAATAGAGGCGCAGAATCACCTCCTTTGAACTGCTGCTCAGCTTCTTTTGATGCAGACCAGGGTATGATTTGCTTTTTGGGTTGCAGGTTACATTGCTGCCTCATGTCCAACCTCTCATCCACCAGCACCCGCAAGTCCTTCTCATCAGAGCTGCTCTCGACCTGTTCATCCCCCAGCCTGTATGCATACTGGGGATTGCCCTGACCCAGGTGCAGCACCTTGCACTTGGTCTTGTTAAACCTCATGAGATTCCCATGGTCCCACTTCTTAAGCTTTTCCAAGTCCCTCTGACATCCCATCCCTCAGGTGTGTCAGCCACACCACTCAGCTTGGTGTCACCTGCAAATTGCACTTGATTCCTTCATCTATGTCATTAATTAAGATATTAAATAACACTGGTCCAAATACAGATCACTGAGGGACACCACTTTTCACTGAAATTCTTCAGGACTCTGAGCCTTTGACCACTACCCTTGGGATGTGACCATCCAACCAATTCTTTTTCTACCTAACAATCTCCCCACCGAATTCACTTCTCTCCAGTTTAGAGAAAAGGATGTCGTGGAGGCCATGACAAAGGCTTTACAGAAGTCCAGATAAATAACACCCATAACTATAGCCCTTCACTGATGTAGTCACTAGGTTGTTCAGGCAGGACTTGCCCTTGGTGGAGCTGTGCTGGCTGTCTTGAATCACCTTCCTTTCCTCCGTGTGGCTTAGCATAAGTTATAGGAAGATCTGTCCCTTGGTCTTCACAAGAATGGAAGTGAGGTCAACAGTGCAGATCCTACAATTTGCAACATTGATCACAGAAACAATTAGCAGCTTTCAAGTTTCATTTTCTTTTTACATAATCTCAATTAAGCAATTACATTTGCTTAAACCTAGAATGGACATGTTAGGGAAATCAGCAACTCAAATATAAGGATTCAGTAAACCAAAATTCCACTTTTGGTCTCCTCATTTTATGTCTCACCTATAAAATGATCCAAAAGAAAGGACATTATTGATAATTTATTAATTACTTTACTACCTTTTATGATCCCCTGAGTGTTTCCCCGTATTTACAAATGCATCCTTACAATCCCCACATTTACTGTACCACATGCTGTTGACTTCATCAGGCCCAGTATAGATGAATTCAATTAAATGGTGTTGTAAATCATCATGTTTGGTAACCCTAACTAGCTAATTTAAGAATATATATAACTTGTAACTGTTCCAGCAGGAAGATCATTCTTTCAATAGTGATGGCTTTTACCAGTTTCGATCAAAACAAGATCATCTGGGTTGCACAGCTTTCTATAGGTAAAGGTAGCTGTGGCTTTGACAGTTGAGGAGCAAATTTCTAACCTGCTGAAATCTCAATTTTAGTTTTTCTTTGCTAGTATTTAGTGTTGGTTGTAGGCAGTATCTACTTCCTGTGTAAATGTTGCAAATCATACTGGAATATATATATATATATACACACATATATACATACATACATACATATGTATGTATATGTGTATGTCTTTTTATAATGTCCTATTTAATGATGGGAGCCCCTGGTGGTCTAGTGGTTAAGGACACGGCACTGTAACTGCCGAGGCCCGGGTTCGATTCCCGGTCGGGGAAACTCCCCGGGCAGGTGGAGCCCGTTAGCCCTGTAAGGCAATCCACCTACGTCCTGAGGACCTCGCTGCCACTGTCCAAGCTCGCTTGGCCCCGGTAGACGAACCTTAGGATTAAAGGGTGGGCTCAGTTCTGCGCGCACTGTGTCCCACCTAAAATAAATCCAATGCGCAGGCTGGAAGGCGTACAAAGACCTTCCTCAGGTCTTCGTTCGCGAAGTCTGGCCATTATTATTATTATTTAATGAACTAAGTTATTAATGAACCCTTTTTTCGTCTATACAGATTGTTTTACGAGGTACTGTTCTAACAACAAATGCTACAGTTGCTATTGATGACATCAGTATAACAGAGGAATGTGTAGTTGTGAATAGACCACTTCCAGGTGTCACCCAGGAAAGTGAAGGCAAGTTTTGTGGGTTTCAATACATTTTTTCCAGTGTCTGTTTTGTATAACTGTGATTTGACTGACAACTTGAAAATACCTTTAATAAAGTGGAAGATAATCTGAGAAAAAAAGTCTGTATGCTGCAATCAGTCATCTCCCTTGAAGTGTTCCAGGCCAGGATGGCTGGGTCTTTGAGCAACCTGGTCTAGTGAATGGTATCCCTGCCCATGGAAGAGGGATTGGAACTAGATGATCTTTAACATCCTTCCCTACCCAAACCATGCTATGATTCTGTAATGAAGGCTCTCATTCCTTGTGTTATACAGTAGATTTTATAAGTAGTTTTTCCTAATTCTGCAAAGTGAGCTGTGGTGAGAATATCCAGATACCACTTACTATGTAGTACCTGCTCACATACACATTTGGATGCAAAGGCAGAAGCAAAACATCTATCTTGCACTGGAGAGCAAATTCCAGTGCATTACCTTTAGGACAGGAGGCTTCTTCCATTATTACTGTTAAATATCTAACATACACGGGCTTAAGCTCTGCCAGGGGAAATTTATTCTGGAGATGAGAAGGAAATTCTTCATGGAGAGAGTGGTCAGGCATTGGAACGGCCTGCACAGGGAGGTGGTGGATTCACCATCCCTGGAGGTTTTTAAACTGAGATTGGACATGGCACTGAGTGCCATGATCTAGTAAACGGACTGGAGTTGGACCAAGGGTTGGACTCGATGATCTCTGAGGTCTTTTCCAACCCAATTGATTCTATGATTCTATGATTCTACATAGATGTTATCCAATAAGTATCCACCCTACTTTTCTGTGTACTCACATTCCATAGTCTTGAAGTGCCAACAGATGGAAATATAAAACAATCTTACCTTCTATCAGACACTACTTCTAGTTCTCTTGATAATAATGGCTACTTTTCAAAAATGGTATGGGCACATATGCAGTCAGGGGTAATGTTTATGAGTTATAGGCAGCCAATAGGTGAATTTCTTCTCTACTGAAAAATTTAAGTGCAAAATAGAAGACTTCAGTGTTGTGTTTTTAAGACTTTTCTGATCCCTATATAGAGGTTGGTGGTAGGTAAGTATTTAAAGAAACATTAATTATTTTCCCTCTCCACTTAGCCATTAGTCACACAGATATTGTTTTTAGAAAGGAGCTTTTTTTAAAAAAAGCACCCTATCTGGATAGAAATAAGAATATTTTAAAAAGTTAAGCTACACAATAAAGATGAGAAGCTGCATATCGTTCCTCTCACTGGTTCTGTTTCCAGAAAACTACTGAAGTAAAACCAGTAGACCCTTACTTTTTGTTTCCCCATTCATTGAAATTTCTGGTGTTTCCTAATGTGTAGGTTGAGGTGCAAGCTGGTACTGGTGCAGCATTCCAGCTTTTGACTTCTTGCAGCTTTCACTGTGATCTGAACACAGAGAAACCACTGCTCCCTACTCCAAGGGAAAGAACAGGCAGCTGTGCACAACACTTCAACTCTGAACAGCCTGGCTGTGTAACATTAAGATGTATTTGATAATTTTGCATACAAAAGTTTTAATATTATGGAGAATAATATGTAGTCTAAGAGCATCAGACATTAAGATCAGCTGTGTTTCTTATCAATTGTGGTATAATCTAACACACTTCATAGGTGATGATATGTTCCTTATGCCAAGTACATTGCTATGTTAGAAGATGATATATGTGTTTTTACCTAAAAATCCTTTTCTGATTTTTAAGGGGAAACAGAATTTCCGGATGCTAATGCTTCATCTTTTTACTGTCCACTGGGATTTTTTTCATGTGGGGATGGACAATGTATTTTATCTGACAAATTTTGTGATTTTGCACCTGACTGTTCAAATAACCATGATGAAGACAAGTGCCGTAAGTGAAAATTTAAAAATCATGTTGTTAAGCTCCTGTGACTCTGTTTGTTTGTCCTATTTTCAATGCTTTCATGACCTCATAAATCTTGCAATTCAGTTAAAAGTAGAAGAATGGTTGCTTCACTTTGATTCTCTTCTGTGAAATTTTCCCCTTTTATTTTCTGTAGCAACTACTTCCCTCCTAGTATTAAAACCAGAAAAAAAAGTTTTTGATTAATTATTTAGTAGAAGCTACTGCTTAAAAGACAGTATTTTATTTTATAATGCTAATGCAGTGGTCACAGACTCGCATTCAAATTGTATGTTTTGTGTGCTTAATTTTGATGTGAAGATGCCACAGCTGTCACCGATACCACAAACGTGGTCACTGATATTATTTAAGCTGGGTCATCATTTTGTTTGGATGTGCTATGACTCCAGTCAAGGCTTCATGCCTAGGCTTTCTCTGCAGGGACACAAACAAATAGGAAAGTAGATGGAGGTGTTGCATCTCAGAGTCTCTCTCCACTGTAGTCAGCAGGGAGCTTGGAAATGTTTCAGGGTCTCTAACATGTAGCTTCAAAAGTCTTTTTGATTCATTCAGTTGCCTGCTCTGCATAAGAAATCACAGTCATACTTTTGAAAATGAGTCTCTTGCTTTGAACTGTCAACTTTGCTATAGAAGCCACGATACATTTTCAAAGGGAGTTGCCATGGGCACTATTTAATACAAGCTTCTTTTAAAAAATATAGCATGATGGCTTTCACACAAATAACAGAGATATTATAGACAAGATCCTCCAATTATTTTCTCTGCTGTGTTATGCATCACAAAGCAAAAACTTCACAAATATTCATACAATCCAAATTCTCTGCTTATATTTTATAGTTTTTATTGAGAGCTGTTGCTCAGTTAAACAAAAATCTATTTGACTATTAGCAGTTAAAAGAAATAATTACAGCTTCTATTTGTATTAATGCAATTTCTCTACAGTTTCAGTATCTTATGTTTCTTGGCTAGAACACTCATGTCACATGTTTTAGGTGTCTAGAAAGATTGGTAACAAAAATATACAGACCTTTAAGATATGAAACTGCATTTTGTTTCATTAGACAACTGTTTTGACTAGTTAAAACCAGAAGTAAACCTTAAATATTCAGTAAGCAGAATATCTTTCCTCCTGTGGGTCAGAGTAAAGAAAATTCTGATGTGACCATAGCATAGTTGAGATTGGAAGAGATATCTGAAGATTGTCTAATTAAACCCCATCCTGCTCAAAGCAGATGAGGATGCCCAGAAGCTTACACAGCCAGGCTCTGAACGTCTATGAGGATGTAGACTACATTGTCATTTGGGATACCCTGTTCCAGTGTTTGATCACCCTTTCAGTACAGCAACAAGTCCCTGTTACTTCTTCTCATTTCTCGGGGCACTACTGAGAAGAGTTCTTTACTCCCTCCCTGTCCATGTTACTTATATTAAAACTCTTATGACACTCCATTGCTATTTGATTTACTTCATATTTTTTTCTACTTTACTTCAAAATATGCTTACACATCTTATGCAGCATTGGGTATGATAGTCTGGATTGTCTGCACATTACCCTTTTTAAACGCAGGTACTGGGTATTTGTTCTCTGTCAACATAATAACACTTCCAAATCAATAGTTTAATTAAAAACATTCTAAATAGATTTAGTCACATGCAACATTCACTGCTCTGGGATAGCAGTGAACTGCTAGATTTTAATCATGAAAATTAAGATCTACTGAGGTTTTTTGCCATTTATATTGCCTTTTAGCTATTCAGCCTGTGTTTTCATTTCATCATTACACATAAAGGTGAAGACAAATGTCCAGTTGGTGTTTAATTAGTCCTAGACTATGCTTAATTACAAACTGCCTATGTGGCAACTGATTTTCTCTTTCTTTTTCCTCTAATTACATGACTGAAGAAACTTCCACTATACTGAAGTCTCAGTTACCCAGACAATACATTAACAATGCCATGTTAAAGGTTAAACTTTGGAGCCATTATATTTATGGTGATCTTTGCTCTAAATATGTTGCTGACTTATAAATCATTGTTATTGCTGAGCTGGCTCAGTGTGTGCTGGCACTACAGCTCGTAAAGTGGGAAGAAAATGTAGGTACACAAAGGGCCTTGCAAGTAGTTTGGCAAGTTGGCCATTTCCAAGCAACAAACTTGCCTTTCAGCATGTTATTCTTGTAGTCTACAGCACTCTTATAACAGCACTCATAATTCTTCTCAAATGTTACCTCACCATCTTCATGCTTACATAGCACACCATTACTTTCTATATTTGTTATGTATATTCTTGCAATGGGATGCAAGCATTTAATTTTTCTCAGATACTTTTCCTAATTTCTGAACTTGGCTAAGCACAGATTTTTTTTTTCTTCACCATTTGCAACTACATTATTCTTTTCATCAATATTCACATTTTTTCCATGAAGTTCAATCTAATAATGATTGTATGTAATTTAACCCTCTTGATGTTCTTCTTCTTTATATGAGAACCAGGCAAGAATATTACATGGGTCTTTCAAAATATATTTAATTTAAATCCTATTTATCTTAAGTTCCAGCAAGATGATTTCCTTAGATGCTTGGATCCACTAAGTCCCTTGATAGGCAGGGTCTCCACACAATTTTCTTATCTCACAACATCAATTCTTCAAGACATCTCTTGATTTTCACTACCCTTCAAATGAGTTGTTCTTCTCACTTCTTGGACTGCCTTTTTTACCTAAAAGTAGATTTCTGAGCTCACAGTTTTTGCAAGAAACTTTCTGTTACCTTTCTTCATATACAAGGCTGTCAGTGAATTTGTATTCTCTGCTTTGATCCTTTGGCCTTAGAACTACATTCATGTTCTTGATACTGACACAAAATGAGATTATTCTTTCTTCCAGGTTTCTCAGTTGCATTTTACAAAAATGCATGTCCTGGATTGAAGAAATAATTCAAATTTATTCTGATTGTTGTGAAAAGTAAAGAAAAACCCAAAAATCCATTGAATGTTTGTTTGGTTGTGGTTTTTTGAGCGCTGCTACCCTTGACTAGGGAACCTAGCTTTTCTTCTACAGATGAAGAATTTACTATGGTCATAAAGCTATTATACATGACTTCCATGCATTAAAGAAGAGACAAGCAACAGCCTTTTTCAAACTGCAGATTTACAGCAGTGACCCACCATATCTGTCACATTGTGTGTTTGTGCTCTGGAAGATGAATGTACAGCATGATTCCTGTGGTCTACATCCTATGCATTTGGTGAAGTCTAAATGCTCACTTTTCCAACCTAAAAACCATGATGATTGAATAGGAATAAGATCAGGTTGGAAAGTAATCTTGTAACATGAATGTATTCTTGATATTCTGTCTGACCTTTGTTTATTTTTCCCTTACACTCTGTCTTTTGTGTTTCTTTATTTTCTCTGTCTACTTATGGTGTGGATTATCAGGAATAATTATATGGGTTTATGTACAAAATAAATATGAAATAATTTACCATGGCCACAGGTACATCAGGATGTATCTGGTGCCACAAGCTCATTCTCAGTCATAGTCACTCCAGGGTGTCCTGATCCCATGTGGCCTTATCCACAGATCACAGTCCCTTTTAGGGGAGTTCGCACTGGAGTTCCAGCCTGTTCCTTGCAGTACAGCAGCAGCAATGACCTGGCCATCTGCCAGCAGGCACATCTCCTGGGTTGCTATCAAAATGTTCCCAGGCACAGTAGAGTAAGGTGATAAGCAGTACAGCACGCAATGAAAAGAGAAAGTTACTAATGAGCACTATGCTCTAATAAACAGTCAGTAAAGCGAGCCCTATGGCAAGCACAGGATGTGCCAATTAATATCTAAACAGCTATAAATTTGATCCAACACATTCCAGTGAAACCTGTCACTATCTCAAACCCTTTGAGCCCTAAGTGATAGACAGGACTGACACGGTTTAACCCGAGCTGGCAGCTGAGTCCCACATAGCTCCTCACTCACTGTCCTGGTGGGTTGCAGGAGAGAAATCAGAAGAGTAGAACTGAGAAAACTCAGGGGTTGAGATTAAGACAGTTTAAAGGTAAAGCAAAAGCTATGCACAAAAGCAAAGGAATTAATTCACGACTTCCCATGGGCAGGCAGTGTTCAGCCATTTCCAGGAGACCGAGGCTCCATTATGCACTACAGTGGCTTGGGAAGACAAACATCATCACTCCAAAGATCCCACACTAGTTTATTGCTGAGCATGACACCATATGGTATAGCATATCCCTTTGGTCAGCTGGGGTCACCTGTCCTGACTGTGTCTCTTCACAAATTTTTATGCATCTTCAAGTGTCTTGCTAGTGAGGCATCGTGAGGAGAGGAAAGACCTTGAGTCTTGCTCTGCTCAGCAGTAATTAAAACATCCCTGAATAATCAACACTGTTTCTAGTACAAACATAAGATACAGCCCTATATCAGCTACTGTGAAGGAAGTTAACCCTACCCCAGCCCAAACTAGCACAAATATAAACATAGTATTATTTTGTATTTATGTCTTAATGAAAAAGTCATTTAATAATTATCATTTCTGTGGTGTACAAACTAGGGCAGCACAAGCATGCTAAAGCTAGTCTTAAATGAAGTCATAAACGATATAATCTATATGTTCATACAGAGTTTTATGTACCTTAATTTGGGTTAGAAGGTAAGAGAGTAATACATGTCTTGTTTTGTAAAAACGACTTTTGCTGCATAACTATGCAGAAACCAATTTATAATGTTTAATGATAAACATTATTTGGTTTCTAATGTAAAGTAATAAAAATCTCCTTAGTATTATAAGAAACATTCTTCATATTTCCCATTACTAATCTTGCCAAAGTATAAAACTTCTGCAGTGGTTATAAGTTAACTCTTCCTAATTCTCAATTTAGGGTCAAAGCTTGCAAGCCAAAAACTCTGTCTCATATGCTTGCTACTCCATTTTAGCCAGACAAATTAGTAGTTTTTAAAGGTGAGACCAGAAACAACATCCAAATCAGAAAAATGGGTTTAAATTTAAGGAGTGAAAAGATTGTCAGCTTGTAAATTGGAGAAGGTACCTAACTGAAGTGCCAAGACAGCTGCGTTAGAATCAGTTTGTGGAAGTGGTGAAGGAATGGGACTAAAATACCAGCTACAGAGAAAGGAAAACACCTTTGACAGTGGGCAAAGAATGTCTGCAAAGATGGCATTGCTTGGCCTAGCCACTGTGGGAGAGAAGTAACCAGGGAGCTGGAGGAAGCCAGGACAGCAGGGACCTAGGTTGCTGTAGAGGAAGGACTAACACCAGCTGGTCAAGGTGCCTGTGATAAAGTGTCAGGAAACACAATAGTAACGGAAGATAAAAAGTTTTGTAAGAGAGAAGAAAACAAGGAGAGAATGAGAATGAAGAATACAGATGTGGAGCAGTGATGCTTTGGGAGGGATCAGTATAAAATGTGTAGTTAAGTGATGGAGAGTTGTGACTAGGTGAGAAGACCTGGAGCAAGGAGCTATTTGGGGAAATGAGGTGAGAGAGTGAGAATTTCCAGTTTTCCAGTAATACTAGGACTGAGAAAGGATCAGAGAAGAACAGTTGTGGAATAGGTAAAAGAGGAAACAGGTTGTGGAAAGGAAGAGCATGGAATAAAGAGCAAAGGCATTTTTCTCAGAGACCATACATATTTTCAGAATTTCTAGGAACCCAGAAAGCATGAATCTAACTATTCTACTTCTTTCAACAAATATACACAAGGTATTTTGGGGCAAAAAATATGTCTCATTGTATAGTCCTTCCTATTTAATTCCTTGCAAATTATGCACTGTGACAACAAATATGGCATGAGCTTCAGTGACAGAGAAAACAGGGAGAATAACAAGATGGTCTGAATAGTGACCATTGAAATTTATTTTTTTATAGTTCAGGAAGACCAGGAACTTTCCCTTCAGTTGCATAGAATTTTTACAGAATTTTATTTCCCTCATAAAAATCTTAATCTTTCCAACTCCTACAGCTAAGTTAAGAGATAGTAGTGCAGTTAGTTTTTTAAAAATGTAGGTGCACAGTGAAATCACTAGATTTATTTATAACAAAGTCTTTTTACTCTGCATATTTTGTCTGTTTTATACACAAAGCTATTTCTCATTTCACAAGAGATATATACTTCGGTGTTATGTACGAGATATGTTTGTTACATATGTTACAATGCCATGTTTATTGACATGGATTTCCCAACAGAAATTAGCAAAAGAAAATGTTCTGGAGTATTTTAATTCCTCTATCCATCTGTAGAGGAGACTACCATATCTGTTTGTCCTAAATCTTTAATTGTGGCTGTTTTGCTTATTTTGTTGTTGTTGTTTTTTCAAAATGATAGCAGATAATATTGCGAGATGGAAAGTGAAGGAAGATCCAACTTATTTGATCTTCAAATAGCTACTTGCTTTTTGACTTGTTTGTTGGTTGTTTTTTTTATTTCCCAGTTAGCATCACTTCTTGCTGATGAACTATTGCAATAGTTTTTTGATTGACCTCTATGCAGTTTTTCACTTTAGAAACTACACCAATTCACTTACAAAGTACAGTCTTATTTGATGGGATAGAAAACATAAACATGGGAAGGCAGATGTAACACTTTTCAGTGTATTTGTATTATAAAGGGGTTTAAAATAACTTTTTAGGATGAGTATGTTTTGATTCCTAGATTTGATGATAGTTTTGTTTGTGCCATCTAGTGATAAGTTCCTAAATTTATTTTAAAATAACTGATTAAAAATAGTTTAAAGTTTATTGGCACATTAGAGGTTTTTAAAACAGCTTTTAAGTAAAAAAAAAAAAAAAAGTTGTAAGCCAGTAATGGTGATGATATCTCTTCACCTGGAATTTCTTTTTTTTTTTTTTTTTTATGGTGCCTACTGTATAGGCCTACATGGGCTGAAAGACAAGGAGAGATTTTGGAGACTGTAGAGACTGATGAACTCTCAGTCTTAAAGAAATGATAATGTCTTAAACATTTATTTTTAAAGTATTGTTTTCAGCAGGACTGTTTGTTAAATTCCTGTTAGGCATCATTCAGCTTACAGAAAAGCTAGACATCTGATTTGAGGAGGCCTTTGAGTAAAGCTCCCCAAAACCAGAAAGGGCACAGCACTTTGCATAAGAGCCCAAAATCAGAAAGAAATCTAGAGTCTTGGGGTAACAAGTCAGCTCAGAGAAAAATCAGCCTACTGAAGATGTAAAGGCAGCTTTCTCAAACAGTCAACAAAGCCAACTGCTCTTTAATGCTATACCAGTATCTCTCCGATTCTTTCATGATTATTGAGGGAGCTTGTTAAAAAAGAAGCTAAATAGGGCAGGGAAGAAAAATGTATCCATACAGGTGGCATGGATACCACTACTAGTTAAAAGCATAAGATAGGTGAAGTATTGTCTAAAAGAAAAAGTTAGAAAATATTACAAATTTTCATAGGTTAAATGCAAAAACACAGTACCAAGATTTAAGTTTAAGAAACACTAAAGATAAATTCATCAAACACATGAAAGAAGACAACCTTGTAGAGCCCACAGGGTCATGTGATGGTTAGAGTATAAGAGTGCATGTAAAAAAATAAGAAATAGAAGAAAAGCAAAAACTAAAGTATTAGGAGAGAAGGCAGATTAGTTTGTGAGTTCACTGTGAAAGAAACTATAGAAGTATCTAAGCAACAGCCTTTTTTTCTGGACAATCTGTCTGAAATGGAAGTACCAGTCAAAGAAGTTATGGGACAAGACAATTAGGTAATTGAAGTGTTATCAAGCATCAAGATCCAAGCGCATTTCACCCAGGCTCTACCAACTTGCTCTATTCTCGTATTTTCCCTGCTGTTAAATAGTTGGTCTGAGATTCAGTTGAAGGTTTCAGGGTTATTTTATCTCAATGTATTCATCGATGCTTAAACTAAATGGTCTGGTGCATCCTTTCTTTTGTGTTTTGTCTGTGTTGCTACTTACAGATGCAAGAAGTCTGGGCTCAGACTTAACAGTTTTATCTTGTTTATTTGCCTCATTTGGTGTAACCATCTGTGTCCAAGGTCTGTCATATTCTTTGTTGCTGTTCTCCTGGGAATATGGAATGGCTTCTTCTATTGAGCAAACAGCAAATCAAAAACAGCTCTCCATATTCTCTTATCGTTATGTTCTGTCAGGGGATTTTCAGTCATTTCTCTCATACCTAGGCCCTTGAATATTTTTAGGTATATTTTGTCTTCATTTTATTCTATCAAAACATTCTGTCAAAAAAATTCTTCCTTCTGTTTTTTAGTCACATTTGATCTACATCATTTTATTGCTGACATTTCTGGCCCACATGCAGTATTTTCTTTTATCTCTTAAACATTATTTGCTCTTTCATATTTGTGGAATGATTTTTTTTTAAGCTAACTGTGGATTTCTATGTCCTTTGCTTAATAAACAAAGACAAAACCTTGTCTTTTTAGAAGCCATAACCAAAAATAATACTATTTTGCCTCATTATTAATTTTTTATTCTTTCTAAAAAATTACATATAACTTAATGTGACACAGTTTCTAAAGAGGAAAACAAAACAAACAAAACAAAACCAAACAAATAAAAAATTCTCCCATACCTTCCAGAAATAAATACTGATATAATCCTATTCCCCAAGAGACTTAATACAAGTCTGAAATATGAATAGTCTATACCATGATATTACCACTCAAAGTTGTGATAAGAGTTATAAAATAGTGATAGAATTCTGACAGTCATGCCTGAATATTTGTTTTATTTCTTCTATGTATATGATTGATAAATTATTGATTAAAAATCTGTAAATAATTTTCTTAATGTCTTCCATTAATAGCCTCTTATAATTGGAGGATTTGAAAATACAGTTTTATGATTTTATGAGTATTTTTCTCCAGAAACCTACCTGGGCCTGACCATTTCAGCCCGGGGGGGGCTGGTAAAACCCACAACACTTATAAAATGATGTACCAAATAAATTCTTTACTGTGAGGGTGGTAAGGCACTGGAACAGGTTGTCCAGAGAAGTTGTGGATGCCCCATCCCCCGAAGTGTTCAAGGCCAGGCTGGGGCTCTGAGTAACCTGGTCTAGTGGAAGGTGTCCCTGCCCATGGCAGGGTGTTTGGGACTACATGATCATGACAAGGTCCCTTCCAACCCAGACCATTCTATAATTCTACATTTCTTCATTATAATATAATCAGTATTTTTTCAATTTACATTCATTCATACATGACACCCTTCCGCTCTTTTCTTTCTTTTGTTTGGAATACACATATTTTCTAAAATATCACTGCTCTTTGAAGTAAAGGATTGAAGAATGCACCTCAATATGTTTTTCAGATCTTTTTCATCACGGAGTTTTTCTTTCAGGGATTACCAGTATCATAGTGTCTCAGTAATGCCTGATGCTTAACTTAATTCCTATTATGAATAGAGGAAGGGCTTTGTTGCCATTAGCACGCTTGCTGACATTCAGGAAATCAGGGTTTTGATTTCTAGTTCCATTGTCGGTTCCCTAAAAGATATTGCAGGTTTGTTACTGCTTTGTCTGCTCTATGCTCTTGCTCTGTAGCATGAGGACTGTGAGGTCTGTTTTCAGCACTTCCTCACCTCCTTTGAGTACTGTGGCTGCAGCACTTTAAGAGACATGGAGTTGTTTTACTGAGCACATTGCGGATAACGATGGCTTGGTTGCTCCTGTGAGACTGTGGTTTTACCCAGCTGTTATTAAACAAATACCTCACCTCTGGTATGAAGCCACATTCTGCCTCTCCATGTCCTTTCTTAGATGTATTTCTAAAATATTATTGAAGTATTAGAAACATTTTATTTCCTTGTCATAGTGGAAAAACATGTTTAGTAATGTCAGATAGAGAAATAAAATGTCTCTTCATTTCAGCTGCTGTATGTGACTTTGAAAGAGAGAGCTGTGGCTGGATTGAAACTGTAAATGCAGATGAATTTGACTGGGTAAGAAGTTCCAGTAGTGCTCTTCCACCTGTGTTTCAGAAGCAAGCTCCACCACGTGATCACACCTACAACAAACCTGAAGGTAAGAAAAGCCAGGAGTAGAAAACAGAAATGGTATGGGTAAACCTCCTCTTTAACCAGATTTTAAGTGGAAACCATGAATGTTTTAAAAGCCTTTAGAAACCCCTTATTTCTTCAGCCTGAAAGATGTTTTCTGTTTTATTTTAATAGGTCATTTTATGTTCATTCTGAAGAACAGCAACAGCATTTCACAAATAGCTCGACTACGAAGCCCAAAGTTCAGGCAAACTGGAGCAAATTGCACACTGTCCTTTTGGTATGAAATAATTTAGGCATAAAATTCCTTGATCATCTCACGTTGCTTCTCTTGGAGTGAAATTGAGATTGTAGTTTGCAATAAACACATTTTCCTCTGAAGTATTTTTTTTCATTTTATTCTATAGCCATATAGATCCATACATAAGCAGAAGCACTTGGAGAACAGAATTGAAACAAGGGATGACTTTGTTGTCAGGCCCTTGGCAAAGTTATAGTAAAGGCTTGTGCCCTGCATATACATGGACAAATACCACAGTCTTTTTGCTAATAATTCTTTAGTTAGATAAATTTGAAAATGTGGAATTTTATTCAAGAACAGGAGAGGACTGAAAAATCTAGCAGGTCCTTGAGTCACTTACAGTATCTAAAATTAGATTTCATCATCTTTAAGCAAAAGCTCCAGCATAAGAATAGGTGCTTTGCTTTAAGTTCTTTTTTGATATCCACAGAAAACAAAAAGAAATCCAAAGAAAAGTCCCCCAAACCCATAAAATAATAAAAAATATTAAAATCAACCACCAAACCCAAAGAATCACTTTCAGTTATTGCCTTGTCTCAGAGGTTTTGCAATCTTTTCGAAGATAGACAGAAAAATTTGTGATAATTTGTTTACTAAGGTCAAATTGGTACTACTGTTTAAATAAATGTTTGACCTGACCATGATGTTATTAAGTTTATTTGATGTACTCAATAGTATCAAATACATTATCCATAGGAAGAGGAAATGTCTTTTTATTCAAGACGCATGACTTGAAGTTGGAGCATAGGTTTGGAAATTTCAAATTGTTGGTTGTATTTTTGGTTCGTCTTCCAATTTTGTTGTACAACTGCTAAGCTCAGTATTTATTATTTTTAAATGCTTTGAGATCCTCCAAAAATGCTGTAAAAAGCAACATGTTAACCATAAGTAACACAGATACAAGGTGTAGTTTTGCATTCAGTAAGTATTCTGTTTTCGTTTTTGAAACAATTACAATCAGGGACTGAATTAAATTTATAAAAAAAAATTTATGTATCTGAGTGTTTGTTTTTTAATATGAAAGGAAAGTGTCTCCTCAGTTACGGCATTTAATTTAATGAAGCATGCTTCTCCTTTCAAAATCTTCAAATCTTGAAATGAGACCTAGACTGATATAGCAGCCTATCCTACCATCAATCAGAAAATGTATTCAATTACAGGTAAAGTGGAAACAGGCACTAGGGACTTCCTATATGTCACAGAGATATAATAGAAAATATACTGTATGTATCTACTTTACCTGATGTGGTCCATTTTCATGATTTCCCCATTTAACATTCTTTTTTTATCATTGTAGGTATTACAACTATGGACAGTCAGTTGGGGCAGCAGAGCTGCAATTGCTCGTAGATGGGCTGAAACAGCCTACTGTCCTTTGGAGGACATATTACAACGAGGGAAATCAATGGTTGAAGGCAGTCATTCAGCTTGGACGCCTTTCACATCCTTTCCAATTTTCACTTGATAAAATCAGTCTGGGTTTTTATGACGGTGTCTCCGCAATTGATGATATTAGATTTGAAAACTGTGCTCTCTCACCTCCAGCATTAAGTTGTGAAGGTCCAAATCACTTCTGGTGCAGAGAGACAAAGGCATGCATTGACAGTTTGTTGGTCTGTGATCTCGTGGATGACTGTGGGGATGGATCAGATGAAGACAACTGTAGTAAGTATTTTCCATTATTGCTTACTTTGCATCACACAAAAATTTACTTGCCAGTTCAACCCTGAAGTGAAAAAAACCAGAACTGTTACAGCCTATCAGTGTCATAGCCAGTGGTGATTCCACTGAATATAGTTGCTGATGAAACAGAATGATAATTTTAAACTTAAATGCATATGATGAGTTACAACTGAGGGCAAATGCAATTCAAACTCCTTTTTCCAAACTAGTTATATTTCTTTAACTCACGTAAAACATGAACACGCATTACAAGGTTATTTTAAACAAGAGGATTTGCAGTCTGGAAGTTGATTTGGGTCAACATGCTATCTTTGATTATACTGATGGAAGTCCAGCGTAAGACATACTGAGGGACGGAGAGGAGTGTACATCCTATCTTTTCTTATGACCTATGCTGTTACTATCAAAAAAAAGTTAAAATATCTGTACTAAAGATAGTAGTAATGCTGGGCATAATTATCCCTTCCAAGGAAAGAACTTGTAAGTACCGAAGAAAACCATGAGTCATTCACACTTTTGACACTCACCTTGCAGTGTTGAAGGGTGCTGTTGATGGTTTTCTCCCTGAAGCATGCATTCATCAATTTTAAGAACTCAAGAACATTAATATAAAATAAAATTAGCTAGCAGTTGCTTTATCACATCCTAAGGTCACTAAATTATGCAAGTCACAATCAGTTCAAGAAACGTGGGATACCTTACATGCTTGAGGAGTTATCAGTCTGCAGTGATATTTGCCAACTATCAACTAAAAACTGCTTTGAATTTAAAAGACAGTGAAGGCTTTCCTATCTCAGTTTTCCCCTTTGTGGAGTATCTATCTTCTTTATAACCCATTTTGAGGTCCACAGTAAGATATGAGTTGCAGTTTTAATTATCATTAAAGGTAACTGCTTAATTAAAAAAAAAATTGGCTATAATTTCAGTTACTGTTTATGAAGAGCAGATGCAAAGTTGCAATGCAAGTTCACCAGCCCTGACAGATTTTATTGTTTTACATTAGAAGTAATTGGGCTAATCAATATATTGTGCTTTGGTGTCAAATAAAAAAATGCAGTTTTGTTATAAAGGCCTCTCCTGAAATTAGCCTTGATAAAGCTATTGTGCTACTATTATTGAGAATAATAAAGATCTAAACCACAACAACCCATTTTTAGGACTACATTTGCCTTGCAAAAATATATCAGATCACTTATTACACATACCTACATGACTGTATCCTGTCGTTTATTTAATTTAATCAGTTAATTTAAATAATCAGTTTTAACTGCTTTCCTCAGTTCAGTTTCAGTTAAAAAACTTAGTATGATTTAATTGTTATAATACATTAAATTAATAACACGGATAATAAATGTTTTTCACAGTTCAGTTTATTCAATAAATTATGTACAGTTTGTCAGATATGTATTGAAAGAGACAGTAATTCTTTGTACAGGCAAATCGGTATTTATCCTTCAGACAGGAATGTTTTCAAGGAGAAGATATGGGCTTTCTCTGTAAATTCAAAGGAGTATTTTGCAAGGATAAAAAGTGTATTAATTAATGCATTATCACCCTTGTTACTGCTTTTTTTCTTTTTTTTTTCCTTTTTTTTTTTTTTTCATAATCTCTTCTGTTTACATTTCAGACCCTGACCTACAGTGTAACTTTGAAAATGGGCTGTGCAATTGGGAGCAGAGTGTAAAGGATGACTTTGACTGGATCAGAATACAAGGTCCAACCCCCACAGTTAATACAGGCCTTTTAAAGGATCACACGACAGGCACAGTCAGGGGACACTATATTTACATGGAATCCTCTGAGCCACGCCAATTCCAAGATAAAGCAATTTTGCTTAGTCCTCTCTTCAACCCTTCTGGCAATGGAACCTGTGTTTTCCGCTTTCATTACCATATGTTTGGAAAACAAGTTTACAAGCTCTCCGTCTTCCGAAGAACTGTGAGTAATTCTAGGGGATGGCCCTTGTGGTACAAATTTGGAAATCAAGAAAACAGATGGATCAGACAAACACTCTACATCAGCAGTTCTGAGCCATTTCAGGTATGATCTTTCTAGGTTGTGAAGTACTTATTTCCTGCATCATAAAACACTGAGAGTATATAAATGACTGGACAATCTAAAAACTACTTGTAATTTTGCTTTGAAATACAGGTGTAGAGTTTTTTGAGAAAATACGTAAAATAATTTTGTTGGTGGTGTTGCGTTAACTTTTCCCCATAAAGCACTTAATTTTAATGTTTTGAACAGGAACATGCATTAATTAAAGTAGATAGTATTTTTGTTTTTCAAGTATCTGATGAAAAAAAGCTTATCAAAATTTACTACAAAACAGCTTGGCAAAAATTTTGATTCATTAATGTAAAGACTGTTAAAAGGAATATCCTCTGCTCTGTCTTACTTTTCCAGAGTTACAAATTAATCTTTAATTATATAGTGCCAGAAAAGATATCATTCAAAATATTTGGCAGCCAGGCTAGACTAACAATCAAATATCATTTGGAGAAAGATATGATTAGACTAAGTTAAAGCTATAAATCTTGACTTATTTTTTCATCCTTTAAATGTTGTAAAGATTATTTACCTTTCATTATGTGTGATCTGTTTAGTCTGTTTGGGATATTCTTCAGGGTACTAGAGGATTAGTTCACTTGGTTGTCAACCAGTCACAAAAGTAACTTAACTCCACCCCCACCCCACCCTTCCTTCCCCATATTATAGAAACATCTTCCATCTTCCTTTTAAATCTGATATAATGCAATATTTTCTTTAGATTGTTGACATTTATTTCCTAGAAGATTATTTTTAGGTAGAGAGAAGTTCTATACCCTTTGGAGGAAAAGGCATTAGTACTATTGTGCTTGTAAAGAGGCACTTGGAAGGGGAGTGTTTTTTCTGTCGAGACCTTTTGTAGAAGTGTAAAGGTGTATAAACATAATGGTAACAAAACCTCTTCCTTCCTTCCTTCCATTTGTCCTCTCTTCCTTGTTTCCTTCCTTTCCCTTTCCTTTCTTTCCTTCCCTATATCCTATATCTAGTAGTTTATCTAAAGAGCTATAAACTGATGTCCTATATTTGACTTCCTGAGAGTTAGGAAGGTCTATTTAGTAACTGAAAATATTTTTCATGTTTTAGAAATGTAGGGTTTTCTGCTGTACTTGCACAGTTCCACAGAGGGAATTTCAAAGATTTTGTAGTCTTTTGATGTAGTTTGGTTTTTCACAGTCATTTTTGAGGATCATGGGGTGTGAGATTTGATAGTTTGTTCTGTAGAAAGAGATAAAGATCTGATATTCATAATTGTATATTGTGTATCTTATAACGGAGCTTGATGTGTCACAGACTACGACCCTTCAAAACTCAGAAATGTTGAAAAAAGCAAATTGTGTTCTATTTCTACTAAGCTCACAGGTGCTGATGTCTTTCCAATCTTTCTTTTCTCTTTCCAATCTTTCTTTTACGTGTATTGTGTTTGGATACTTCCAGAGCTAAAGACACATGGTGGAAAGATCTTCACACTGTTACCACTTTTTCTCTGACATATTTCTATTGAGACATGGACTAGAACAGCCTCTCAGTTAGTTTTGGGATGTCTACTGGCTGGGTAACAGTTTTAAAGCTGTAGATTCTATATTCAAGTGGTTAAAAAAAGGAAACAACAAAATTCACTGTAGCAATTTTATTCTTTCAATCAATTATGTATTACCTTAGAAAGTGATGTGATATTGATTGAAAATTAGAATGATACGTTTGCTATGATTATAGAATGGCACTATGATCTGCAAACACGAATATGAACCAACTTTGTTTCTCCAACTACTATTTTAGTATCTGTTATGTTGTTTTGCTTTTTTTTTATATCCAGGTACTTCTTGTAATATGGTTTTTGGTCAGCCTTAGACATATCAGTTTGGTATCAAATACATGTGTGGTGAACATACATCATTTGCATTCAGGCTCTTGCCATTTATTTTAAAGGAGAGACAGAAAGTCTAAAAATTATATATAAGCTACTAACACCTAGATAGTTACAACCACATAGGCAGTTCTACTTTTCATCTTCTAGTTCCTTTCTTTTCATTCCTCAGTGAGACAAGATAGAAATTATTCCTTGGGGATTCTGATGATCTGCTATGTAATAAATGAAATAGCATCACAAAGCTCACCCTTCAGGTATTTCTGCAATTCTAGCTGTTTCTGAACAATTTTAACTTTTCTGAGAAGAGAGCAGATTGATCAACACCCCCACCCCACCAGCCATTTCTGTAACGAAAAACTCAGAATTCTAGTGGTAAATGGAATTTTTGGTATGATTCTACTTCACAAACTATTTTTAAAGTGGGTTTGAGTTCTGTTTCAAACAAAAAGAGTCTGTTGTGGCAATTTATGAGATTTCAAAATGTAATGTTTTTCTTTCATTCATTTCTAATAGTGATAATTATATTTCATACGTGAATAGTACAGGAGAACTTGTTACAGTAGACCAAATACCCTTTGTACTAATTTAAGACAGTTTAATTTAAGTTAGTCTTTCTCATTATCTATAGTATCCTTGAAGTAAGAAAATTCAACATTACATTTCCTACAAAACAAACATCAAATCTATAGAAATTACAGGTTCTAGATCTTGTATCACATTTCACAGCCCCTCACAGAGAAATTTTTAATGAGGTTTTGTGACATCAGCACCTTTGTGTGAATTTTTCAGTCTTCTCTAATCAATAAAAGGTGTCAGGTTGAAATTCTGGACTTACCTTGGTGCACTCCAGAAAAGGGGGCTGACCAACCTTAACCGAATTTCTTGCATGCAACTTCTCTGTAAGAGTGCACACAACTCTTTTTTGTCCCAAGGAGAAGTATTCCTTCCTATGTGGAAAGCAGAGGAGATCATGTTTCAGCCTGTTACGGTTGCATATCAGCACACACTAGGACTTATCTTACTACCCACAGTGTACTTAGAAGGAAACTTGTTCTGAAGAATTTGTGTTCGTTCTTATATATATATATCTCCTAAAAACACAAATCAAAGTAATTGTGTATTTGCCTTTACATTTGTAACATTAAAGGGGGGGGGGCGGGGAAAGAAGCAGAGATGTCAGAGCCCTTCTAGAACGTTTGGGTAAACAGTGTTCCTTTTAAAACGAGAGATGAACAGATATGGCGGAGCAACATCTAATCAATAATGTCACAGAGAAGCTGCATAGAGAAAGATGAGTTGTGATTTTTCTGAATACAGAGAATGAGAGATACTCTGTGAAATCATTAAGTAACACAGTCAAAACAAAAGGAAGTAGTATTTCTATTCTTTCTTTTGTACAATTTGTTGCTGAGAGATGTTTTGGGTACAAGGAAGCATGAATGGAATCAATAAGTATCAATAAGCAAATTATGGAAAGAAAAGTCTGTTAAGGGCTAGTAGCACAATAACAAGACTATAAGCTCCCACCTGTGATACGCTGCTGGGTATAGAGTCTGGATGGTACCACTACATGCCAGGCTTGTTCTCAGTGTGGATGTGGGAGCAGTCTGCAGGCAGACACACACTGCAGCTGGCACACACCTCGACAGCTGACCCACCCACTGGTGCATCTGTCCTCGTGCTGTGAGGCATTGCACAGAGCGTTCTGTGCATTGGGAGGTTCACTCTTTGATATCCTAACTGTGATTTCAGATTTTCTGCAATCACTTTCACCCTTATTGAACCAAGTTTACTATTGTCAAGTGTTGTTAGTCTTCTGCCTTTATTTGATTGTCTGCTTGCTTCCTTCTTCAGGGCCTCGTTTTCAGTGTGCGTAGACATACCAGTAGGAATTTGTTAATGTTTAGTTGGTCAGATATGTATTTTTCATTAAAATCTGATGTTGAAACAACTCTGAATTTATCAAGGACTTCCCTAAGACCTTTATTACACCTCTAATAACCACTTGTGATACTTTTTCTGTTATTGCTTTTAATCCTTTCCCTGGTAGCAATTTCCACACGAATATTTAGTCAGCCTGGATTTTCCACTCAAGCCATAGCTTCAGTTTCATTTTTCAATTTATCATTCTTTATCTTCCTTCTCCTGCTCTCCTCCTTTGTACTTTCCCTAATAATCTGCTGAGATTAGTATGCAGGAATTCTTTTCTATTCTTTTTTTTCTTTTTCTGTCCTTTAAATGTTCTCATTTGCTTCTGTTGCCTCTTAGTCCTCCAATACTACTTCAAATACATGGATATCCAGCCATATTTGCTGCATCTTAGTAGTTCTTTTTCTAATAATTCTTCTTTGTCTCTGATCTGTTGTGTAGGTTCTAGTTTGGAAATTCATTCTCAGGTTTCTTAACCAGTCCACAATCTAGGTGAGAAACAATATAAGAAGAGTGGACAATGAGGGAACTAGGACACTTGAGGGAAAGAGTGAAAAACAACCATAAAAGAACCACCAACAACATATGGTTGATGACGAACTTTGTGTTGATAGTGAAGGCTATTCAATTCCTACTGTATGAAACGAAATACTGAGGATTTGTATCTCCAAAATGTCTGTGGTGCAATGCAGGACATTTGAAAGACAAAAAGCAGTGTGAGATTTTTAAAAAGTCATTCCTAAACATCAGTATTGCCATTTTTGACAAGTGGATTTCAGAGCACAGAAAACTGTGGAAATAAGGAAATCACATGAGAAGTCAGGAAAACATTTTACAAACCTCAGAGAATATTTCCTGGGTTTGGTTCAGTTCTTTGGGAAAGATAGTGCCCTTTCGTTCAGTGCTATCACAATACTTAGTGTTATGAAGCTATAATCCACTGTAATAATAGAAATAATTTATTCTTTGTATTATTATTTTATTGATATGCCATGGAAGACTTGTCATGACGACATCAAGTCACAATGTGTGCACAAAGGGGACCGAGAATAAGAATTTCTAATCTATCTTTAATAATGCCTTTCCCAGTGAAAATTATATTCTTAATTTCATATCTGTCATTTCCTTGCCTTTTTTTTTCTTCAGAAGGGAGAGAACAAAGGGGTCAGTGGTTGGTGTACCTTTTTTCCCTATTTACATGAAGGCTGCTCAAAGGAAATCACACAGGGTAAAAATAACCTTTCTATACACCACTGAACTGTCAAGTACTGCCCACATTTTTAATATAAAAACCCCAAAGTAATGAAAGGTTTTCAACACCTTTCAGAACCCACAACCCACTTGGAAACTGTGTTGAGGCATTTAAATTTGAAGGAAACCATAGGAGTTTTGCCTACCTGAAAATTAAGGGTAGTGTTTCAAATTTCCTATTGCTATTGCTATATTACTTATTGTTGAACAGGAAAATGAGACTTGGATAACTTTGCAAGGAGAAGGAAAATGTTAATGACTTTTTTCTCATTCTTTTAGTGGCTCTAGAAGCCATCTTTGAAAAGGTAACCGGAAGATCACAGGAAAGCTGTACTTCATTGAAGTTTTAGTTAAATTTCCTTCCATAGTTCTATGCTTTATATCCAGCAGAGTCTGGATCTTAATCTTCTGTCTATAATCTTTCTGTTTATTGAGTATGCTTACAGCAGAATTAAGAAACAATGTAGAAATTCTACTCCACTGAAGTATACAGTAAAACTCTCTTTAATGAAGACAGGATTTCATATCTAGTCACATGTCCCAGTGATATCCCTATGTTATTATTTTCTTATTTTGGGAGGTTAAGGCCGCATGTGAGGACGTCAGAGCAGGAATTCCACGTAAATTAGTCAGGAAAAATCCTTTGGGCAAAGAAAGGTCCTCTTTAGGCAAAAGAACTAATAGTGATCCGCTTGCACACTTGCATTTGCTGCCGAACAGATAATTCACTTGATTTCAGGCCCAGGAATTTGATATAGTAACTCAGCCAGAATCCTGTTATTTATGTATTTACTCACTCATTTACTTACTTACTTATAAAGTCTGGGGGAAATGGTGCTTGGGAGAAAAGAAAGAAGACTTCTGTATATCTTTGTAGATTCAGTAAAAAGTAACCACGACCTTAAATTTTATTAAAAATAGCTTTAGAATTATAATTGCTATATAGATGTTTCCCAAGTGGACAGGCTAAACATGTTGTTTTATAAACCTAGAATCTCTGAAATTTTTAGGCACTAAAAATATAATATTTCTACAATAATTCTTCCAGTGCTAATATTACAGAGTGAAAACAGGATCTTTTCTCTTGAGTGAAATTTTGTGGCCTTAATACAGCAAAGACTCCAAGAATATGTAAACAGTTATCAATATTATGCTTGTCAGCAGTCCCACCAACATCACTGAAGAGTTTAAAACAGGACAGAATTGTGATTCATCCCTGCACTTTAGAGAAATGCTTTGAAAAACATCATAAATCAACATGAGGGTTCACAAACTTATAGTGAAGTGTGATAAAGTGCTTTACTGAACTAGAACTAGTGTTTTTCAGTATCTTATAAAACCAAACACTGTAAAACATCAAATATTTGACACAAGATTTTTCTTATTTGATGTGTATAACCTTAAGAACATCGGTAACAATTCATTTGGACAACTTTGTGAAAGGACTTTTTTTCGACTTTTGAAGTCTTGAGGCATTAATTTCTAAAGCATTTTCAGTGGTTATCATAGAATCATAGAATCAGATGGGTTGGAAAAGACCTCTGAGATCATCAGGTCCAACCCTTGATCCACTACCACCGCAGTTACTAGAATATCTTCTTCTACTCTCTTCTTAAATACCTCCAGGGATGGAGAAAAAGAAAAGAAAGGCACTGATGGGCTTTGAAGAAAGGCAGTGGGATCTCAAACTTTTCTGTGTGTATCATTAAAATGTTGTGGTGACCCAGTGTTGGTAATCTTTCCAAAAGCTGATGGCCTGTCTCCACTTGTTCTTGATTTTGGGGGCAGTAGGTTTCCATGCAACAAATAACAGCCCTGACTGTCTAGTCATTCCCCTCATAAGGGGGAAAGCTGGAACATGCTGTGACAACTGTTCTGTGCATTCACCCAGGTTTTCTTTCTGGAAAGAAACCATGTTGCAGAAGGTACAGAAGAAAACTTCAATGCCACGAAGTCAGGATGCAATTACTGGATATCTAGACCGGAGATTTAGGAAATAGTCTCAGGTCTCACAGTTCCTACCTCTTTGCAGCTGAGGAAGCAGAGAAACAAAACTAGGGAGGAATAAAGTATTTTTACTCACTTATCAAAGAAATCAACAAGTCTTATTTGACATGAAATAATAAGTAATCAAAAAGTCAAAATTAAATCAAATGTCTCCTTTTTTTAAAAAATCACAATTTTTCTGAAAAAAATCATCTTTGCTTGGTAAATAATATCCCTCTTTTATGTATTTATTATCGGAATAGGAATATGTTCATGTGTTCTTGAAAAAGTATTCCTACAGTAAAGACTTGTTGTGACATGATCATTGGATGAAAATATCTTAATAAAAAGGAGCTTTGAGGCTGATTCTACAGCTTGTCCTTTGTCTGTAATTACAAAAGTTCCGTCATCTCATAAGGGATTTGTTACATTTCTTGATGAAAAGTTATTGGAAATTTTTCTTTATTTATCCTAGCATTAAAATGTAGTTTACTTCAACAATATGTGGTAAATGTATATTATTTTCAATCTTGCATTTGCTTTCAATAAGTTATAACAAAAGTTTTTGATAACAAAGTGCTTTGTCAGTTATTTGTACTATTATCCACTTGTCTGGTTGCTCTTTCTTCTTCAAACCAAATCACACAACTTCTTACCAGAAATAATCGTAGCAAACCAAATCCAAATTACCATGCTCAAGCGACTAATAAAATCACTAAGTAACACTGTTGACACTTCCTGTGACAATTCTGAGATATTGTTTGACTAAATTACTAGTTAAATACATTAGAACTAATATCATCATTTCCTAGACATTCAGAAATATTTAGAAATTTGAATACCTCACAGTTTTTGAAATAATTCCATTCTAGTTTAAACTCTGCTTGTATGGAAATTAAGATTTTATTTTGTTGACCTTCAGTGGGAATTGCCTAGGACAAAAATTAGCACTGCTGTAAAAATTGAACACTTGTACAGAACAACATTACCCATTGTAATTTCTTTATTAACACTTGTCAAAGTGTTACTTCACTCTTCCAAACATATTTTGTTCACAATTGTAAGGGATCATTCCTTTTATATATACAGGCTATCATTCTAATACAGTTTTCTTTTCATGCAGGTTTTTCCCCTATTTTTTAATGTAGAATACCTTTTGTTACTTTTATTGTTTTCATTGAGACTGGATCTCTAGAGTTCTGAAAACGAGAAATTGGCAACTATTTATTCTTATTCAAATAATAAATGAGATGTGAAATGAGCTTCATGGTGGATGAATTCCCTGGAGATTGTTTAATAATAGGTTATGAAGTTTACCAAATTATAGCTGGCAAATTACTTTGAGTGGTCAATGTTTATCCACAGGTACAGAGAAACTATATTCTATATTGAGGCACTAACTCATAAATTGGTCTTATTTTCATTTTTAAGTCTATACCTACATGTCTGTTACATTTCCTGTGTTGGTAATGAGTTCATGCTATATGCCAAAGCATCAGACTCCCCAGGTATATAAATAAATTAAAAAATTATTTTGAGTGAGGAGATTTTAAACAATACAATCATAATCATCATCTTAACAGTACAGAGGTATTCTGAAATCAATTACCCCTACAGAACTGTGTCCTGCCATTTCTAGCTTCGGATAATTTTAATCTCTTTATAACATATTCCTGCCTAAGTTCCATGAGCACAACTTTCTCAAGGGAAGAAAATTAGTGTAGTTTTGAGGGCACTTGGGTTTGTCTTAGTAATAATTGTGTGAGTAAACAAAGCCTCTTTCTCTTTGTCTGAATTTAATTAATGAGTAATCAATTCTTAGTAGTTAATCTTTCATGCTTTGAAAACAAATTCAAAGTTATATATAAACTCCTGTGATCTCCAATGAAAATTACACTGGAAGGAGTAATTTTGGGACAATAAATTTTCTTGCATGGCATTTCCAAATAATAGATGTCATGGTTTGTCCTGTTTCTAATTATTTTATTGCCGTTGGTACCAGTACTGCAACGTTGCCCCCATTTTAATCTAAACAAGAAACAAAACACTGGGGTAATATTGTAAACAATATTTGTGGGTATACTGAGGTAAAAATAAGAATTCCATACTGAGATGAGAACAGTAAGAAACAAGTGTGTCATCTACTGTCGTCATTCATATTAGATATATTTTATGCTAAAATAACTTATCTTAAGCAGATTCATGGTAGGAGACATAGTTTTCTTTTAGCATACTCATTTATTTTATCTAATGGACATTGTGTATAAATGATGTGTAATCATTTTTATTTACTCTGGTGATGTCAGCATCAGTAATAAGTCTACTATTCACGTACAATTTCAGAATAGCAGAAAAATTGCAAATAAGTAAATTAAAAAATAATTAGAACTGACAGTACTCTGAAGCAGAACTGCCACATTTTTGCTACTATTCATCTTTATTCCTGAGTAGGAATATTCTGTTGAACTGGGGAACAATCTGTGAAAAATACATTAGAAATTTTACACAACATTTCAGAATAATCTGGAAGCTTGAATGTATGTGTATAGTATGTGACAGAAGTATTTTAAAAACTAGCAAAGAAATAACTTCAACTTTTGAACTCCATTAGATCGGCAAAAGCATCCATTCATCTTTTTTCAAATTGCATGGTTCGAGAAGGTTTTCTTATTTTTATGAATAGAAATTTATTAATTAAACTAAGAAAATTCTTCATAAATCTTTCCCTAATCACCTTCTTGGAAATTTACCATTCAGCAACACTCAGAAGAAAAGAGTCTTATTTAGTGTTCCAAAGAGTATTCCACAAACACTAACCTCTCGCATTCCTTGGCAGTAGACAATAACAAGTGAACAAATAGAGCATTGACAACTCTAATGAAATAGTAGAAAATTTATCTTTAAAAGGTTCCATAGCTCTTCTCTAACCTACTTAATTGTTTTCATTGCACTGGTATTTGTGTGAGAGTTTATAGTTTATTCAAATGAATGTTACTACATTTAAACATGAGTAATGTTATTGCAATAAGTACCAAAGGAGCTAATCATAATATGCCATTTATGATAATGTCTTGCCATCATTTTATATCACAATGGTGTTTCAGTGAATTTACACCATTGTGAAGCCAATCATTCTGTAATGGTTCACAGTGATTAATGTAACCACCAGTGAAAGCCGATAATAATTAGTCTCTTTTGTAAAGTGTCTCTAAATAGAATATATCCCCTAGAATAAATTTAATTTCATTTTAAGTGTGAAATATGGCAAATGACTCCTCTATCAATTCATATTAAATATTTAATGAGTAGTGGAAGTCTACTACACACTGAAAAATACTTTTTTAATTCTTGTTCCCCTAGGTCTTGGTGGAAGGTACTGTAGGCGATGGTTTCACTGGAGACATTGGACTTGATGACATGTCTTTCCTAGGCTGTACTCTTTACAATGGTAAGAGTTGAATTGTACAGCTCCTAGCTGTGAGCTGATTCATTGCTTTTATTTCTAAATATTGTTACTAGAAAAGCAAAACCCAGATCAAACTGTGACTCATGCCTGACAAGGAAATTCAGACTTGTTTCCCTGCTTCACTCATATCCAGGCATCAGCACAAAATAGTTTCTGCTGTGCAAGTGAGGCCCAAAACAGATCTTCAGTGATCAGCTTCCAAACTCTGTGAGATCTTGATTCCTAGAAGGAAAAAGAAATTTAACTGTATGTAAAAAAACTAAACTTTCATCCAGCCTATTCAGTTTGATACAATATTCCACATCCCCTCAATAATTCTTGATGTATTCACTGTGTCAATTGCTCTCACATGACAGCACACAAATAGTTCAGATAATAGAGCAACCTGTCCTCAGAAATCATTGTTACCAAGGGTAGTACAATATCTACAGAATTATAAAATATTATATACATATACTTCAAGACACCAGACATAAATCCTTCATCACAGAAGGGATTTTAAGAGGACTGGTGTTAGCTGCAACAGGCATTACAGGGTTATATGTGGTGTGGTAGTTGATGTAAAGTCATGACAGGTCTGTAGAACAGTAAACAGTTTAGACCAGTATCTAAATACTAGCATCCTAATACTAACTCTACAACACCCTAGTGCAGATGCATTTTTGCTACTCCAAAAATTTCTTGTTGATATAACTATGTATACTAGGAAGTGTCTATGGCATTTCTTTTGCAGATAGTTATCTCACTTTTTAGCAAATTTATACAGTGCACAGCATTTATTATACCATTTTGAACATAAAGGGGTTTTTTGGTAAATACTCAGATAATGCACAACACTTCATATCTGAGGAAGAATATCTTGAAAGAACAAATCAGAAAAACCCTAAATATTCTCAAGTGAGTTATGAAAGAAAATTTTCACACAATATGCCAAATTGGAAGGAACACACAAAGATCATCAAAGTCCAATCCTTAGCCCTGCACAGGACCAACCCCAAGAGTCACATTATGTGCGTGAGAACGTTGCCCATATGCTTCTTGAACTCTGTCAGGTTTGATGCCATGACCAGTTCCCTGGGGAGCCTTTTCCAGCACCCAGCCAGCCTCTGGGTGAAGAACCTTTTTCTAATATCCAACCTAAACATCCCCTGACACAATTTCAGACCATTTCCTTGGGTCCTGTCACTGGTCACCACAGAGAAGAGAGCAGCGTCAACCCTACTTTCTCTCATGAGAAAGTTGTAAATTGCAGTGAGGTCTCCTTTTCTACAGGCTGAACAGACCAAGTGCCCTCAGCTGCTCCTCATACGGCTTCCCCTCAAGGCCCTTCACCATCTTTGTTGCCCTCATTTGGACACTCTCCAATAACCTAATATCTTATTTATAATGTGGTGCCCAAAACTACACAGAGTGCTCGAGGTGCAGCTGCACCTATGCAGAAAAGAACAGGACAATTATTCCCTCTCCCAGCTGGCAATGCTTTGCCTGATGCCCCCAGGACACAGTTGTCCCTCCTGGCTGCCAGGGCACTGCTGTTGACCAGGACCCCCAGGTCCCTTTCCAGGTACTGTTTTCCAGCATCTCATTCCCCAGTCTCTATGAACATCCAGGGTTGCCCCATCCCAGGTGCAGAATCCGGCACTTTCCCTTATTGAATTTCCTCTGGTTGGTAATTATCCATTCCTTAATATGTCGAGGTCTCTCTGCAGGGCCTCCCTGCCTTTGAGGGAGTCAACAGCTCCTCCCAGTCTTGTGTCATCTGCAAATATGCTTAGTATGCCTTCCAGTCCTGCGTCCAAGTAATTTATGAAGATGTTGGAGAGCACTGGGCCCCAGATGGAGCCCTGTGGAACCCCACTAGTGCCAGGTCACCAGTCTGATATTTCCCTATTCACTGTTACCCTCTGTGCTTGACCCGTGAGCCAATTGCTCATGAGCATGATGTGTTTATCCAGCTGCGTGATGGACATTTTGTCCAGAAGGATACTGTGAGAGAGAGTAAATCAAATGAGAAATTTGGAAAGTATAGAGGGTCAGAGTTTCAAAGTTCATAAATAAGGAAAAAAAAAGTTCATTTTTTTATGGAAAAATAAAATAAAAATACTCAAGTATTGTGGTGGACAAGATTCAGGTTTTGTGATCTGCATATTTATAAAATGGTTTTAGTTTTCGATCGATTTTTGGGGCACTCCAGGGTCCTGCCTTTATTTTATTTCCTCCGTGCCCTAAAAATATCCCAACAACCAACAAACAGTTAAAGAGACTGTGGGAAAAGCCTGAAAAAATAGACAATAAATACTGCATATTCCACCATATTTAACACAAGTTGGATCAGGTTGAAAAAGCAGGGTTTCCATATCCCTACACCCTAGAATTAATTACTAGCTGCCCAGTTGCTCTTGTTCCACTTTAAATAAACAAAATAATGACCCGGAAGAGATGAGCTTGATAGCTTGGTGGTAAAGTCCTTCATAAGTAATATGAAAGATGTTAAATTTTGAGTGTACCACTTCAATACATTATTTAAATGTACTTAAACAAAGGCTATTCAGTGATGCTTGCTCTGGACAATACTATTCCATAAACCACAGAAAATGAATTGTTTCGGAATAGAGAAAGTGTCAGATCTTCCTTTCTTCTCAGATGTAGTAAAGGTTATGGCACTTCAAATTTCTTTTCCCATTCCACTGGATTATGAGACTTGACTGCGGCATTTATATTTAAAATTTTTTGACCAATAAGGTCTTTGCTATTATTATGAGCTGTAGATAAATATATTAATTCATACAATTCTTCCTTCAAAAGGATCCTTTCCCTAAGTCTTTTGTTTGAATCCTAGGATATTATGGTAGTACCATTCATTTGATTGGAGTGTAATTTATTTGCAATAGATTTGCTTTCTACCTTCTGAAATAGAGATGGCTCCTGTTTGTGGGTAATTTATTATCACTCTTAGTGCTCCAGGCTTCAGGAAAAAAAAAACAACAGCAAAATGCTCCTTGCTGTCCCAGACACATTTAATATAAAAAATCATCACATGTACTTTTTAATTAACTCAGGTGTATTGCTCAGGTGCATTGTGCACTACAGTTTATAATTTCATTAAGGATTAAATTTTAAAAAGGAGTTTTATAATGAAAATTCTTTTTATGGACAATAATAGCAAAGGTTTTCAAGAAATGAGAGCAAGCCTGAAGAAAGGTGCAGAGTAAAGTATAAGAGGAAAAGAAAAGACAATTGATTTGAAAGAAGTGGTAATGAGTTTGAATCAAGCATAAAGGAGGTGGTGGAACAAGGTGATGACCTCAGAATAATTTCTTTAATGAGAAAAGAATTTGTTTTCAGTGATGAATTTACAAGGTAAGAAGGTTACATAGTAATTTCCACAGTCACTTGCAGTAATCGACGTGTTAAAAAAAACACATTATCATCAGAATAATTTGTTAGCCTTAGTTCACAGGGAAAATAAGTTTCTGTGATTGTTTTTCAGTCTTGGTGGCATCAATTTTTTGAAATGACTCATTCAGTTAATCCAAATTTGAAAGACAGGCGAGAGGTGTCAATAAATTCCTGCAAGTATCGAAAACTGTATGGATCGTGGTTGGCTGGCATGACAAAACTAGTGCTTTCCACCAAGGAAATGCTCAATTTAACTCCTGCTGAGCAGCATTTAAGTCATTCAACTCGACTGTCCAGGGACGTTTCCAGTAAATCTATGCTCCTGTCAAAGGGTGGGAGTGGCAAGAGGAAAAATCATTATGAAGCTAGAACGCCTTGATCCAGGCACTTAACATTCTGTTGGTTTGTTTTTCAAAGGAAGCTTGCCCACTATCTCTACAACTACTTCAGGAACTTCAGTTCCTGCCACGCTCCCCATGAACAACTGCACAGAGAAGGAGTTTGTCTGTAGAGCCTCTGGCCGCTGCATCCACATGACCCAGAAGTGTGATTTCAGACCTGACTGCTCTGATAAGTCTGATGAATCAGATTGTGGTGAGTGTATGAAATCTTGTACTTTGTTATCTTGCTAGTTTTTGGCTGATAAACACATTACTTTAGCTGCTATGTGTTTACCTTTGGAATTTGGTATTAGCACCAAGATGTTATTTTTAATATGATTTTCCCCAGAAAAAATAATAACATTTTGCTCTTAACATGGGATTCTGAGATGTTATGCACTTTCTGCCTTACGATTCAGACTTGACATTTCAAGTTACTAGAGAAATGTGACAGGTGAAGGAATCCTCAGTTCCCTAATGATTGGTAACTATGCATGACAATTTTTAGTCAGCATTGTTTCTTAAAATGTTCACTAGTCCAGACTGGAAGAGAGAATATGTCCCGTGTTTTGGGTGGACATCTGGGAGAATGGAATGCACTTCTTACCTACTTTAATAAATATGGGGTTTGTTTTCTTGTTAGGGTATGTTTGTTTGTTTTTCATACAAAGTAGTTGTAGCAGCAGCAATGATTATGAAATTTAGCTTGTTCCACATAGAAGTGAGTTACAGCCTGTAAAGCTCTGGTAGTCAGATGGGAACGTTGGAAGTCAGACAATGGAGGAGGTCCCCATATGTTGTCCATAAAGGTCTAAGGCAGTTGTTCATTGCTTCTGAGCTGCAGCAGTTCACACTATAGCAGTTTAGAAGAAGCTGTTAATGACTTTCTTTTGCCTCAAAGCACAGTGCTTGAAAGTACTACTTTACGGAAGCCGATTAATGAGGGGGACAAACATCAGAGAGTGACCTCATCAGCCTTTGCAAGCAAAACTATGGTCGCTGAAGATCAAAACTCTGAATTCATTACACTTTGTGTAGAGAACTCAATTACCTATCTCAGGGCCGAGGGCTCAGCAAGAAGTAACACTAGGCTCGTTATGTCTATTTCTTATGTGGGAATAACTGGAAGAAATGAATCTGATATATAAATATCACAGGGTAGTTTCCTATAGTTTGAAAAACCATCAACCATTGAAATCTGGCCCTGAGAAATAAAGCACAGCCCTCTGAATAGAACTTTTATTTTTCCCCTCAGAAATTTGCATTATCTTACAAAACATCGTGTCCTTTTGAGCAAGATAAATACTGTGTAGAATACACCTTTACATATTTGCTTTGTGTGACATGTCCCATCACTAAGATGGCAATTTATCATTCAAATGACAATACTGGAATAGGAGTTAAGTATGTCCGGACCGAAACAGAAAAATATTCTCAGGAAAGTATTTGTCAGAGGCACTTGAAACATAATGTTTACAAAGCACCTTAAAAAGGGGAATAAACTCTTAATGCTATACAACTCTTCTTTCTCAGAAAACATCACAAATCTTTATATGGGCAGCTCTTGAGATCACACTGGCTTCAGTTTGCTTCCTTACTGAGGATATACAAGCTTTAAATCAAAACTCTCTCTCTCCTTAGTCTACCATTTTTACCCTCCCAGGAAAGAAACATTAGGCACATTCTCCTAACAAACTATGATTTCTTGATGAAACATTTAAGCTTCATGGGTTACAATAAATTCTCATTTCCCTTGCATAATTCTCACAGCAGTCACTTAGACTTCAGTATAATAGTCTGTTCCAAAGTTCTGGAGAGTTACTAGACTCAACTTGGATCATCTAGACAAAGTTTCTGTAAAATACTCTGGAAGATGTACTGAAGAATAAGTATTCATAGCAGAAATGGAAAATATGTGGGTTTCTTTCCCCTAAGGAAGGTCAGTAATTTGCTCACTTTTCTTGCCCAGTTGCTCCGGAACCAAAACCTCAGTGACAGGCAGCTGCATATTTATTTAATAAGATAACAATTCAGTATTTGACACCAATACCAAATAGCAGACTGAGTATTGGAGGGGTGGTTTAGAGTTTTGGTTATGGACTTTGTATGCAATGCACAGTGATTTGCTAATGTCATCAGTCTACAGGACTGAAGAAAGAACCCTGCAGCAGCTCACAGATTTGCAGCTGATGAATTTTACACACCTTTCCACGTATATCACATGTCAGATTTTTAGAATGACCTAAAAGCTGGTCAGAACACATATGAAGGTAGATATGGAGGTGCAAATTAATTGATATATTGCCAAAATTAGAGAACATAGAAAATTTATGTTTTATCTATAGAGAAAAAACTATGCATGTTAGTACTGTGAAAGTATTCACAGATATTATAAATTCAATTTTTTTTAGAGAAACTGGGCTTACTCTATTGTACCATCAGCTAATGATTTTCAATCTTTATATAAACAAAAAATATTAACTGTTCATCTCTAAAGTAATGGAAGTCTGCGACTTTGAAGACAAAAACCAATGTGGATGGCATCAACCAGCCTTGGAACAGATGTCAGGAAGTTATTCCATACATACCGCAAACATATTTAAGTGGAAACTTGGAAGAGGGGCAAATCTCTACCCTGAGCAAGAGCAACACAGCCCATTAACTGATCATACTACGTGAGTACAATTTTTCAGGTGCTTGAATCTTTTGTAGAATGTGTGAGCTTAACCACCACAGATGGATTGTCAGAGGGAAAAACTCTCAGTTCACAGTATTGAAGCAGTGTACTGATATATTAATGATGTATAATTAGCTGACAATCAGTGAAGTAGATATGCAGGATCAACAGCATCAATCCAACAGATGAATCAAAATACAAAACATTAATAAACAAGTACACATTCCTAAACACCCTTCTATGCATAATTCCCGAAAGTTTCAGTACCTCCCCAACCCGAGAAACATGTGCAATCCCTCTCCCACAGGACGTATTCCACCTTATGGGAAAGCAAGTTTGGTAGGCATGGCTGCTCCAGCTTTATGTGTACCCATACCACAGTCTGTTAAACATACCATGAGAAATCAACCCTCCTTGTAGCACCCCAAACCATCAGCCCACCAGGTGGCTGCTGGCTGTTGGCAGCTTGCAGTGGGGCTGCTGCTGCCTGGTCCGTGCAGTGGCTGTGACACCAGCAAGATGACTTCTGGCATGTCATAAACAGGTTCTGGCTGCTGCTCTTTGCACTCCATTATCAATCCCCTCTATTACAAATTTTCATCCTACTCTTCTATTTCTTTTCAAGCTGACTTCTGTAAAAGGTCTTTGTAACTAATTTGGTACTGTTTAATGTAGTTGATGGTGGTCATCATCTGGATCAGTTTTGGGTCAATACTTTCTCAGACAGTCTTCAGTTACACAGACAATTTATGCTCACATTTTTACCTTACTAGCTATTGTTAGTTATTGTTAGCTATTGTTAACACTTTTATTATTGTCATTGTTAGCTATAGCTATCGTCCCAGTAGTCTTACTTAAGGGAGGGCAGAAAAAGTTACCATAACAGGTCTTGTGAATTCTGGATTCCTTTAATATTTAACTGATACAACTCAGTTTAGTTCATATTTTCTTTACCATATATTTTTGTATTAGCATTTTTCTGATAAATAAGATAACTTCATATTAAAATGTAAAATGTTTATGTCCTCTTAGTGAATATTTCTAAATTAATATTTCGTTATAGGTGAATTGTTTAAGACAGCTACTAGCTCCCTCAAAGATATTCCTTTGATTTGTCTGAAGGACCAAATATTAGCTTTTCTGCATGGTCATTTACTTGTTTAGTTTTTCGGGGGTCCTTTGTTTTTTTTTTAAAGTAAGAATTGTGATTTTAAAAAATTCATTAATGCAATACATTCCAGTTTAAAATAACAACTAGGATTTATTGAAACAAAATCCCTATAAGTTTAATTCAGTACAAGCAAGTTTCAATGTTATATGACTTTATTAATAAGAAAATTTCTGTACAGATTAATTATTATGAACAGAAAAATACTTGACTGGTTCAAATGACACGTGTTTACTTTCTGTAATAGCTCACAGAGTGCAAAAATTGTCTTTGATATACCAAATCCCCAAAAAATCACACAACAGCAAAGAAGAATTATGATGCTACCTAATTATTTCTAGGTCTCTACATTATATATAGAAAAAAATTGTATTACATAAAAGAGAGCAACTGTTTACATTAAATTAGTTGTCAAGTATTTCATTGACTGCTATTTAATTGTTATATATTAGCCAATACCAGCACTGTATGTGTATTTCGTAAATCCTTTCACAACCTTTCCACTACATGTTTGCATTGTCACAATGATACATGAAATTACACTACTGTTTTCAACATATTTTCAGGGTTTAATGCAACTAACAGTATATTGAAAAGGAGTCATGAAAAGAGAAAGTAAATGATCCATAGAGATTGCAGTTTTCAGACAACTCTGAAATGTATTGTTGTTGTGATGCTTCATATGAGATGCAGTTTGGTCCTACTGTTTCCTCCTCCTTGTTTATTTGCCTGTAGAAGAGTACAGAAGTGTGATGCTTCCAAATTACTACAAGAGATGCAGAGCAGCAGTACTGTTGAATTAAAACTCTGCAATGTTTGATTTTTCTCATCCATTTCCCCCAAATTTCCATGGACTTAGGTGAGAGGAGATGTATTACTGCAATCTTGTGAGTTTGCAAATTAAAATAAAACATGCAGGATTATGTATAGAAATGTTTGGATTCATCCTGATGCAAGAGTAGGTGACAGTGTAACTCACAATGAGTTCTTTCAGCAGAAATACCCATGAATGGTTGGAGAGTGAAACCATCTGCTTCCCTAAAATATGTACTTGGGCTAGCCATGTGTAGGCTAATGAATTGTGAGGTGGAGGTGTGAGTCTTTGAAGCTGTAATTACATTAATTAAGTGAAAGTAATTACTTCATGAGTAGAGGAAAGAATAGCTTGTATTTGCATATAGAAACCCAAGGCTGGAGGAATAGAAGCCATTACGGGAGTGTGCTATGACAGCCTTGGCTCAGTCTACAAAAGGTGTTTTGTAGAGAACTGGATGACATTGACACTGTGCACCGAAAAGGGCTCTTGTGGCATGATTTTACATGTAGCAAATGGAATTCTCTTTGGCAGTTAGCTTTCTAAAAGCTACAACAACGAAAGTATCAGATTGTGTAGCCTTAAACAAGTGTACAGAATAGACATCAACAAGTGCATAACTCCATTGATTTATTTACTTTTTTAGAGAAACTGGTTAGTGATGCAGCAAATTCTTTGACATTATTAATGATATTTGGGTACAATTGGTAATTGAAAACTTTATAGTCACTTAATTGATATAATTCATACCCAAAATCTGTCATCAAATCTAATGAGTCAAAAACAAATAATGATGCAGAAATAAATTTTTAAGCTCACATGATAATTATTCCTGTGTGAATAGCTCCCCGATAACCATATTTCTAACAGATCTGTCTTGTTTTGTGTGTGTTTTTCAGATCATCATTACCAGAATTCAGGACAGGAAAAATTAGGCAAAATTAAAGGTTTTAAGCAATATACTTAAGCTCAACAGTTTTTAAGCAGTCAAAAAAATTTTAAATTTGAGAATCTAAGAAATTCAAAATAGGAGAAAAAATTATAATCCCATAGAACACTACTCACAAAACTTTTGAAGGGAGAAAGCTTAATTGAAGTACTTGAAGGTGCTTCTTTTTTTATACTATTTACTTTCGCTGATGTAACCAAACCCCCAAAATTATATTCCATGTACAAAATTGCCCTTGTTTTGTGCCATTGAGCCTGATAGAGAAGAGATAATAAAATAAGCATTGAAATCAGTATAAAAATGCATTTTTCTCTATATGGTAAATACTAGGTAGTCTCCAAAATAGTTAAACGCAGTTAAGGAATATCTTGTGTGAAGGGGTCAGAGACCTGATCAACTAGGACCTGGAAAATGTGCAAGGAATGTTGAGACAGTCTTGTATGCATAGCTCTGTTTGGAGCATTCATAGCCAGATACATTGACTTTACAGGTAAGATTTTCCCTTTGTGAAAAAACACAGAGGGAAAATTCTCTAGTGGCTAGGCAGGAAGAGGAGCAACAGGATGTTTCATGGATGAGGATCCTCTCCAGTACAGCATAATTTCCCTCAAAATTCCTTTTCCATAGCAGCTGTATAATCTTCTTTAGAACTGAACTGTCTCATGATTTGTGATGTGCAAGGGCGTGAAACAACCAGTAAGAAGAAAGGGAGATTCATTGCTGCAGCAGCCTCCTAGTGCACAGGTGGAAGGTGCAAAATTGCAAATCAAAGGCAAGCTATAGATTTGCAAATGGGTGGATGAGAGGAACGAAGGCCACCCTTCCTCCAGTCACTGCTGCTGCTTCCTTGTGCTACCAAAAAGACAGCCTGAGCTCTGAGTCCTCCCAGCACTCTCAGCACACGTCACAGTTTCCTTGACTGCTGAAGGAGAGCCTTTTTGAAGTTGCCTTGTCTTCCCACTAGCTTCATACCAGTACTGCCTTCTTCATTACAGATACCTTAATGATTTCAGCAGTGCTTTATAACCAAAATCAAACCTTTTATAATACTTTTCCCATATTGGGATAACTTTGTCCATGTGATGTTTAGATAAGCGTTTGTGACACCTGTGTGCTGCATGCAAATATCTCATTCAAAGGCTGGAAGATGACTTCTTCTCTTGGATTATCTTACGTGTGTCTTGAAAGTGTATATGCTCTCATATGAAGACAATATCTTTTCTAGATTGATTTGTAATGCAGAAGTTACAGGAAGATGCTTACAGTTAGCCCAGCAGATATTTAAAACCCATATTCTCTTATAAAAGTGATTCAGCCAAATATTTTTTTCAAAACGGAAATTAAGCATTTATATCTACCTAAGAAGAACATTGTAATGGATTGCTATTTTTATATTTAATATATATTTTATTACTACAAATGATTACAGGATTGCTGAAAGTCTTCACTAGGCCATTCAAAAAAAAAAAGTCTGTGACAATTTATATTATAATGATTTTTTGTTTTCAGATAATAAGAATTAAAATAATCAAAGGTCATGTTTTCCTCTGTAACTGTTTTTTAACAAGGTGCATGTTAGTATATGCTTGTTCTCTAAGTGGTTGTGAAACGTGTAATCAAATACTTTACTGTTCATGCTAGTAAAAATCCAGGGTGACAGTAAGGCAAGAAACAAGACCATACATACTGGACATTTTATGCCAAGTAAAAATGTAGTTACTGAGGAGCTTTCTACAGTAACATAACATTTTATACTGAAGTGCAATGAAGAATATAGCTAATTAAAAATAATGCCCACTGTGATTAGAAATTTTGGTGTCTTTTTCACCTCAAGCTTGGTTATTTGAGAAGGAAACTCATACCTCTTGTTTCCTATTGCCTTCAATTGCAACAAAATTTATGGAAATAGAATGCTAATTAGAGGTGACAGGTTCAGATGAGCCATGGAAAGACCATGAATTAATCTCAGCCCTGTGTCAGTCAGAGCAATCAGCATAAAATCTCCAATGGAGAAAATCCAACTAACAGCCACTAACTGTTGTGTTATGATCAAACCATGGAATCTTTCATCTCCAATGCCATTTGCTTTGTGTGGTGGTTGGTATGCTGCAATGCTTTTAAGTACATTGATAGACCTTGAGAGAGTTTAAACAAACTTTTATGTGATACACCTCTAGCTTGGTCAAAGATAGAAATTTTCTTTTGTAATTTTGACTCTTAGAGTCTGATAATAAATATACCACAATTGGATTTAGTACAAGGATTTCTTCTCACATTTCTGGTGATTTTCTTTTGAGCATCTTTTTAATGTCAGTGTCCAATTACAGGTCTCAGTATGGCTAGCGTTTTGGTGTGTTAAGCACCTTTGTTTCAGTTCAGTTTGAATTAACCATTGAACCTCCATCCTGTGCCAAAGTTTAGATACTTAAGAGAGAAACTTTTTCCCTAGCATTATGCAAAGAACCAGGTCTGTTGGCATCCAGCAGCTGGCAGACAGCTGTAAACACAGAAGAGGTTAGCTTCTGCAAGAGCAAATAGCTCTACGACATCGTTTCAGAAAGCAGTCTTCCAATAAATTTATGTCTACTTTATGATAATCATGTTACTTTCTTGTTTCTGGGTTTATTATGCATTAATATTAGATATTAATAGATGTAGGAGTTTACTAGATAAAAATATGTTTCAAATCATGGTAAGAGAACTTATTCCTTTTGGAGTAACCAGCTTGAAATTAAATTTATCAGATATTGCTCTAAGTGAAAATATGCATGTCTAATAATTGTTTGCTCTCAATTCCCTTTTAATTTTTTGTTTTAATATTTACAGAAATTTTTAAATTAAATTCAAGAAAAGCCTTCTTTTTAATTTTTTTTCCTTCTGGTTGTTAGATACAAATTTTAGTTACTGACTATTTAAAACCCAATAAGAGTTAAGTGGTTGGAAGTGCTCAGCAAAGAAAATCTTTCTCTGATGCATAGAATTAATTAAGTTGTAATTTAATTAATTAATTGTAGTTCCTGTTGTTCTTTAAAAATACTGGAAGTCACATGCTTTAAAATATTTTAATTTCAAATATAGATTTTTTTTTCTGAAATAATGTCCTCACAATAATTTTTATTCAGGAAAGAATCTCTTTGAAGCCTATCAATATGTTATGTGTCAAACACTGCAAGACAGGGTCCATGAAAGATTTGTTCATATGTTATGATCTATAATAGGCCATCCTGTATTATCTACAGAAGGATAAGTAATCAAACTATTTCTGGTGCAGACACCGAATATCTAGCAAGCATAGATATAAAAGAAAAAAGTTTTTTTTTTTCTTATTCCCCTTCTTTCTCATTATAAATCTTCTCATGCTTTCTAGAGATGTACTCTGTCACATCTCTTTCAGATTCACAGTCACTACACATCTTAAGAAAAACCTTGGCACTGCCCATCATAGACTACTCTCTCCTTCTTGTATCACATTGTCTTCTGACTAAACCAATGGGCCTAATGGGCAGTGCATTGAGTAGCTGTTAAAAAAAACCATAGAGGAGGTGATAAATTTCTTCTTGAATGAGTGCTTGATTATTAAGGTCTCTTTCACTTCTGAATTTTTTTTCCATTTTTTGTGATTTCTACAGGAAGATGTACTGTTGAAGGAAGTGTTAGTGTTTGTTTTTCTTTCTACAGAAGGGTTTAATTTATTTATTTATTTATTTTATAACATTTTCTGTAATATTTCTAAATTGCTTCTATCAACCTTTTAGCAGTTTCCCACCTTAAAGTAAAATTTCAAGTAAACAATGTTATAGGTACAGCTTTCCTGTTTTACACTTAGTATTGAAGTTACATTGGACTCTATATGAACACATAAAGATTAAACTGTCCTTGTATCTTTGTCTGTTTCCTTTGGAATCCTGTTATATTGAATTTTGAATGCTTTTGAATATTTATATTGCAACTTTTGTAGCCAATGCTAGAAAATATGAAAATATGAAAAGTTTTCTGTTTATACCAGAACTTTCATATCATTTGGTTTCTAACAATATAAACAAGAATTAATAGGAATCAAGATAAAATGAAGCTAAGCATGACGGAAAGGTCAAAGTATTGCAGTTTACAACCATCTTGTGTCAAATATATAAGGCATTAAAATACCAATACTATATTCTGATGACATAGTAGAAGGAAAAAAACAACTAAAACATAAGCATTTTCTCATAAATATGGTTTTTAGGAGTTAAAAGAATTTAACTGTCTCTTAACTTAAAGTTTTCTCAGAAATCTTTTGATGAAATGTTTTTTAACTAGGAAATCCTATCTAACCTAAAATGAAAATTCTCCTGCAAATGCCTTAACTTTGGCAAAACTTCTGTCAGTTGGTTATCTATGCTCTTGGGGGAAAGAAGCTAGAGAAGAGAGTGATCTCCCCCAGCACCATTACCCTGATACAGGACGCAGAGCATGTGGTAAATGCAAACTGGAGCCACTGTCGTGTCTGATTCAAACCATAAGCTTGAGCTTTGTTGGCCCACATTTTCCTGATATGTCTAGGATCCCACTGTCTTCCCCTTTGGTCAAGATAGTGCTTTTTTTGAATGTCATCTTGTGCCCTACTGGGTTTTCTTGACCACTATTTTGGGGTTTTTTCTCTGTAGAGAAACTCATCTGGTCTAATAGTAGGTCACTAACTTGGCACATCCTGGGCAGATGGTGTTGAAGAGCTGAAGAATAATACTTTCATTGCATAATAAGTCCAACATGTCTATGGGGCTCTGATTTGCTCTGTAGATACTGCACAGTGTTTATGGACATATATATTCAGGAAAAATGGAAATGTATGAGGAGGCTGTTGCTTTTTGAATTTCAAAATTTAATATGGGGTGCTAATCACTGGGATTATCTATAACTGAAATTTCCATATCTTCAACAGGAAGCTGAACTTGAGCCAGCAGTGTGCTCAGGTGGCCAAGAAAGCCAATGACATCCTGGCCTATATCAAGAACAGTGTGGCCAGCAGGAGCAGGGCAGCGATTCTGCCCCTGTACTCTGCGCTAGTGAGGCCACACCTGGAGTATTGTGTTCAGTTCTGGGCCCCTCAGTTCAGGAAGGATATTGAGGTGTTGGAGAGTGTCCAAAGAAGGGCAGTGAGGCTGGTGAAGGGTCTGCAGCACAAGTCCTATGAGGAAAGGTTGAAGGAGCTGGGGTTGTTTAACCTAGAGAAGAGAAGGCTCAGGGGAGACCTCATCACTCTCTACAACTACCTGAAAGGAAGTTGTAGCCAGGTAGGGGTTGGTCTCTTCTCCCAGGCAACCAGCAGTAGGATGAGAGGGCATGTTCTTAAACTGTGCCAGGGGAGGTTTAGGTTGGATATTGGGAAGAAATTCTTTATAGAGAGAGTGATCAGGCATTGGACTGGGACTGGGCTTCCCAGGGAGGTGGTGGAGTCACCATCCCTGGAAGTATTTAAGAAGAGACTGGACATGGCTCTTAGTGCCATGGTCTAGTTGACAGAGTGGTGTTGGGTCATGGGTTGGACTTGAGGGTCTCAGAGGTCTTTTCCAACCTGGTTGATTCCAAAAAAGGTGTTTATTTGATTTTCTCATTGCTGAGATTTGGAAGGAAATTAGAACTCTTTAATGAAATGGCATTGTTTGTTTCCTAATCAGGTTTAGTATTCAATCCTAAAGAAAAGTAATGAGTAAAGGATACTTTGTAAGTCCATTTAAGTGCTTAATTAGGCATTCTTAAAGAATTTGTACAAGATACATAGATGAATTAACACTTTAAAAACTAAGATATGTCCAGCAATTAATTAAGTCAGAGCTTAAAATTTCTGTACAAAAAAGTTCAGCTGATTAATTTTTGATCCACTTTCAAACATTCCAACAATAGACAATTACTGCTGTGAAATGTGTAATTCGCAGTATGAGACATTACTTGTAACACTACCAGATTTAAGATGGGCGTAATTATTTGATAGGTCTCCAAATTTTCTTTACACATCTAATCTTTCCCTCACTGCTAATTCCCATTTAGTATATTCAGTTCACTTTATTCTTTTGAATGCTTTGAAGAGGGAAATACAGTGAAGATTCTTTTATGAATGCCCATTCTTTGCCAACTAGAAGTTTAAAAGATATTTGAAATATTAAGCTATTAACAAAGACAAGTGTGCAAATACAGGTCAGTTGCTTATGTTGAAAATTTTATATCCATTAAAATGCTGTGAATTTCCCTCTGAAATTAATTAGGGTTATTGCACTGGCATGAGAATGTCTCCATATAGGGACTGCTTTCAGTACAGAGGTAAAATTAATTATTTTCAAAGGGTAAGAATCAAGATTGTAATGACACTTACTGTAACTGCCAACTAAAAGGTTTTTGATGGGATAATTTTCCAAATTAGCCTGATCTCTTGAAGCTACTGGCAGGGGAGTCTTACTGTATTCTGCTGAATTTCAACACTTACATAAGATCTACCTTGAAAGCCAGATTTTTTCACTGTTATACATGTTGAACAATATCTTGTTTTACACTTATTACCATCTAGTTCTTGAGATCTCACTCGAAAAAGAAAAATCAGGAGAATACTTTTATGGAATAGGAAAGAAAGGAATTTAAGGAGGGGTCAGATGATCAAATCACACAATGAAGAAACTGTTATCTTCACTAAAGGTCACATAAAAACAGAGACAGTGGGTGAAGACAAGAACACAGTGAGAGACACATAATTTATGTTTAGGGAAATTTTGGAATACCTTGTATATTTCTTACTATTTTAAAATACAGGTAGTCCATCTGAGAGATCTTTTACTTTAAAAGTCAGAGCTTGACAAACTGAACAGGTGGTTGCATATATGTTAAGTGGCTCTGCAAAAAACAAAAAAGGCATCTATAGAAGTTGAGGGTCCTCTAGCATATGAACTCTATGCAAATAGAATGATTTCTTATTACTTTCTTCACACTCTTCCCCCTATAGAATGCACACCTCCATGCAGGCTGCTATACCAGACAGCTTCAAGACTTCAAGACAGAGAAATTTCTTTCTCTGTGAGCAAACTTGCTGCAACTCAATGTCACTAGGAGAAAGGATTTATTTTAAACCACATGCATAGATCACAAGTATGTAAGTCCTAAGTGTAAAAATTTCCATGATAGGATTGAAAGTCAATACGAGTTCCTTTACACATACTTACCCATTCCTTTCTGACCCTCCTGTTTCCTATTACTTTCCTGCATATCCTTAATATTCTCGTAATCGCATACTGCCACCATGTTTAATGACTAGCGCTCTGTGAAGTGTTTCATTCGTAAACTTAACTTTCCTCTGGTTTTCTGTTTTTAAATGATATTGTAGCAAACACTGAAACAAGGTAAAAGAAATTGCAATGACTGCCTTCTTAGGATGTGCTATGGGGCAAGTAGCATCGAGGCAGAGATGTGATCTTTGGTCTGCCTTCAGGACAAAGACATGTCTGACAGAACATAAGAGACGGATGATTGATTTTTGTCATAGTACTGATTGTACCCTACCACTGCTTCAAAGTAATTTCACTGAGACGCATGGTTGTAATACTGAATAATCCAGGAAGAATGAGGACTGTAAGTGCTACTTCTTTTCAGAGCTTTTAGTCATTCTGCTTCTAACAGTCCTATAGAATGCTGTCATAAATACAGAGCTGACTCTCTTGGGCCACCAAAGGCATGTGTTCCCAGTAGCAGAGTAAATTCTGAATTTTAAAATATTTTTGAAAACCTTAAGAGAACTGGATACTCTTTACCTCTGGGTCAGACCCTGGCAGCAGGGTCAGCACCAAGGAAAAGAAGAAACCTAAAATTTTTACATTAAACTAACAGCTTTCTTCAGCAGACAGGAGGGAAATAAATGAATATTGCAAATATATATTTGCTTGAAAGACCCGTAACTATGAGTTTTCAAAGTTTTCAACTATTAATTATAGTACCTGCAGTGCTATAATTCTATACTATGATGCTATAACTTCTCAAGGAGAAACTTTCAATGTTTGGGCTGCTGTCTAAAGGATAAAGTAAATGCAGGAAGTTATAAAGATATCTGAATTGCCACAATTCAGTATAAAAGAAAAGCTTCAGCAACAATTCTCTCATCTATCTCTGAATGAAAAGAAAAATAAAACTATGGAGAAGTTCCTGATTTCCACAGATCATTATTCTTCCCCCTGGAATCAACCCCGACTGACTTCCGTCCCTGCTGGGTTTATGAACAGTCTTCACTGTTTTCACTTGTAACATGTCTGACCGACACCAAATGATGGTATGCCCCACATTTTAAACTGTTGTCTTTTTAATAGTTTTGGGGTTTGTTTTGCTTTGTTTTATTTTTCATTTCTGTTGTAACACCAGTGGAGGTAAAAGCAGTACTCTCTGTAACAAGCAGTGAAACAGTCTCTGTTTTTTGAGGATTTTTGAAAGGCTGTTTCTGAATCTATACCTTCAAATTCCTGACTCTTCCCATTAGACAGGACTTTCAGTCTGGGAAGGGCCTGATGCCATGACATCTTTCAGCACATTGTACTTTTCTTGTCAGTGCTTGCTGGGCATGTTCACTGCTTTCTCACAGGTGTGCTGGTGCAACTTTACAGAGTCCTTGCTCAGAATCTGGTCAATCAAGAAAACTGATAAGCAAGGAAAACCTAACACCAGCACCTACTTAAAAACATAGGCTACAACGTCAGGTTTGTGAGCACTTGTTGGAAAGGTTGTTTTGAGAAGCATTGAGCATAAAGCACCTCCAATGGGGAGAGGAGAATCTTCTCTTTGTTAAACAGCTGCTCTTTACTTTTGAAAGCAAGTGTTTGAGGGGTCAAATCTTAGATGCTCAAACCACTAAAACTTCACTGCTGATCTCTCTGTACACTCAGAGTCTGATGCTTACTTCAGCTTTCCATCTTTTCCAGCAACTCAGGAGACAAAATTGCACCCAGTGTCTTGGATATTTTTGACTTTAGACCAAAATTGAATCATCTGATTTCCCTAAGGAAAGAGGGTTGTAGGGAAAGCCAGAGGCCCTCTAGCCCACATCTATATGATTCTGTGGATAGGTTGACTTCAGCTCTTTATTTTTTTTACCAGACTCTGATATGAAAATATTAGCTGCCTTTGAACGGGTTTTTTGGGATTCTGGCTATGCACTAAAATGTATCCAGATACCCAGACAGTGTCCAATAAAGAAATATTGCAATCATTACAATTATGATTATATATTTTTTTAATAAAAATAAACCTTTTTCTCTGAGCAGGTTTACTGAAGAAGGCTGGTATCTGTTCGCAGATAGCTCATATGGAGAATTTGGTCACACAGCTGACTTTGCTACCCCAGTCATCTCCCTTACAGGCCCCAGATGCAAAATCATATTCTGGAACCACATGAATGGTTCAACAATAGGTTCTCTGGAGGTATGGAGATACTCTTTGTTATTGTCGTGTCGTGCCCCCCCGCCCCGTTTTGGTTTGTTTGTTTGTTTGTTTGTTTGTTTTGGTGGGGTTTTGTTTTTGTTTGGGTTTTGTGTTGTTTTTGTTTGCCAGTTTGTTTTAGTTTGTTTGGGTTTTTTTTATTTTATTTTTTTGTTTTACTGCCTGAAATTACTGTGAGGAAATTTGTGCTTTCTCTTTTAATTTTATTAAAGTCTAGGCTGATAAGAAATGAAAATGAACAATTACTAATACTCTACTGCTTTCAATATATTATAATCTGAAGGAATCATTAGCTTCAATAGGCTGGGGAAAATATAACCTGTAACAACCAAAAATTCTGACCTGATAGACATACCATGGTTGGAACTTCCATACAAGTAAAAGCCTGGTGTTGCACAATACCCTTTGACACTGAAAAGCAAGAGCAGATAATAGGGCATCAAGGTCTTTGCCTGAATGTGGGAGCAGGAACAAAAGAAGAAACTGTATCAAAATTTGAGCTAAATTTTTGTAGAAATAGCTTATTCCTTGGAAAGTTGAAGACAAAACTTTCAGAGTTTAATTATATTAATTATATTAATGTAAGCAGCATTGAACTATTTCTATGACATAAGTAACAAATGTGCTTATCCATACTTTTTTCTTAACTCTAGTTAAAATAAAAGCACTTTTTGAAAGGAAATTTAACTCATTAGCGGCTTGTAGATCAGAGTCACTGCAAAGAGATGAATAAAACAGCAGCATTGTTCTAAACAACTTTTTTTGCCACAAAATGTAAAATGGCATTTCCCATGATTGTTACAAGATACCAACAGCATCAGGAATAGACTGAAAAAAAATACTCAGGAAAAGTGACTCAGTCACCTCTACATTCAGCATCAAATTGGATATATAATAGAGTAGGTCTAATTAAAATTAAATAAAGAGGTCTAATTAAATTAAAATTCACAGTCTATGCCAAAGCATGTGTCTATGTGTCTATAGTCACACACATATCTTCATATAAAAATATAGTTTGTATGTGAGAGTAAAAAAGATATTTTCTTTGCATTCTTTATTCTCTCAAATAATATCTGTAATTCCTTTCTCTCTAATTTATTTATTTTCCCTTAAATTCATGTCTTCTATGGACAGTTCTTTTTGTCTGTAAAGTCAGATATCACCTTGTTTTTCTATCCAATTTAATATAATATCTGCTCCTTTTGTTCCCCTGGAATGAAGGCTCCTTAGTGTGAGGATCTGCTGTTTGCTTGGCAGAACTTACCTGTTATGCAACATCACATACACTCATGGGAATGCATAAATTTAAAACAAAAAAAAGGGTTTTTTTCATTACGATGAAAAATGCCTGGGCTGCCCTAAGAAGATTAGGCAGACTAACAGTAAATCCTTGAAAGCAGAAGTAGTTCAGGCAACTGTTGAATGGATGTTTAGCTCTGCTAGCACTGGCTGGAGACACAGCTTGCCACACTTCATCGAACACCCATTTTGTTGTTGGTGTCAGCTCAGTTGAATTTGGATTTCCAAGAGGTTGGAGCAAAGTGCGTTTAGGACTTTCTGCTCATGTTGAAAAGTGCCATCTTTCCCCAATTCACGGACTATTTTGAGGGGGGCATGGGTAATGTCTTTCATTACCCAAACATATGGAATTTGGTCTTTATAAAAAAAGAACAAGTTTTGTTTGTAAAAGAAAAACATGATTCATAAGAATCAGGACAAGAAAATCTATCCCAGAAGAGCAGTTTAATGTATATAAGAACTAGTAACTCGTTAGTAATTTTTCTATGATTTACAACTGAATTACAACCCAGTAATTAAGGATTTTTATTCATTGTTAGCCACTCTGGATAAATCAATGGGATAATTTAGTCCAAGTTAAGGCTCTGAACTGAGTATGTTTTCTGAGATCAGAAAACCTTAAAGCATTATTTCCTTAGTATAGTCACTTATGCTGACATTGGATAGGACATCAGCCAAAGGTTCTTCACTGAGAGGGTGGTCAGACACTGCAACAGGCTCCCCAGGGGAGTGGGCACTGAACCAAGACTGTCAGAGTGCAAGGAGCATTTAGACAATAGTCCCAATAATATGACTTTTTTTTTTTAGGTTGTCCTGCAAGGAGTAGAGATTTGGAGTTTCCAGTTCCAGATATTCTCTGATTCTGTGATATTTAATGATGGTATAGAGATGAGATGTACAGGATGTTTTTGTACTCTTGTATACAATAAAGAGACCCTAAAGTGAGTTGGAAATGGAAAGACATTTTTTTATGATCTAGAATTATTTCCCTTTTTAGGTACTCTGTAAAACCCATAACAGGACTTCTAAATTGTGGACTCAAAGTGGCAGCCAAGGTCCCCAGTGGAACAGAGCAGAAGTGTTCTTGGGAATTCGATCAAATTTTCAGGTGTGTATTCCTATATTATGTGCTTCCTACACAGCTTGATTTAGTAGTTCTATATTATACATACTTCACCTCCTCATTTCCCTTTTTGCCCTGTACATATACCTCTCAACCCTAATAGCAAAAGTCATCTCTTTTTCTGAGTGGTTATCCGAGCTGGACTCAAGTTTTTCGGAGATTTCACACTCCTCTTTAATCTCAGACTGATATCCATTTTTAAGACTGAGAATCCCTTCTGTCCTTGAACCCAACTTAGAATATTGGTTAAACTATTCTACCTTTCTTCTTATTGTGTAGTAAGTAAAAAGCTCTGGGTTTTGAAAAAAGAATCTTGAGCAGGATATTTGCTTTGAAATAGGAGTAGATTCCCAAGTTTCCTAGAGATATTGCCATGCTTAGTTGTAGTCTTATGAATCAAAAACAGAGACAGTCAGGAATATATTTTTGAGTGTTACATCACCTGGTACTTCTGTCATGGACTTTTAATGAAACTTTAACATTCTTTTTACATTTATGGGAATAAATGACTACTCTTTTTCAGACTTTGCAGAAGTAGGTGTGACCATTGCTATTAATTTGGGATCAGTGAGGACTGGTATCTGTGTTGCACAATTTATTTCCTTTCCTTTTTTTTTTGGTACTAGGTAATGTTAGAAAATGACTCTTTGATAACTATGGTGACAGATCTGTACAAGCTGTAGTATAAGCTTTTGTAGGACATTACTTTGAAGGATTGACCACTTCGTATTCTAAGATTTGCAAGAACAACCAGTCTGTTCTTCTCATGTTGTGTGTATAAGCTTTTCTATATTAGTGGCTTATTGTAATAGCTTTGTAATTTTTATTAGGTTATTTTCAGGGCAAAACGTGGTGTCAGTTACATGGGAGATGTGGCAGTGGATGATATTACCTTTGAAGATTGTTCCCCTTTGCTCATCTCAGGCAAACCTTGCACATCAGAGGAATTCACATGCGCCAACAAGTACTGCATCCCAAAGAATAATCTGTGTGATTTTGTAAATGACTATGCAGATAACTCGGATGAAAGCCATACTACTTGCAGTAAGAATGGGGTTTTTTAATATAATTATCATAAGTAACTATGCCTGCTGTGAATTTTTATTACTTGAATACTTTTGACAGCTCATCAGCTAAGAAAACAAACAAGAATAATTTACTTAAAGTAATAATTTAGTTCTATTCCTTGGCTTTTAAGGATTTGAAATTACTATTATTTAATTTTAAATCACATTATAGAAAATACAAAGAGCAGTTAATGAATTTCTTAAAATAACTTAGAAAGCAGCTGTCTTTAAAAGCAGAATAAAATTATCCTGCTTTCCATATGAAAAGAATGTATTAAAGCTGAAAAAAATACTTCAAGCATAATACCTTTGGGAGATGAGAGACCTACCTCCTCGGACATTTCAAGGATTGTCAGGTCTCTCAACAAATCTTTTTAATCTCAATACTGTACAATTTTGGTTTTACAAGAGATATCAGGAAACAGCATATGTAGTATCTGATTCTAAGAATGATGTTTCACATCAAATGGCTCCTTCTGGATCACAATATATGGTATTAACACTTTCTTTTTTTTTTCTACTTCAATAGTGGGAAAGGCTCACACAATCACATCTACATTATTTGGTACCATATGAAAAGGTACCTCGTTTTGATGGAGAATATGAATACAGTTTATCAAATTCTCACAGAATACAAATTCTATGAAGAAAAAATATGCTGATATTCTATTGAGTTAAGGTACATGGTGAAGGAACTGTGTTTTGCCAATCATATTCATGCTGTTTAACTCCTCAGTGATTTCCAATCCAGAAATAGCACATGACTAATCTTTATGGGGATCTTTAGTTCAGATCTTCTACAATTAAAAATGAGGAATATTTCAATTAGAATTTGTTGAAAAACATTCTCAAACTTTGGCTTTTATTTTCTAAAATATTTAAAAACTCTTTAGTCATATTTTTTTGAGATTTTGGATTGTCTGTATTTCCCATTAAACACCATCAACCAAGTAAAAACTGAATTATTAAAGGCAAAATAGTTCAAATAGGATGATAGGATTTAGTTTTGCGACTGACTAAAGTAAGGATTTTATTCTGATTTCCTATTGGAAAAGGTGACTAGACAAAGTCCCACAAAGTAAATGTTTCCCTCAAAAATATCTTTTTATTATAATTTTTAAGTAAAGAAAAAAAATTCTCAAAAAAAAAACATTTCCCCATCTGCAGTGTAACTGTAAGCTCTACAGTGAAGCATTATGGAACTTTAAAAGCACATGGATCATTATTAGGCTGAAACTTCTAAATCAACATATATTTTGTTTCATATAAAAATATAATCCTGATTCATAGTATCTAATTGTCCTGTAAATACTTCATGACCAATTAAGACTTTTTTCTTAGGTCTCATGGTGCTTTATTCAATAGCTTAGGTCAGGAGTTAGACTTATTTTTCCTTTCATTTTCATTTCCTTTTATTCTTTTTTTCTTCAGTTTTGAAATGGTATGCTGTTTTAAATTTCCACAATATGCTGGAGAATTTGACATTTTTTTATTGTTCCTGCTTCTGCCTGATATATTTAATAATGCAGAAATACATCATATAGTACTTGCTGAAAATATACCTAACAAAAAAATAGTAGTTCTTTTCCAACTTCTTCATAAGGCAGGCTGCCTCCTAAAAGAACACAATGATAGGAAACACATATTTCCACTCTATGAAGGTTTCTTTATTCCAACCATCAAAGATTTGTTTCCTCACTGCTGAGTCATAGAATGGTAGCTTGAAAACCTCAAACTTCAGAGCCTGAGGAAGGCTCCAGTAGGGTAAAACAGGATAGACCAACACACAGAGAACAAAGAACAAACAATTTTGTCCAACCATAGCAATTTTGTTTAAAAACATGAAAACAACTTGTAGACATCTCCAAAGCACCTGTTAGGAGTAGGCATTCCTGGATTGTTAGCTCTAGCTGTAGGTGTGATGAGCTACATGCATGAAGTCATCATACCTTACTTAGTGAAATCTTTCCGCACCATATTGAAGGAAACTAGTCTCTAACCTTTATTATATTCCTGAAACTCCAGAAGGTCATTGGGACTACACCACTACTACTCACCAAGTCCAATTATCAATGTCTAGATAAAGCCAGCACTACTGAGCTATAAACTATGCCTCATAAAGCTGAAATATTGCTATTAAGAGATCTGTGCCTTGGTTTTATTTGCTTTGAGGAGGACTCTCTTAAGCTAGTTGCACGATGACAGTGCTGTAACGTAAGTTAAGTACACATTTTAACGGATACACTGTTTTGTCAAATGTTTAGAAATTATTCCTTTATATAAGGAATGAATGATCCATGCTCAGAGCTGTTTTGCTATAGGCCTGCTCCTATAGTTTTGCATTTCTTGTTCATGTAGTTGGCAGTAATATGACTTTAAAAAGCTCAAATTTTGCTCCAATTAATTACTTATTTTATTACAAAAATACGTTAGATCATTTGTGATCAGTATGATTCAGAGTCTTATAGTTAAGTGTTTTTCTTAAATTATTAAGTTGTCATTCAGTAGACTGGTTCAGCAGCCCTGTGTCACTGCTTCACAGAGGGAAGGATTAGCCTAGTTTTTGTACTTCATTACCAAAGATTTAATATGCAAGCACACAATCATCTGCTGTAACTAAAGCTTCTGAGAAGGCTGCCTAAATTCTCTTTTTCATCAGTGGAGTGACTCATCTTCAGGCTGAAGTTTATGTTTGAGTTAGATTAAATACATTGTCCTATAGATACGAGTATTTCTCTTTGTTGGCTATAGAGATCCTACAAGGACATCTAAATTTAGATTAGGTAACACATTACATCTACAGCATTAGGAGAGACATTCAGTGATTATGAGTTAAGGTCTTGATTCTTGAAAACATAGCTTTAAAATAAAACAGTGAGTTGCATGCATGAGCTTTACTGATGCAAGGTGGATTTTTTAAGTAACGGAAGGAATTTCTTAAAGGATCCTGAAATTTAAGTAACTAAATAATCATATGGCAAAATATTAGGACTAACCAATTTTATGGTAATTGAGGTAAACAACAGTCTATATTTTTCGTAAAAGGTAATCATATAATTTGGCACATCAGGTTTGGGTGGTTTTAATTGTTATTTCAGATGGCTTCATATGTGCCATAAGGGGTAAATGTAAAAGACAGTGAAGCTATATTTCACTAAATTTTTAAGAAAAAGTCTCTACCCTCTTCTTCACTTTATGACCTTAAGATAGAAAAATACAGGGAAAAACTATTTCATCTGATTTCAGCCTGAAATTTTTGAGGTAGCTATCTGCACTGTTGGGTATGTGTGTAGATTCCATGGATTCCAGCTCCTTGGCCTCATTACTGATGCCTCTGGTCAGCTGTCAATTAAATAAAGCTACTTTTAAATGGCTGAACTTTATCAGATCCCAGAAGAGACTCAGGTTTTGTATACATTTTGCAAGAGAGCTTTTGTAATTTCTTATATTGTCAGACCAAATAATTGATACAGTCTCCAAATTTGTCTTCAAAGCGCTTTCTTTTCCAGCAATAATAGTAAGAATATTCAGAGCACAGTTGAAAGTCTCTCTCTGCTGAAATTTCAGCTTATTTCAGCAAGTTTAGTCTTGGTAATCATTATAATTAACTTATAGATGCATAGAGGGAAAAAATATACAGAGCTTAAACTTCTAGAGTGGTGCAGTTGACCTCACCATAATTTATGTGGACAGTTTATTCACCATTGTTGCTGTTTTGACATTCAAGATTCGAAAATTTGTAAACAACACACATATTCATATGTGTGATTCATATGAAAATCAACCACATCTGTGACAGCTTCCTCTTTTTCTAGTCATTAAATACAACTTAAGGAGAAATGTAGATAGTCATAGAATTATATGAGTTGAAAGAGACCTTTGATATCATCAAATCCTGCTGTTAACCTAGTCTTGCTAATTTCACCACTAAACGATGTCCCAAAGCACCACATCTACACATCTTTTAAATATCTCCAGAGATGGTGACTCAATCACTTCCAGTTCAATCACTTGGGCAGCTTGTTCCAGTGCTTGACAATCCTTTCAGTGAAAAAATTTTTCCTAATACCTATCTCCTGATGTGACTTGAAGCCATTTCTCCTTATCCTATCCCTTGTTACTTTGGAGACCCCCCTCACTACAGCCTCCTTTCCTGTAGTTGTCAAGAGCAATAAGGTTGCCCCTGAACATCCTTTTCTTCAGGCTGAACAACCACAGCTTCCTCATCTGCTCCTCATCAGACACGTGCTCCAGACCCTTCACCAGGATACAATATATGTATCTAACTACATTCCAAAATAAAATATCTCTTAACATGTGTGTGCAAATGTCTTGCAGGTGCATCTATTGGGTATTGTGATTTTGAGTTTGATCTTTGTGGATGGAAGCAAGATGAAAATGATGATTTTGACTGGAACCTGAGAACTAGCAGTACTCCAAAACTGGGCACTGGACCAGCTACTGATCATACACTGCAAGAGCCATCTGGTCATTATATTTTTATAAAGAGTTCATTTTCTCAGCTGCCAGGACAGAAAGCTAGGATTTCTAGTCCTGTCCTAAGCAGAAGGAATAAAAACTGCAAGGTACATGAGGGTGGGGTATTACCAGGAATAAAGAATTTGATTTCTAGATTGCACCAAGATAGTACTCATGAAATCAATAAAATGATCACTGAAATAATTCCTGAAAACAAATAAACAAACAAACAAACAAACTGTTTTTTTTTTAAAGTCAGAATCTGATCTTATTTTCTTGAAATCTTAAGAAAATTTGTATTTTACTGTGGGAGAAAAATGATTTCTGTAAGTAAATATGTGCTGTGGGAGATTCATATGAACTTCACAGTAAGTAGACTGTCTGATTCACAGTGTCTTATGCAACACTCATCTAAAGTAGCAAACAACTATTTAATGGTTTGCAATTTTATGGAGAAAATGTGTATAAATACAGTAACAAATGGTTTTCAACTTGTACAACTCCAAATGATAAGTTTTGCTGCCAGCTCTCTAGAGAATGGAGCAAGGTAAGCCTTGATCTCCCACAGCACTCCAGCACATTGTAGTGACATCAACTTGGTCATTTCTTTGTAAACCTGGAATAAAAAGTTTCCTGATTTTTATATATCTTTTATAGTTTTGCTAAAAGAATAATTTTCCAGAAAGTTCAACTCTGCATTGTTTTGAAATGGCGTTTTTCCAAATTTTTATAGTCTTTAAGTGCCAAGGCAAAAATGAGTGACATCTCAGTTTCTAACATCAGAGTCAACCATGAAGTGGAAGTTTTAATGTGAATATTTGTCAATAATTCAAATTGCTATTAAAATTAGTAATAATTTGAAAATAGTAATAAGAAATAGAGCTAAGAAAATATCTCTGTCTATTATTTACATGGAGAGGAATGTTGTACAAAAATGCAGCTGTGGTGTTAGAGAAAGCAGTACTTTTAGCCTTTGGAAAATTAGCAAAGAAAAATTAGAATGGCTGTAGAGAATTAACAAGGCAGGAATGGCTTAACATTTTCAAGGTAAATTTGGGAATATATTTCCAGAACTGAAGAAATGATCTGGGAAAAACCATTTGATTTGATATGAAGGAATTAATCTCTTGAATAGTTAATTAAGACCCAGACATTCATCCTAACAGATTAAATGATCACTAAAATTATTCTACTCATTCTGTGAGTTACTACAGTGGAAAAGAGCTGTGACCAAATGCAGAGTTGTCTAAGTCATATGCCAGCCTAGATTCAAAAGATTTTGAGCTACTGTAAGTAACAACAATATTCCGACCTTATTTTGCTAATTATTTTACTAATAGAACATGAAGATTTGTGTAAGTTGGCAACAGGAATGTTTGTTGGCTACCTGCTTAGTTAAATAAGATCAAGAGCTCTTTAATGAGCTGACCATAAAATAGCCAAATTTTTCCCCAGCATTTGGAGCATATCCACTACTGATGACACACTTTGAATTCTTCCTCGATCCATTTGTTGGAGGTACTTGTCTAGAAACTTGCCTCAAATTACATCAGTGTCTTTATATTTATGGAATATGTAAAGTTTTATTGAGTTTTTGCCTGTGAAATAGGACTTGTCTGTCGTGCATTGGCCTTTTCAGCCATCAGCGAGCCTGTAACAAGCGTGGGTAGAGCCCTTCGAAATCTTCGTTCGCGAAGCCAAGCCATGAATGATGAGGACATGAAATTATTTTCCCCTAGACTTTCGTCCTCAGTTGTCCTTGTTTTGCCAGTTCACCTTTATATATCTAACAACCAGGTCTCTCAGGAAGATAATTTTGATGTAATTGTTTTTCAAAAAGCTTTTGAACTAAACTGTTTGTGTGATCACAATACTATGCACATCAAACAATGGTTGTCTCAGACTGAAACAATCCTAAACAGTCTATTTTATATGGAGGTGACATCTCTGTTCAAAAATATCCAGTCATTTGCCTCTAGTTTCAGTTACCTCATTCTAATCTTGAGGAAAATCAAAACCAGTAAGAGTTTGTCTAAAACTTGGAAAGAGTTCTGCTTATGCTTGAGATTTCTAAGCAGTTCATTTTAGTGAAATTCTTCTGTTTGTTTGAAAACTCCCCAAACTCTTTACAGGTAAGAAAGTCAGAATGTACTAAACATAGATGGTTTGATCTTGACTAATTTTATTATTCAGTAGCAAAACTTAATTGGCCTTTGTAAAATTATATTCAAAATTTGAACCATGAGTTCATTTTCTATGTTAATTTTCTACGTTAATTTTCTACATTACCTAAAATACGTATATTAAAAAAAATTCTGCTCACACAAGCTTAGTGATCTTGGATTATTTTGCTATCACATTTGAAAGTATGCCTTTCTCAACCTTGTCTGGTTTTATGCTTTAAAAGTAATTTTTCACTATTTAACTTCTATGAAGAGTAAACCATATGCAAAGAAATACAGAATGACTGAGAATGACATTCATGTCTGAATAGTTATGACGTATCACACATTAAATGCAATTAAACACTTGAAATGTAACTATTGCAAACTATTGTTTCTGTCACATTAAAAATTATTTACAAAAAGGAACATTTCTACAAACAAAAGTTTTGATATCCATAATATGACCTGAAACAGTCCTATTTATGGCATTATATAGTGTTTTTTGAAGGTTCTGACCAGTTATGAAACTTACGTATTAATCATTTGACCAAGCAAAGTGAAATTTCCAGTAAAGGAAATTGTATTAATGAAAAAAAAAATATTTCAAGATCCAGAGCTTCATCTTAGCAGATCAGAGAGTCCCTTAAAGTATTTTACTTCTTCCTATGTGGTATTTGAGGAGCAAATGCTACACCATATATTACAACAGACTTATGAGAACTTAGGCTCTTGCAGATCAATGGAAAATGCACATTTACATCAATGGGATAAGTTTTATGCAGAGAAAATAAATATACATCAGCAACTGTAAAGGGACATATATGAACAAAAATCTTTTGTCTGTGTACAAGACTTTCACAAACAAAGCTAAATCTTCAAAAGAATAGAAATCCAAGAAAAAATAGCCTAAGTATAAAGTAAGACTATGTCAAAATATATCTCCAAAAGAAAAAGAAGAATTCTGCATCAAAGCATCAGCGATAAGTAATTATATTATCTTGAAGCTTCAACCCATAAGAAAACCAGGGAATATATATATATATGTTTATTATTATGGAATAATACAGAAGTTATGTTAAAAAATAACCCTTATGTACATTTTTTGAATTATTATTCTCTGCAGAACATTGTGTAGAGATACCAGCCTGGTACGCCTGGTATCTCTACCAGGAGTTCTCCTTCAAGCCAATGTTGAAGCACCATTGTTGCAGACTGGCGCCAAAAGAGGTGGCATTGAAAAAAATTCTTAAATTTAGTTGCAATTAGTCCTAGAAGTATTTAGCATACCTCATGATTCTGAATTTAAGAATGACTTCAAAGAATTTTAATAGAAAGCATGATAGATGTCATTAATATCAGCATGATATGTGATATGCGATATGTGATTTATGATATGTGTAGTAGGAAGCACTGTGTAGTTGTTTGTTTTTGCAAACACTATATTTTCTGTAAATTTTTGAATTGTAACATTTCCAATTTATTTCAATATGAGAAAAGTAGTTACAAATGGTACCAGTTATTATAATACTTTCAAAACCCTATTATAAATTCTTCAGGATAAAGCTGGAAATATTAAGTAGCCAACTCATGAATGACAATGTCCAGAGAGACGTGTAGAAATAAGACTAGAGAGCTAGCTTATGTCCTGATGAAAAGCAAATAAGTGCGGGAATGAATACTTCACATGAATTCAAGTTTGAGTAATGTGGGGCTCCAGCTGTGAAAGGACTTGGATATATGTTTAAAACTAAATTTGTGTATAGCTGTTAGCAAGATGATATTACTCCTATATATCTTGAAATGATGTAATAGAACAGAATGCCACTGTATTGACTCCAATATATAAAATCATTCAGTGTAATTGAGATAAGTGTATTGCAAGTAAATATGAAGTACAAAAATAAATATTTGGGGTCAGGGAAGGGGGATGGAGTATAATTCAATTATCATAAAAGAAAGGAAAATATATGAAATACAGTCTGGTAATTTTGAAAAGAACTGTGGTCAGTTAAGGGTTGTGTGGTGGGAAACTGTATGAAAATACTTGCTCAGAATTTAATGACAGAAAGCAAACAAAATTCAGCCTAAAAAGAAAGATATTAATCCTAAAAAAATGTGAAAACATTATATGGTCTAAAGATATACACATATATTGAAAAGAAAAGCCTCATTGAAAGAAGGATTTCAAGAGAAACAGAGTAGTCACAGGGCAGGAAAATGTCAGGTGAGTATAAATATTTCCAAGTAAGAAAACTGACTTATAAAAATTAGATTTGACTACATTGCACAGGAGACATTCTAAAAGTAAACACAGTAAAACTTTCAGAAGAATTGGACCACAAAGCCCTTTGTGGTTTTACTAATCAATAATTAAAGAAAATAAACTAAATAGAAATGTAAGTGTTTTTTATAAAATAGTATATTTATGCAATGCAATAGACTGCAGAAGCCTATAAATCCTCTAGTACCAGGTAACACAAAGAGACACGGCTTTACATTTGCATTACAGATATCATAATATCTGCTAGTATGTTTTTATAACTATAATAAACATGTTAAGAGTTTCCATACTTCAGGACTTGTGCCATGCATTGTGCTGGGAAGAAATTTGAGCTATAGAAATGTGATATGATATATATAGCATGATAGCATATATGATAGCAAAAATTACCTTCTTTCAGGATCCTATGTAATTTTTGGAAATATTCTGATCTTTGTCAGAAACAAGATAATGAACTAGATTAAGTATTAATTTCATTAACTACAAGTATTCCTTTTTTTCTTTTGAACTGGAAATAATTTAGAGTGCAGTTAATGGTGAAGAATTTTTACAGCAATTTGTTTTATGGTCTGTATTTATTTGGTGTTACTTTTGTGCTTCATAATTTTTTTACCCATTCTAATTAAAAATAAATAAATCACTGTTTTCTAATCCAAGGACATATTATATCTTATTTTAGATTTTTTTTCATTTGTCCATGTGCAAGATTTGTTCCAATAATAAATTAGATTATTTTCTAATTACACACTCCATAATCTGGCACAAACACATCTATAACCACATAATTGTTCAGTAAAACGAGTACTTCCCATATTGTAAATGGCACTACTCTATTCCTCTGTTTCTTTATTATTTTAATCCATTTACATTTATGTGCAAGAGTCATTAAAAGGGATGAAAGATCAGCTGTTGAGTATTTTAGTGCTGGTTTCCAAGATTGACTTATGGGATAGTTCAAAAATTGCCACTAGTAAGTGGTTTTTTGTGTATTTGAATTAAATTGTTTTTCAATCAGTAAAATTAAAGGATATTGTGAATGTAACTAGTAATACTCAGTTTAAGAATTAGAGTAAAAACAATAGCAGAATGTGTCTGAAGTCACCTATTCCATACTTGATGCTCTTGTTTCTGCTTACAGATATTTTTCTATTACCATATGTATGGAGCTCACATTGGATCATTGATTATCTACCAAAGACCTACATTAAAACATGAAAGAATTCTCCTTAATCTCACGGGAAATCAGGGAAATTTCTGGCAGCGCAAGGAACTGACACTGGCAGGAAATGGAAATGAAGATTTTCAAGTTGTCTTTGAAGGGATAGCTGGAAATGGTCCCAAGGACGGCATAGCACTTGATGACCTTACGTTTTCCAAGGATTGCTTACCATTGCAGGAGTTTTTACCAGCAGAACCCACAAAGCTACCTCCAACAGGTATGTTCTTGCTATGGGCAACCTAGGTAAGTCTGGAAAAAAGGAATAGCAGCAATGCTTTCATTACTTTGTCTCTTCTTCAAAAGAGAAATAGAATAAAGACATGTAGAAGCTAAAATGCTCTTAGGCAATGCAGGAAATTCTAATAAAAATATTTCATGAACTAATTGTTTGGGTACTGATTTAACACGTGAATCTGCAAAGCTTCTTGTCTGGTGATATTTACTTAGACAATATCCTGGTTAATTCAGTAGGATTTATTTATGAATAGTTTTAAAATATAGTTATTGTAAAATAAAGTACTGAAAGAACCAATATGGGTAGTTTGCAATAAGGCCAGCAAGCTTTAATGCTTTTGGCTGGTGGGAATTGCTACTGATACTGTTTAGGTACCACATCCATCTTCTTCCTGTGTGGTGTGGTGCTAGCATTGGTGCAATTGTTTGCACCATCCTCACTTACTACTCAGGGGAAATAAGACTCAGCAAACATTTACCAGAAATAATAAAGTTCTGATGGGGATGGATCCCAATAACCCCAAGGTAAGAGCTACTCTTGAAAGCACTGATGTTGTTCATTACTATTATTTGCTTGGACACAAATGATAAAGGAGAAACTCTTTTTGACAGAACAGGACAAATCTTTTTTTCCTGCTTCCCCATTCATCACGGAGCTAAACAAATGTAAACCCCTGAAGTGGAATTTAGGAGATGCATTTTGTTCCTGGGCCTAGTACAAATTTCCCGCATGGTTGCAGACAGTCATTTTATCTCACTTCTCTGTGTTTCTGTCAATAAAACAAAGTTAATATTTCCCAATATCAAGGTCTACAAGGAGAATGAATCATTAATTTATGTGAGCCACTTTGCTTTGTTACTCCTGCTAATGGGTAGCCTTCCCCTTTAGGATATCATTAAGCACTGCTCAGGCATTGAGACATAACGCTGATGAGACTGCATCAAACCCAAGAAATTACACTGAACTTCACGCATAAGATAAGCACAAAAGATCCAGACAAAAGCTTCTAGACATCTCTCTGATAAGGTGCCAGTTACAGTACATAGTATTGTCTTCCTACTTCTGCTAAACAAGTCACGGGAATTTATTGCAAATGAGATTGGTATTTTAAAGTTCAGCTTTATATGAACACGACCCCAAGAGGAACACTAACCAAGATTTCTTGTTCTATATTTTTGTTGTATTCAGACTCTGTCCTCTTAATGGTAGATGCAAGTCCCTCTGGCAATGTTAGAAGCTCTAAAAGCTTTGGTTTTGATAGTAAAGTATGTTCCAAAACACTTTTATGATACATATAATAAAAAAGCTACTAAAATCTCGGGAAAGAGCCACCAGAGACTGATTTCTTGTTATATCTCATCTAAGATGTACTTTGTGAACTTTGTAGATTCACAACAGCTAAATTCATCCTTCTGGTGAACATCTTTTATATACTAACAAATTTCTCTTGTCCAGGATAAGAATTTACATGAGCCACTGAGGGGTTCAACTTACAGCAACTGTTTAGCATTGTTTGGATCTGTTTGGATCATTGCTCAAAAAGTGGGCTTACAAACCAGAGTATGAAATCTGCTTTTGCCTACAGAAATGCTCCGAATAGTGGCAAAATGCATGCTGGAGGTTGGAAAAGTGCTCTGCGATGAAACTTTTTAAACTAGAACCAACTAGAATGACCCTGACAGTCAGCTGCCAAAAGGAAAACTCTTAGACTTATCTGCTTATATGCAGAGACAAAGGAAAGTTTAGCCAAAAGTGAAAGACTTCTAGACATTTCACAATTTTTTTCAGGTTTCTGAGGATGATGAACATCATGAAACAGAGAGTTCCTTTCTTGTCTCCAGCTAGGGAGAATATTTGCTAAGAAAGTTGAAATGTTTCATCTCTGAGAGAGAGATTTGTAGGTTTTGAAGTCTATTCTAATACCATTTCTTTTTAATGTCTTTTTGTTTTTTAAATAATCTTTGTAACACACATAACAAAGGAGAATCTTCTGAGTCTTACTGAGCAATATTGCTGTATAAGACAAATATACTAACGGAGGTCTGTGCTTGTTATTTCTGCACATAGAGAAATGGATGTTGGCAATGGATGTTGTGCATAGACTAAATAGAATTGAGTTATTAACTTTTCCCATCTATGACAGAGACTCACTGTTCAGGAGAATTGTTCCCTGACTCTATATAAACACTTTGAAGTTCTATACACATTAACAGAAATATATTCTAAGGTGGTTATTTCTTCCAGGAAAACATGCTCTAAATGTTTAAAGGCTGAAAGCAAGCACTGGACAGCTAGGAAAAAATAATTTTGAAAGTTAGCATTGTCATTTTCTGTAAATTGACAGGTTATTGTAGACTGTCCTCACAATGTTGCTTAGCAACAGTAAAGCTGAAGTGGAAAGGCACTGGAAGCCACTTAAATTGCTGGGTCTGAGAAACAATAAATATAATTTTAGACTGGCCCTTATCAACTTTTCATTGTATGAATAGTGATGCATGGGGGAACATCAGGTTTTGCTCATGAACCACAGTCATACTGTGTGTAGGAAAACACCAAGACAGTTTTGTTCTAACAATGGTATTTATGCCTGTTGCTGTGTCTATGCAGTGGGATAAGATTCTTGAGTTAGATTCTGCCCTGTGTAAAGGGCTACCTGTATCCACACCTGCCCGGGGACAAACCCTGGCCACGCCGAACTTCATAAAAGTTGCAGTTGTTTCTGTATAGGGTTTGTGTGGCAAGGTTTTGGAGTGGGAGGAGGGCTTCAGGGGTGGCTTCTGTGAGAAGCTGCCAGAAGCTTCCCTCGTGTCCGACAGGACCAAAGCCAACCAGTTCCAAGACAGGCCTTCTGCTGACCAGGACCGAGGCCATCAGTGATGGTGGCAGCACCTCTGCGTTAACACACTGAGAAGGGGAAAAGGTGTTGCACAACAGCAATTGTGGGTGGAGAGAGCAGTGAGAATATGTGAGAGGAATATGTCAGCTTTGCTGACACCAGGGTCAGGGAAGAAGAAGAGAGAGTAGGTGCTCCAGGTGCTAGAGCAGAGATTCCCCAGCTGCCTATGGTGAATACCATGGTGAGGTAGGCAGTACCCCTGCAGATCATGGAGGTTAATGGTGGAACAGTTATCCACAAGTTATCCATGAGTCATATTTTATACCTATAGTCGCTTACACGAGAGACATCATGTATTTGGCAACAACCTCCATGTTCTCTAAATTTGCTTGTCCTCTCTTATTGCCATCCCTTCCCTCCTGCAGTGTTGCTACTGACTACAAAAATGGCAAATCCTGCATCAGAGTTTCTGTTCATGTCTCTGTACCATTTGCCTGAGAATACAACAGATGCCAAGGGCTGCTGATCAGATTAGCAAGCTAGAATAAAGAAAAGCTATTCCCAGAGACCAGAGAACTGTTATCTGTTCGCTTCAGTTTCGTAGAGAAGACAGTTACTTTTAGCAAATTAAAAGCAAGTTACTGAAGTGTTGCACGTGTATTTCAGAACACAGAAATATTCACTAAGGATCACATGAAGGTACATTATGTTTGATAGCCTGTCTCTATTGCTGTCAATGAGATGCTGAACATATATGATACTTCCTCCTAATGTTCCTAATACTTCCTTTTTAGGAGATCTTATGAAACAAATGTGGTATTTTATATGTAGTAAACGTTAATGTATTTACCTTCTGTAGAGAGTCTGGTTTCCCTGGGGACACATTTATCCCCTTTCTTGTTTTTGGCAGCAAGTTGTACAGTTCTGCCACTTGCTGAGAAAGTGACTCTATTTTCACCTGTCTCCTTTGGCTGAAAATGGTGGACAACAGTCAAACACACCTACTCCAGGTTGTTCTTTTCGCAATCGCTTCTCCTTAAACAATATTATACACCAAAGGAGTTCCAGCTTATTTCTTACATGGAAATTATTCCATATATTTTTTCTTTCTCTGACTTTTTAAAAAATCTACTATGGTCTTTTGTGATTATAAAATCAGCTCTGTGTAAAATGAGTGACCAATGGAATTATACTGTAACAAAATTATTCTTTCTCTCTTTTCTCTCTTTCCTGATAAATCCTAAAGCCTTGTTTGCTTTGTCCTTTTTGAACACTGGACTTCTGTGTTCCTTGAGCTATTTCAGTACTCTGCTCTGTCAGTCTTTAGGAGTGGTAATGATAGGATCCCATCACCTCTATGTGAAGACAGATTGTGTTATTCTGTGTAATTCAAAGTCTCATTTAATTGCCAGTCACTCAGGATGCAATTCATTTGCTCAACTGTGGCTGTTTTTCTCCATTGTAGTTGTACAAAATAACTGACACATCTATTGGTGTTGGATGTTACAGGGATTCTAGGAAAGCTCAATGTCCTGCAATGCAAGGGGCTGTCAGGAAGGTTGCCCAGTTTATAACTAGCTGGGAACAGTCACATTAAGCAACTTAATTTTCATAAAATTCTTTTCCTATTATTCATAGTTATTCCTAGCTTATATCACCCTGAATAACTTCATATCACTGTCAAGGTTTCTTAATTCATTACTTATGCACTTTCCGTATCTTTTATAAGTAAGTTCTAAAGAATACAATCTTGCTATGTTTTCTGTTCTTTGCTTGGTGTTTTTTTTGTTTCAGTTAGCGAGGGTGCGTTTTTTTGTGCCAGACTGATTTTTTAAATCATTTTAGCACAGAAGTCTAATTCACAAAAAAAAATTAAAATTTATAGAGTTCAGCCAGAAACATAATTAAAATAAATATAGACAAAATAATAGAATTATCATAAAATCAGATTTGCCAAAAATATTTTCATTTGAAATATTGCTCAGAAGTTTAGTGTACTCTGAAGGCCAAAGGGTATTGCTTGTATCACTCTTTTGCAGTTATAATTAGATCTATAAAAATTTACAGACACATAAATAGAAATAACCTTGGCAGTTATTGCAGCTAATATATAATTACAAGAACAATCACATTTTATGCTTCAGTGCATAATGTGTTCTTATACTGAAAGGAGGAAAAAATATCTTTTTATGGAAAACTAACTGAATAACAAAGCATTTAGAGCTTTCTTTGAAACACCCAGCATCGATCATTGAATGTGAGAGCAGCACGTGAAATGAATAAAGTAGAATTTCTAAAGCATTTAAAAACAGTTCTAGAAAATGAGAAATAAACCAAAAAATGAAACTGAAACCAAGCAAAAAGGCAAATAAATTATAGAAACCCAAGACAACAACAGCAAAAGCCAAAACAAAAAAACATAGTCCTCTTTATAGAGACTATAGTCTAGGCTTTTAAAACTAAGAATTGGACAGGTTTAATTTTTTCTCTCTCCTTACTGGTACAGGACACAATTACTTCCATACTTTTCAGAAAAATGTTGGAAATACCATAGAATATGTAGATTGGTTTAGTAGCTTGATATAAAGCTACTAATTTAGGATATAAAATAACCATATGTGCAGGTGAATTTAATTCAAATTTTATATGTATTTTCTGGGTGTTATAATAAAAAAATATCATTTTATTGACAGTGAAGGAGAAAAACATATATCCTGGATTTTCATGTTGTATTTTCTGAGTCTGTGAAGTTAAATTTCCAGTCCATGTAATTGTAATTGCTGTACTTTATCAATTTAATTTGAAATACTGCTCTTGCACCACCTTTGTCATTCCACAGTTTCTTCATTTTGTTTGTTGATAGCTAGGGCTTCTATCTATCTCCTTTGAGTTCTAGCATTACCAGGTTGTATGAGGATTTGAGAGCAATGTGCCTATTTGCTAAACTAAAAAAGAAAATCCCATTTGTTTGTACCAGTCCAATTTACAAAATAATTATAGAAATTTGGTACACATTGTAAATTTAAAGCTACATCGGTATTAAAAATATTTTTTAGGATACATTTCTGTCCATAACCAACTGCAATATTTGAACATATAATGAAGTACAGATAACTTGTAGACATTTCCCATAATTTATTATAATTTTATGGAAAGGAAACAAATTTTTTTCCCTAGGCATTCCCAGACCTAATACCTTGAAAGTGAATTAAAACTCAACAATTCTTTGGATCAGCAGTCAGAGCAGAGCCTGGGCTGGGCCCATAACTGATTACAATTCTAAAAACTGGACAACAGAATGTGATTAATGTCATCTCAGAACATGATTAATGTCATCTAAGGTCCTTGGAGGTAGGGCACTGTCAGCACTTGTTTTCTGTGTTGCAGAACACTATAACATGTTCAAAACTTTTCTTAGCTCTTGGGTCTCCACAGACTTGTTTCTGAGCAAGGTGTCCCAGAGCAGACATCTAAATAAGTAAGAGGTCGGGAGAAACGAATTTGCTCAGGCATTTCCCTATGAGTTACATATTCCACATTGAGAGCTGACCTCTGATAGCGTGAACTGAGAACACAAAAGCTCTAGGTCTATTTTACATTACGAGAATTAACAAACAAATTACTATTATGTGAGTGTAATTATTGCTTTTCTTTTTCTCACACATCTAAAAGTAGAGATATAATGTTGCAGTACAAGGCATTCTCGGAAACATCAACTGTTATTACTATCAAGTCTTGCAACAGCAAAAGTTATCTGGAAAAAAAAAGTTATATTTCACAGTATCTAGTCTATTTTACTGTTAGTGTAATACAACTTTGCTGAAAGCAGGTGTGTGCTTCTTTATTCTCCCTGACTAACTGTAGGAAACAAGCTGTAACTTTATTGCTTTTTTCAGCACATACTTATCAATAGTCTCTACGGGCTGTATTTTACTTTTTTAGTTATGGTATTGGATTTTCAATATGGTATACAGTAGACAAAAAACACGTTATTTTTCATAAGATATTAGTAAATTTTATTTGAAAGTTCAGTTTACACTTTGTGATTTACAAAGGCAATTTGAGGCAATTCACTGCACAGCTTCATTTTCATTCTCTGACTTATTTCGTTCTCAGACTTGTCAACAGCATATGACTTCCAAGTAGAATGATACTGGAAGTTGCACAACACACCTAACTGTCACAAGATGTACCTGGATGCTGTTTAGGTTGGGATAAACAAAGTTAACAACCAAAGAACTGGTAAAAAGACTGTTAACTCTTAAAATTTGTAAAGCATTCCTGACTGTGGAAAGATCACCATTGTTTTATGCTTAAAAGTCAGATCACTTCTTGTGACTCAGACAAGGAGAAGAAATTTAAAAAATAGAAATTAAAAAACCTGCTTTTTTGATAATTGGAAATTTCCAACTATCCAAAATACAAGCAAAGGTTGTGTTACCAATAATCACAGAAGTTGTCCTCCAGAAAAAAATGATGAGATGTTGTTGACTGAGGCTGTATGGTCTTCAGAAAGCAGAAAGGAAGAAAAATAGCTGATTTTCCTCTCCAACTAGACTGGAGCGAACTGGAGAAAACAAAGACTCTTTTCTCCACCTTTTTTTTTAGTAAACACTTCTTTTTTTGAAGAAAGTCCTTACTATTACTGTGCTGCGTTATCAGCTGTCTGATTAAAAAATTAATTTCAGGGCAAGAGGAGAGATAAATCAGAATATCTTTATGGGCGTATAATCATTAGATAAAGTAAATTCAAATTTTATCAGACTTATCTAAGACTTGAAATATTTAGAGTGGGATTCAGTTCCAAGTTAAGACTGAAATCAAATGTCATGTACTCCAGATGTGTCAGGTATTGTAAACTGCAGTTATTATAAATGCTATTGGTCTTTTGCTGCCCAACCACTTGACACAACTGAATAACATGAGAGAGATTCATGGTTTGTGATGCAGAAGGATGTCTAAGAAATCCTGACAGTGCTGGCAGATGTATAACAGGAGGTATGGAAAGCATGTGCCTTCAGGTGGTGACAAGGACACCTTCTGAAATGCTATGTATGTGGGCAATCAAATAAAATTCTAGGTTTCTACTTTACCATAATGGGATCATTCTTTGCAGTCCAATGATTGTTACCAACCAGAATCCCATCAATTTTAAGGGCAACTTGGACACTTAGCTTGCTTACGTCTAAACATACAAGTATATGTCTCTTTGTGAGCTGAATACCATCCAAGTTTTTAGTTTAGGACTCTTTTAAACTCACTAGACACCACAAAATAGTTCTACTTTCATCATCTCTTACAGGCCTCTTTTTCTTTTGCTGGGTTAGTTAAGATTTGCTTTACATTGTGATGGCAGTGCATCATGTCCTCTGTCTGCTTTAAAAATATATATTCTTCAGTTTTAGATAAAAGAAGCTCATGCAAAGTAAATCTTATCTATAACAACTTTTTGTGTTTCAATTTGACAGAATAGTTTCTCATTTAACAAATTTCTATTTGATTTTTTTAAAAAAGAGAAATATGACATTCATCAACAGAAATTAAATGTAACTATTTAATAATCAATTATCAAGTAAAAATTAGCTATTTGTTTCTTGAAGTTAAAAGGAATACACCCTGTACACCAACCCAGGAGTTATGTCTACTCTGTCCATCCCAATGGAGACTGTACTTTTGGCTTTCCCCCGTGTATCTAAGGATACAATCCTAGAGCAAGTACTGACTTCTAATTATCAAACTGTTTGAGACTGTAAATTTGGGAAACATGGCTGAAATAACTCTCCTTGGGATATTTTGGTATTTTTCTTGCTTTTACAAAAAACTCCAACAACACGCACCAAAAGGCTCTGTGCAAGCAGAATGTTTGTTTTAAAGAAAGTATTTCCTACAGAGAAAATGAGGAACAGCTACACCAGTCCCCTTTCATGTGACAATATCAATAGCAAGTTATAATTATTCCATTATCATAAACTCAGGAATGATTTTGATCTTAAGCTCTTAAGCCTACTTGCTGAGTTCATAAATCTGACCACAAATGTTTTAGTGGGATATACAAAACCTAATAATTAGGATGATAGACAGCAAGTTACTTTTTCTAGTGATCAGTAATAATCAGTAACTGACACAGAAAACAAAAGTTCACTATCCAAGAGAGAAATTATTCTTATTCATACGTTTTTTAATAATACAATAACAAGTCCTTGATAAATAGTATCTTAAGCTAAAATCTTGCCTCTCTCTATATATAAGAAGGAAAGGATCCTTTCTATAGCAGAGCTATTGCTGTGCTGTTGTGCCAAGCAGGGACACAAATAGATTCATACACATCCTACAACTTATTTTCTTTGGAATCAATTTCTGTGATGCTGCATAGTGATTTTTAGGAGATATGTGTATATGCATTCAAATGCAAATGTCCAAGAGAATTACTTCTAAGTAGATGCTATACATTCGTCAAAAAGCTATTCCAGTCATGAAGCTAAAGTACTAAGGCTGCTATAACACAGCTTTACTACAATTCTTTACTTCTATCCCTGAAGAATATCCCAGGATATTGAAACTCTGAGTTTTGAGATAAAATTTTCTTTTTAATGGAGAAAAAGAGTTTCAAGAGATGAAATGGCTAATTTGAGTACTTGTTTAACCAGGCCAGTATCCAGTATTCTGGTGCATACAAAACACAATCTACCAGTTTCTGAACCTCGAAAGACTCACAGATTTACTTTAGGATAAAAAAAAAATAATTGAATTTGGATGCCCACCTTCAAATTACTGAGAATTATAAAGCAGAAATGACACAGGAAAAATCTTGCTTGTGGCTTTTTATTTTGAAATTGTCAAAACTTCAAAAGAGAATTGTGTAAGAAAGTTTTCAGCTTCTATTGGACTTTGAGATGAGGGTTTGAGCCAGCTAAAAGTGAAGGCTTTGAGTAGTATTGTTTTTCGGGTTTCTGGTATGTTTGTAGTTCTGTATTTCCCTTACCTTCCCTTCCATGGAAGGAAAGCTGAATGGCAGAGCTTACATAGAAATCAGCGTGTCTGAAGTGTCCATGAATAAATTTAGGCTAGATACTAAAAGGGTTCCTTATCTGAAACCCCAAAAATAACATTTTGGTAACAGCAGTGGAGAAAGGTACTGATTAAAGTGAACACAGAGAAATTGCTTGAGGTTGTTGCCTTTCATAAAAATGAAATAGACCTAGTGATTTGAGCAATTTCTTTTAAAACTCAAGTTCCTGTGAAGTGGCATAAAACAATTTCATCAGGCCTCTCTTTCTAACCGTGAACTATTCTGCTCTTTCCATGTTCAGACACTCGCTAAGCAGATGTGCTACTATTTGCTTACCTCAAAGTGTGCTGATAAATGTGAACACATGCGGAATGGAGGCACAGATAATAAAGTTATTATTGCTTTGGGGAATAAATGATTGTGCTGGATTGGACTAAAGTTAAGCCAGGAGAACAAAAAGAAATGCTTTTGTCTTAACTGTTCAGACTGTCTGGAAAAAAGATAATTAACTGAACTACTTAATCTCATTAGGAGACATTAACAGTGTGACGTTAGAGCATAACAGTTCCAAAAGTAACTGTAACATAGAGAAGAGGGAAAAGCTGATCATATTAGAAGCTATGTTTCTTTAAGATACTTAATGATTAAAGAGTTTGTTGGTATCTTTCTCCTCCATCAAGCAAAAGGTATTTTTCATTTTCCTGTTGACCCCTTCATTGGAGGCTCAAAGGTGTGTGGAAGGCTGTTCAAGACATTAATAAAATCTTCTAATCATCATGTCCTGTTCAGCTCACTATAGCATTCTGTCTAATACAGATAGAAAGTTTTGTAATAACATGTGCAAATACATTAATCTTGAAACTTGTTCCTTCTGAGCAATGACAGATGAGGATTCATAGGGGTCGTGAGATTCAATTTAATCAGTTTTGGAGGTTTTTAGTTTCTCCTACACCTGACTCTGACACAAGTTATTTCTAAAGAATATAGCTTAAGAATACTATAGAATGTGTTTAAATGCTGTAATTGCTTTTAGAAATTTCGCAGAAATTATGTTTCTTGCAGCTTTTTCATACTTCCATCCCACCTGTATATGACTCAGAATACTCCAAAACTGTTTCCTCTGTAACTTACATTTCTGTTGTTAAATCACAGAATCACAGAATATGCTGAGTTGGAAGGGACCCACAAGGATCATTAAGACCAACCCTTAGCCCTGCACAGAACCACCCCAAGAGTCACACCATGTGCCTGAGAGTATCATCCACATGTTCCTTGAACTCTGTCAGACTTAGTGCTGTGACTGCTTCCCTGGGGAGCCTGTTCCAGTGCCCAAGCACCCTCTGGGGGTAGAGCCTTTTTCTAATATCCAACTTAAACCTCCCCTGACACAACTTCAGGCCATTCCCTCAAATCCTGTCACTATTCACCACAGAGAACAGATCAGTGCCTGCCCCTCCTCTTCCCCTCATGAGGGAGTTGTAACTGCAAGGAGCAATGAGATCTCCCCTCAGTCTCCTCTTCTCGAGGCTAAACAGACCAAGTGACCTCAGATCCTGGAATATTAATATAGATTTAAGGCAGCAGGTTGACATTTGTAAATAGTGGAGCTGCCCAACTGATAATAGATAGACATTATGAGGTGGTCCAGTAACAGCTTTAATTTGGCATAAGACTGTTCAGTATTCAAAAGCGAAGATAACAAAAAGATGTATAACTTGGCAAAGCAAATGCCAGCTTGTGAAAGAGACGACTGAGGTCTTGTGGACATATAATAAATACTATTCACTGCTTAAACCATGTTTTTTTATATACCTTTGTTTGGCAGAGAAGGGTTTCTAAACATATTTTTGTTCATACTTTCATACTTTCAGTGGAACCAGCGTTTCTCAGGTTCTGGTCCTCCATGTCCACTATCTTTTCCACCAAGGTCAGATATGACCAGGACAGTGTCCTGCTCCCTGGTCTGAGGGTCAGGTCTGTGACTGTAAATGAGAACTGATTGGTCAGGCTTTGGGTAGGATTTGAGGGAAGCCTTTTCCACCTGTCACATTTACTGAGCACAGTACAGCAGCTCTGGGAAGTTGTACAGAGGGGATTTATCACTGCACTGCCTTCCACTATATACTTTGAGCAACAACTTGGAATATGGTGGAGAATCTGAAAGGAACATTTATTCCCGTGCAGCCAGTGAAGATCTCTTCTCCTTCAGACTGAGATATAACATCGTCAAATGCTTTCAGTTCACTGTCTAACCAACTTTCCTTTGATCTCCTTATAGAAATTCCCTTCTGGCATACCTCAGCTGTTCAGAGTTTGTGCAATCCATTCCTCATATTCAAACTGTTCTGATTTATGGGTTTCTGCTTTACTTCAAGACATCTTTTAGATTCAATCTCCAGATTTTTCTCCCATCAGGAAAGCAGGCTGGGAAACTACTGACCAGAGCCTGCACTAGGCACCATGAAATGCAAATACCACACCTTCTTCCACCCTCCAAACAGTCAGATAGCAATAGGACCATTAAACTGGAGGTCAAAGAGAAACCACTTGTGGTTCTAAGGGAGTTGTCACCAGCTATGCACCAGTCCAGGCTTTCATTAAAGAACTATTACATTTATGTGCTTCAGGCAAGATGTTGGTGTACAGTTATACATTTTATGTTAGCTTTTGAGTTGTACTTCTAAAGGCCACGCTACAACTTTTTGACCTATTTTTAGGATTGTGGACTTTATACCTAAGGAATGTTTCTTCTTTCTGTGTCTTTGCTAAGGAGTTTAGTGAATAAATATTTAGGTTTCATCTGTTTATGTTTTCTTCTAAGAGTAAACTCAGGTGAATTAATTAAACTTTTCATGCTAGTTAGTACTCATTTTCCTCACTGTAGTAGATGCATATGATGATTACTATTGTTTCTGAAAAAACTTTGCTTAAAAACTACATGTGGATTGTTTTTCTCTTTGTCCATCCTCAAGAAGGTAGGCCAAAAATTTCAATTTGGCTTTGGAAAGGGAATATTGTATATAAGAACTGATATATCAAGTGAATGTTCTGTTACAGCAGTTTTCCTAGTCTGTCCATTTCTTTATGTTGCAGACATAAACCATTTGCTTAGGACTGGAATAATAATGTTAACATGTATTGTATCTTGTTTCAGTTTTCTGGCAAGGAACAAACCAGTCTTGATGCTATTGCAACCTGTCAGTGAATTCAGGCCCAGGTCTCCTCTTACTCTGCATGGGGATTTCCCACCTGCAGAGACTAACTAAAAGTTTCCTTTTAAGTTGACCTACTAGAATGATTTCTAGATTCAAGTGTAGAATTACTTGAGCTATGTGGAAAGTATGCATTATTTTTAATACTGACAGTATTAGTATACAAGTACTGTAAGAAAAAAGGAGTTAAAAAGACCTAGTATCTCCTTCTCTAGTCAAAACCTGGAGGTTTTATTTCTTTTGAGTGAATGCACATTCACATGCATCTAAGCACTTGAGAATGAAGCTTTTTCTCTTTACAGCATTGTCTTTAGTGTGGCCATGCCTATAGTATATGCAGTAAACTTGACCTGAGAGGCACTGAGTACCAATCTTCCCTTCAGCTACTCATATTCTCCAGAAATTCTGGTAACATTAATTGAAGCAAAACATCATGTTAGGACCCATTGACTGTGCCACAGATTGGGTATGTGTTAAAGTGTATTCAGCAACTGATGAAACCCCATACTTTTCTAATAACAAAGTACAAACAAACGGAACAAAGAAGGTTCTTCAGTGCTCTGTTGTGGACAGAGACAATAACATTGAACAGTGATAGGCTACCTTGCAGTTTGTGGTTTTTATTCTTAGTTTTTCTGAGGTTGAATATTACAGGATCTGATTACAAGAAAAAGGTTGTCTTGTGTTTGCATGTGGAAATAGACAACATGAAAAACCAGCTGAGGATGCTTTGGTTATTGTTGAAATCTTCTTCTGCTCTTTGTCATGGTAGTAACTTAGAAGGTTAACAGTTTCCTCTAAAAGTCCATTTTGTAAATGAAATGAAGCTGTTGTGTTTTTAAACTTTCAGTTGCTCATAATACAAACCAAGGTCAAGGTACTTGAAAGGCTTGTGAAACCAAATGTTTGTACTCAATCCTAGAAAAAAAAGGCTATTAAAAAAAACCAACAAAAAACAAAACAAACAAAAAAACCCATCACAAATAAACAAAGCGTAACAGTTTTTAAATCTTCTTTTCTTTTTTTCCCAACACCTCAACCTCTGAAAGTCTTTAAAAATTCCTGTAATTTCTAAAGCTTTGCTTTTGAAATGAGATACATTTTTCACATTCCTGCACCAACAAGTCAGTTCTACTATGGATCATCAACAGTGATGAAAGCACTTTATTCTGTGTCCTTGGGTTTTACTGGTAAGATATTAGGGGAAAGATGTTCTTGTTAACAAATTATTTTTTTTAATGACACATAGATTTCAGTCATACAGTAATGTCAACTCAGAGCAGGAATGATAACGGAGTAATTGTTGCAGGGAACAAGCTCAGAGACCTAAATTATCCAGAGAGCCCCTATCCCTGGGATGTCACACTCAGCCTGCTGATTAATTACTCTGGCCTCTGTATCAGATTATGGTTCTAAAGGAGCTCTAGCTTTGATTTAGGAGCTGGTATGCTTCTAGCTATGTGAATGTAAATAAAATCTTCTGAAAATATTTTGAAGCAGATCTAGCTTTTTGTGCCCACCAATAGGGTATTCTGATAATTCTGATAATTGTAAACCATCCCATTCATTCAATTTGATTTAGGTTTGGAAAACATGGATGTTGATAAGATTAAATATAATACATTTAAAAAGCACAAGTCTAACAATTTTTGGAATATCCTTATCACTAATCTGTTTCCTGTAGTTTCAAAACATGAATTAGCTTCTTGATGATTTTAAAACAGCAGTGATATACAATAAGAACTGATAAACAAACAAGGTTAAATTAGGAGATTAAATGTCAAATGCTCATAACTAGAGTCATAACCAGTGTAATCCCATATGTAGTCATAGAGATCTTTCTCAACCTTAACAATTCTATGATTCTAAGATTATCAAGTCCAACTCTTACAATCACATTTTTGCAATTTTCTAGAAGTTCTGATCTTATTTTTCTTTATCTGTTTAGTTATCACATTTAAATTATTTCTAATATGCAAAAATATTTAAAGGACCAGCTTCAAGAAGATTGGAATTAAATGGAGAGATAGATTTTCCTCTCTATTTTCCAGCACTATAGGCATGGGCAAATGTTTAGTGTATCTGTTATAAATTATCAAAATTATATATTATAAACAAATTAAGGTTAATAATTAATATTTAATTTAACCTCCTATATAACACTAACCATGTTTTCATCTAGAGTTTTCCTTGATTTGTCAAATAATCTAAATTTAAACTAAAGCATATCTCTTGGAAAGAAAATCAGTCTCTATTTAAAGCCCTTAACTGATAAAGTATTTATCACGGTCTTTGTGTTCAATGGTTAATTGCTCAATCATTTCATTTTACTTTGCCCTTCGGCAACTTCAGTTTTCCAGCATGTAATGCTGGGGGGTTTTTTTTGTACTAAATTAGAGTTTTCTGCTATCACTGTTTGTCTACTTACAAGTAATTATAGAACATGATCTAGTTATTTCTTAATCTTGTCTCTGATAAATTACATTAATTGGGCTCTATGCGGTCACTCAATATAAACGTGTAATGAGAAAATTCCTTTAAGAATCTTTCATGGCCAATCCAAGAAATATGACAAAATTTTTTTCACCAATATTGAATGTAAATGAAAGGGCTGTATACTCAGAAATGAGTCCAAACACCCGTGAGAACTTGTAGTGGATTTTGAGGGTAAAGTAATAAGTGGAATTTTAAAAAAAAACCACACCAAAACAACAAAATCCCCCATATCTGTTATCTACATAAAAGGAAGTATGAATGATTCTCATCCTGAAATGAAAATAAAACTAAATATTATGAAGGAAACAAACAACTCATAAAGGATTTGGATGAAAAAAACAGGTATGTGATATATCTGATAAAACCAATAGGTATATGATGTTTCTGAACAGAGATATGGGAAGACTGTCTAAAGATCTTGAGAACTTTTAAGTGATATTGGAAAGAACTGAGTCCTTTCTCAAATGTCTCCATCTTCTAAGGTGTAAGAAAATAATAAATAACAGGGTGCTTGTGCATCATCTTAGCATACATTAATGGAGTTAATTTATTTTAGAGATTTAAAATATTCTTTTTATTTATTTTAAGAGAGGAGGTAAACTATGCAATAAAACTCTTACTATGATATAAGGTGATATAAAATATTAGCTACCTCATAGAAAAACCCTGTTTTGACACAGGGTAGAGTTTCAAAGATTAAAGAATATTTTTTTCATGTTTGGATTTATTCCTTTAAGAACACAACTGGTCTTACCAGAGTGGGAAAATTACTTAAGTAACACATATAGAGGCTGTTTCTTAATAAGACTATATTTTCTATAATTTATTGCTGTTCTGCTTCAATGATACAAGCTATATACCATGTTAACTTTATTTGAAGTTCATTGATGTAGAAGATAAGCCATATTTCAGTTCTGTTACCAAGTTTATTTTCTCTCTTGATATTTGCAGGTACATTTTTTTTCCAAATAAATTTAAGAGAAACACCTTTATAAAATAAAAAGATTCATCCTTATCCTAATTACATGTTTTTAGATATAAGTGTTCCACCTGTTGATTTTGCTCAGGGTATATCAAACAAGGGAATTATTGACTGGTACAGCAGCTTTCCTCTGTTGTGTAAATTCTCCTCAGTTCAAAGATTATTGATCTGAAAGACATTAGGAGCCCCTTTGGGTCTACTGCAACCTAATTTCATGCAGTTACCACATAGGGTAAAAAGTCGACCTGCTAATAATCTTCAAGATTGGAAGAAAATCCAATCTCCTCTGATTGGAGGAAAAATTTACCGAACCTTGTTAAGGAGAAGTTCCTCTCAATTAAATATCTCTCTTATACCCACAAGAATCTCTACAACAGAGTGCATGGATAGTTAGGATAGAAATAGATATATAGATAGAAAAAGTAGGGAGGAAAGGAATGGAGTTCTAAGAAACCCCTTTTCATATAGGTTCAGGGTCGGTTTTTTGGTGGGAGGTTTATTTGTTTGGAGTTTTTTGGGATTTGTTTTTGGGGCTTTTTTGCTACAGTTATAAAGCCTTATAAAGTTATGTCACTTAAAGAGAAGTCATGCTATGGAAGCACATCCAGAAACAAGTCACGTTACAGACTCAGTTAGGCAGTGTAATATCATTCATTACACATGCTTGAAAAGATTCATTCATGTCAGCATTCAAGATGGATTTTTTGTTTTTCCTCAGGGAACAAAGACTTCCACTTTTCAACTACTTCTGCTTTTTTTTTCCCCAACCTGAAATTGGAAGTAATGCTACAAAGGGATCTCAAAATGCAATAGTTATTGCAATTATTGATCATTGAACTGCAAAGAAAAAGTATTTCAAGGCATGAACTGCATCCTGAAATTTAAATTCCTGGTTTGCTGACAAAATAAGTGTGTTGTTGAATTCTTACTGCAATCACATAGAAGAAATGTAAGATTATAATAAATAGCTCCTACATGTATATGTCATTTAAATTAGGCAGCAATTTTACAAAACTCTGTCATCCTTTTGGAAACAGAACAGATGATTGAACATCTGAAACAGATTGATAAAAGTTTCTGACAGACACTGACTAATTCATCTGTACAATCGCAACATTCTTTTAACCAGGACCATTTAAGAGATTGTGTCTTAATAAAAATCCACTGATGCTTTCATAAACTTGTAACTGTGGACTTCAAATAAGTCTTTTTCTTTTTATCAGAGACTATCCATTTTTCCTGCCTTCAAGTCTGGAGACCTTTGCCTGACATTCTTGACTTTCAATGAGTATCAGATTTTGATTCTCATTTGCTTCTTTCTGTTCCGATATTTTTCCTCCTTTCTCTGAGCAAGTGTTAAAAGCTAAATTGTGTACACTCTTCTGGAGCAAACATGATACATATTTTTATGTGACTAAGTAATGAGGAATTAAAAATTAATGTTTTTCCTAGAAAACTTGCTAGATATTTCTATGGTATTCTAATATTTATTTGTATTTTTGATTAATTTTTAATAAGTATTGTGTTAGGAGGATTTTTGCTTAAAAAAAAAGAAAAGTTAACACTTGTTTTCTTGAGCTAACATCCAGAAATTCAAGACTTGCTTTCACTTTACCCAGAGCATACAACAAAGGGGTCTAGCAATGGTTTTTCACTTTGTTTAGTGTATTTGTAATTTAGAGTCTGACTTAAACAAATGCCTAGGGATGGAGGTTGCCAACTGAATACCCCACCTCTTATTCTCTTTTTATTAATAAATCAGTTTTTCTGATCTCTTAATAAAAGTCAACCTTATGTGAATTTCATTTAACTCCATCAAGTTCCCCCTGAAATTAATACAGTGGCAATGGAAACAAGTTTTTAGTACCATGTGATTTTCAGTATCCATTAACCCACATTCTCCCCATACTTGTACAATTTTCATACATGTGTATATTCTAATTTTATGTCTGTTAAGCTAATATATTTATACTCCTATTTTTAAATAAAATTATGCTTGTTAATTTATCTGGGGAAGAGCAGAATGTACAAAGTAAATGGGGGAGGGCTACATTTTAAAATGTTGTGTCTTGTTTCTTGATTATAGAATATAATGAAGGGGTTGTGTTTTACCCACAGTTCTGAAGAAACTGACCTGAAATGAAAACATGAAACTTGGAAATGGATCCTGTGATCTGAGTCCTACAATCTTTAGGCTGTACAATAGCAGAATTATCCCTGAATAATGCCAGGAATACTGCACAAAAAGGACACCATTGACCCACCGAACTTGTTGGGAAAAAAATAAGTCCATTAAAAGGCAAACCTCTTTAGCTAAAATAGAAAAGTTTTTTCTTCCAAATTAGAGCTCCTAAAGTAGGTTCAACTTTGCAGCTGAAATGAAATGATTTAATCCTACACCACATGAAAGGAGAATGTCAGCAATTAAGTCAGACTAGAAAGCTTTGTTAGTGAAGGAATGCCTGGCTGGAGTTTGCCCTTCAAGGCTTTACAAGGGAAACAGTAATTCATTTAGGCAATCACTTGACAAAATACAAAAGAAATAAACTGATAATGGATTGGCACTTCAGGGGAACCAAAGGCCTTAATAAAACTGCTCTGGACCACCCTGGTCCTCCTAAATATCAAGCTCTCTGGGATGTAACCTTCCAGTAACCTTGCTGGATGCATGGCAGTGTGATTCACCAGGACACCTTTATTCTTCTCTTTTCAGGCTCCTGCTCACATGGCCACTGGCAGTGCCAGAACGGCAAGTGCTACAGACCAGAACAAAGCTGTGATTTTGAAGACAACTGTGGGGATAATACAGATGAGAGTGAATGTGGAACTTCTTGCACCTTTGAGAATGGCAGATGTGGTTGGAAAAATTCTCTGGCTGACAATTTTAACTGGGTGCTAGGGATCAGCTCACCTCAAAGTCTTAGACCTCCTTGGGACCACACGTTTGGAAATAGAACTGGTATGTTTTCAGTTCACAAACAAGACATAATTGTCTACATGAAGTGCCTCATATTTCCCTTCTCAGGCGTCAGGGGAGTTCTAACATGTCTAATCAGGGTGTCATTTTCAATGTGTGACAATATAAAAATGTTAATTATCATTGTACAATGACTTTAAGCTAGGAAAAATCAGTTGTTTCTCATATGAGTAAAAAAGGATAATTTGATTTTTGTCTGGAGAAGGGCATCTGGTCTGGCTGAAACTTGAAAGGATGAGTTAGCTCAGCTCTGAGATCCACTGGGTCCCATTCCTCCAGAGTTTATTTTCAGGAAGCTTATAGTTACCCATACTGACTATGCATACTTTAATTTTAGATAATGTTAAATAAATAAATTTAAATAAATGGACCTCCTTTGTTTGTGGTAGTGCACCTCCTGTTTTGTTTTGGGTTTTTTTGGCCAAAGTACCTAATTATCTGCTCTAGTTCTTGCTACAAGCTCTGTGCCTTCATCCTTTGCTTTTGAAAGTCCTACCGCTCAGGCAAAGATGATACCAAAGCTGAACTCAGAACTGACTTTCAATTGAAATATTTTACAGCAGAGTTGCACACAGCAAGGTGTGATAGTAGTTGTTGAATATTTACATGAACTCCTGAAGGACAAAACTCAAGAAACTTGAAGATCTGTAGAAGAAAAATTAATTCATTTATATTTTCTAATAATAAATATTTTAAAGTTTTGTCATGAATATGTCACTAAATATAAATATATGATTGACCTCAAGGAAAAAAAAATTCTTATCTCATAATATTATGTCGAACATCTACTGTTGTAGCATAGCCAGAGAAGTGTCAAAGTTAGAATAAGCCCATTTTATTCCATGTCTACTAAAGTAAATTTTTTTCTAAGTTACATATAAAATTTAGCAGATATGCAATTATAATTTAAGTGTGTTATTTATGCTACCTTTATGTTTATGTGAACTACACATTTCTTATTTGTACAAAGGAAAAAATTAATTTGAAAACTTGTAGAAAGTATTATGCTTCTGATTAAAAATAAAGATGGAAAACTCAAGGACCATATCGGTATTGGAAAATATTAGCTCCAGGCATCTAGTTTTACAATTTCCTCTGACTAAATAATTTATATGTGTGTTAATATTCATAGAGAGTACAAATGACCAAAGGTAATATGAACCATTAAGGCTACCTGATGATTTATAAATGTATAAGAGTTTTTTGGCTGTTTCACAAGTTTTCGTATAGTGTGACTTGCTATTTTGAAGATTATCTTTCAGAAAACTTCATCATGAAATTTATTATGTCGTGGCTATTGTATGATGTACTGTCAGAATAGCAACTAGTGCTGTCAGGAGAGGACAAGTGATCAGAGTAGCTGGAAAACATGGAAGTATTCTCACTCTTCTACACAAGCCCACCCAAATCTTAAGCTGCTACTAGTTTATTCCTGATATAAGAAATACAAAAGGAATGTGATCTGGTAATTTTTTACCCTATGCTGAGATTGACTGATAAAGGACCTGTATGGGAAGTATGCTTCATATGTTTCTGCATTTACTTTGCTGAGTCTTGAAATCTAATTTGAAAGTCTAAAACATTTTTTCAGTAATATGTATTTTAATTTCAGGACACTTTCTGTATCTTGAGGCCACTGCAGTAGGCCTAATAAATGAAAAAGCCCATGTGAAGAGTTCCATATGGAAAGAATCAAGTGGGACTTGTGTGCTGAGCTTCTGGTACTTCAAGTCATCAAAAGCCATGGGACATATTCAGGTTCTGATTAAGGTAATAAAAAAACCCTTTTCTTTTGAATATATTATATCTGGAAGGGTGTATGTGCTCCAGCAGAGTGTTGCAGCAACATTCCATTGTTCGGTTTGTAGGTTGGAAGAGCTCCCACAAGCCTCCTAGTTCAGTGCTGGCTTTTCTTACTCTTTTCTCTTAAAAACTCTCTTAGCATTTCTCTTCCAAAAGAAACTTTTCTGAAAAGCCACAGAAAGTCTTAAAATCTTCTTTCCATTTTCCCTCTTTGTATACAGTACCTTCGCATACAGTATCTGTGATATTCTCCATGTGAGGTTGTTTTCATATTTTGCTGCCATCCCTATTCGTAGCAATCAGTATGCAAACCTGTTGTTATGATGGGATGGCATCTACAAAATAAAAAAAGAAAAAAAAAGTATTAGTAACATGCACAAAATGAGAATAAATTTCAAAAATATGACTGCATTGATTAATTTATCTTTTCATATAAATCAGTACAGAATATAAAATCAATTTTCTTTAGAAATGACATTTTCTTCACAACATGTAAAATGAACAAAAAATTATTTTAAAAGCCTATTTAGTTAATAATTCACAAGTGAAAATTGAGGCATTCGTTAAAAATTGGCTGTTCCTCTGTTGTTCATTTAAAAGCATNCCGACCGGGAATCGAACCCGGGCCTCGGCAGTTACAGTGCCGTGTCCTTAACCACTAGACCACCAGGGGCTCCCTATTTAAAAGTATTAACTGTTTGTAAAAGCAGTTTTTAAATCATAATATGATTCTGAATAGAAATAATCAATGCTCTTCAGACCCAATGACCAAATATACCACTTCTAGACACAGTAGAAACCTTTGCAAAAAATGGTGTGTGCATTTATGCTCATTTTTATCTCTACAGGCAGTTGTGGTTATTCCAATGGTGTAATTTATTTGCCATATGATATTCTACAATATCTCTAATAATGTCCTGGTGAACTGTGTTGAAATATTTCAATGCATATGTTGACTGTCTTATCTTTAAATGATAAATTATATTTTTCCTTGAAAATAAACGACTAAAAATTATTTCTCAAATGTTCTGCATATTATAAGAGTCATTTAAAAGCCTTGAAGATAAAAGACTTCAGCAGGCTTTAAAGATACAACCTAGGATGTGTCTAAAATATAAAAACAATGAACCCTTTGACAGGCATTAGGTGATTTTTTTCATGGATTAGTCCAAACACTTACAAATGACAAGAGGCTACTCATCAAGTAACTGTATAGTAATGAGATGTAGTTACATAGCTCTTTTTCCTAGAAATGCTCAAATCTGTAAATGAGGCAAGTAGATTAAAGAAAACTAGAAATCATTGTTTGAAAAAACTTTGAATTGTTATTGTGTTAAAAAACTAAAATTAGGTCCATTAATATTAAATATTTATCTTAACTCCAAGGTCAAATCATATTCTTATTGCGTTATTCAACTGTGTATATTGTAGCACCCAAATATTTTTATTATGAGCATAAATTTAGTTGCAAGCTAACTTACAAACTGACTTTGGTGGAAAATAAATATGAGCTGCATCAGGCATGCGTGAGTGCTTTGCATGTAGTGTTTGTATCCCTGTTGATTGTGTACTGTAATTATCACATTAAGTATTTGCAGCAAAGACACTTGCCTTAACAACAGAAAAATAATTCTAATCTCATTTTATTACACGTAGTAAATTTAGTAATACAAATTCAAATACTTCTGTTAAACAGGAAACAAAAGAAGTGTAACAAAAGAAAGTCAAACAAACCACACCACCTAAAATGAGTTAAAAAGAGACATTTGTTCTCTGCTGAGATATTGCCTCTGAGAGGTTCAAGTCAAGTAGTTGAAATTCTTAATTATTTTTTTCATCCTCAGGATGGACAAAGTGATTTAGTTTTTTTTCATAGAATAGAATCATAGAATCAATTGGGTTGGAAAAGACCTCAGAGATCATCAAGTCCAACCCTTGGTCCAACTCCAGTCTGTTTACTAGATCATGGCGCTAAGTGCCATGTCCAATCTCAGTTTAAAAACCTCCAGGGATGGTGAATCCACCATCTCCCTGGACAGGCCATTCCAGTGCCTGACCACTCCCTCTGTAAAGAATTTCCTTCTAATCTCCAGCCTAAATTTCCCCTGGCAGAGCTTAAGCCCGTGCCCCCTTGTCCTACTGCTGACTGCCTGGGAGAAGAGACCAATCCCCACCTGGCTAGAACTTCCCCTCAGGTAGTTATAGACAGTGATGAGGTCACCTCTAAGCCTCCTCTTCTCCAAACTAAACAACCCCAGCTCTTTGTTTATTTTTTAAAAAAATAACCTGAGCAGAGGTTTACTAGATAGTTATCCTCATTGATAAGAGTCTGTAGAGATTGTTTTTACTCTACTAATATTCAAATGTATTACTTTCACGGAATTTTCTATATGACAATCAGTAGTATTTCCTTTTTCTACTTTTTAAATATTCTTTATGTTTTCTCTTTCTGTTATTTTTATTGCAGTGACACCTCACCCTCTTCTTATTTTCACTAAATTTTATTATCCTAATAAACTTTTCAGACATTATTTTTATGTTACTTTAAACCCTTGTCTCCAGGGAGCTTAAAGATGTTTTTAAAGGCAGTATGCATAGAAGACATTTGAGTCATGACTAATTATTCTTATTCAATTTCTTTTTTTAATGAAAACAAGAATTTTACCTGGAGATAGGAAAAGATATTCTCATTATTGTACCTGGGATTTTGCAGATCAGCTTAAGTTTACCTGTTATGTTGCTTATAAGGATCGATAAACCAATATTTTAATTAGAGTTTCTACTTAGCAGTATCTGTACAAATAAAGTCTAATTAAACGGCACATAATCATGGGAAGCCATACTGAAGTTTCTCCTAGTTCAAACTGTGATACCACTATATTTCCATCCAAATTTAGTATCTCTTGATTTAAAGTAAAGTTAATGTCAGTGAAATTGTATCTGTAGGTAGTGATTATTTGCAAATGCAATGAAAAGGAGAGAATCTGGGAAGGTAATTACCTTTTCAAGTTTGACAGCTTAGCAAACTGCCTCTAGCTAAAGTCATCCCATCCATTAAAAGTTGAACTGAGAGTGAACACCATACATACAATGGTACAGCAATGAACAATATGATGACAAAATATTGTATAGAGGCACAATGAGGAAAACATTTCTCTTCCTCATGAAATATCACAGTGGAAGAAAAAGGGTAACCAAGAGTAAAAAGCCATTTTTAAAAAATCATAATTCATGGTATGCGTTGGTGTTGTCTCTTATATTTGCATATGCATTTGCATGTCCACATTCAGGAAGTCTGAGATTATCATACTATTAAAGTAGTATCTCAGATTATGATATAAAGAATAAAACTGAAGGATCATAAAAAGGATCATACAGCCAAGCATGAACTTTCTTTTGTTAAAGTTTGCTGCTGGAGAAAACCAATTCATTTTCCTAATAGAATTTCTCTGCAGCTACTGTTGTTTAGATTTTTTTCTGCTGAACTTGTACAACATGTTCTCTGGAGAAAACCACCTGTATATGTGATAATAATCCAATCAAAATGACTGGTTGTTGAACTAGTTGCACACATATAGTGTTCTTCAACTCTCTCAATATTTATGCAAATGAAAGATGCTGACATTCCAGCTATTTACAGAGACTGTAATATCCAGCTCACCATCCATCTAAATTCAAACTACAAAGTGTTCAGTAGCACTGCAAAAGTTCATCTCCAGAAGAGATCTGGACACAACTAGTGAAAATTTTGCTACCCCAGTGATATTTTGAGATATTTGAATCTTCTCTGTGGCGATTGTAAGGGAATGCAATCCATTGTAGGAGATATGTCGAAGACAAAGCGCAGCATATTCACTATGCCTGTTTTAGTATCTTATCAGCACTCAGTACTAGTTTATTTTATGAGTCAGATGAAACAAGAATTATTAGGTGAAAGAAACGATACGTTTTATTATTCTGATAATCTAAATGTAAGTTTCTTACCGCTACTTAAGTTGCTTCTATCATAAAAAAGAAGCAAGTCCTAAGTATCACAGTGGGAAAGGAAATCAAAGAATAAAACCACTTGTTGAAGACAATGTTTGTGGTATCAATGTTAGTTGCTTTGCATATTTTAATTAAAAAAGATAATTTAGGATTTAATATAGTGAGGGGGAGATTTGTTCAAAGATTAGTAACAAGCCTCTAAAAAGAAACATGCAGATGTATAAGGAAGGTGAAACCTGTCATTAGTAACTACCTATACTGACTGTGACAAGGCCAATACACACAGGATCTCATTAAGAAGTTTCAGTGGACCTTACCCATTTAATTAATTCCATCCAGTTACAAATGAGCAAAGACAGAATGATATTCAGGAGGACAAAAAGTCCATGGTAAGTGAAGCAGGACCCCATTGATACAGCTGCAGCAACAGACAAACCTGGCCAAGGGCAACAGGCAGCTGGAGCCAGGATCCAGCCTCCTCCAGCTGCTCAGGGCTGGCACAGCACAAACCCTGTTACCTGGCTGCTGCTGCTTCTCAGCAAAAGCTGGAAGCCATCACAGTTGTTCCCTTGGTATTGTCATTGGTTTAAGCTAGCCTAATGAAGAGAGGAGAGGGTTAGTAATGTAGAAATGTGCAGCTCAGCAGGTGCCACAGCTCAGGTATAGATAACTTACAGTGGGTTTTGTAATTCCCTCGTTATTTTTAGTGGAGCAGCCTACTGTCCTGTGCTGTCAACAGGAAAAGCTGCAGCAGAGGTGCTGCAGACACCAGCTGATATATTCTAGACATTTGTATTTCTAGAATCAAGTAGTTTAAAATGAAATTTTCACAAATCAATACAATTGACCCTACTCCTATAGGAAGTCACTCAAGAATAAAGTTTGAGGAAGGAGCTTATTCTACTTCACAGCTTAAAATAAACTATGTATTTCTACATTGATTCTTCTCACTAACAGCATGAAAAACAAGCAGCTCCTCACATTAATGTAGGAGTTAGAGATCGCATTGTGTTCAGGTAGCCTCAAAGCAGATTATCTAACCTCCATGAAAGTAGAGGAAGAAACTAAATTTTCAAAGATTTGCTTGAATATTTTACTTAAGAGTTCACTGAATGTCAAATTATGCTCCAAAAAAATGTAGAATATCTGTAGATTTAATAGACATAAAAATAATATTTATTTCATAGACAGAATAAAACTATTAAAGAAATACTTCAAAATTAATGACAAAATTTTTCTAGTATTTAGTTCCATGTAGCAGCATAGTGGTAACAGCTTTTATTTAATGAGTATCTACAGCTCTCAAAAGGACACAGTTTTAATCTGTTTACTCCCCTTATTGACCTGTGAACTGTTATTAAATGTTAAATTTCAGTCAATGTAATTTCTGATCTGACTAATGAGTGACAGTAAGTTACTTTAGTCCCAGGAGTCTTGAAGGGTATCAGTGGAGATACTGTGAGATAAAATAATTACTTGTCAAGAGTAATTTTCTTGGCATCTTTACTTTCCAGAACCAGATAATTTTGTATTTATATTTCTTGTATCTCAAACAGCACTTTCCATCTTTTTCGACATTGTTTCAAACAAGGTTGTTTTAGGCCCCATTTTGACCCCGTGACATAAGTTTATCTCCAAGGAAATTTTTTATTTTTTTTTTTTTGATTGGGTTGGAAAAGACCTCAGAGATCATCGAGTCCAACCCTTGCTCCAACTCCAGTCCCTTTACTAGATCATGGCACTAAGTGCCATGTCCAATCTCAGTTTAAAAACCTCCAGGGACAGTGAATCCACCACCTCCCTGGACAGGCCATTCCAATGCCTGACCACTCCCTCTGTAAAGAATTTCTTTCTAATATCCAGCCTAAATTTCTGCTGGAAATTGAGACCGAGACCGTGATTAAATAGAAATGTCAGTTTTCAATAAAAGCATAATAGAAGGGACAAAAAAATATGCACAACTGTAGCTAAGTGCAGACACTATTCACTGTATTTTATTTTGTCTGAGGAGCACATTAAGAAGTTATTTCAATCTTCTTACCATCAATTATTGGAAGCATATTTTATTCTTATACTGCAACCAGATGTAAGTATTCATTCAAGAGTTGGTGAGATAGAATAATATATTTGAATGTACTTTGAAGAAAACAAGTATTTTGAAGAAGGGTTGAAGAATCCTGCGTGTATTTTGGAATCTTTTTTGTGAAGACAAGAGGTTCATCAGAGGATTTGTAATCTAAAAACATAATTTTTCTAGAAACACATATAAGTGAAATTGTTCATATGTGAATTATTAAGCATTTTTTTGTTTAAATTCTTTGAGAACTTGATATTTTTCTCCCTCCAGGAGATAAGCCTGATGTCAGTGTTACTAAGGACATGTCTCTATCATGCCGAGTAGTGGCTGGTTATAAAACTGAGCAGGCTGACAGATTTGGACAGTGCAATGATACTGAATCATTGAAGCAACACAACAATATCCTGTAACATTGCGCCTGGAGTCACAGACCCTGTGTCTCAGAACTAATAGCACTCTCCTAAAATCTATCCCAGCCTGGCACCATATTGCATAATGTGACACAGATCAGGTTGGAAAAGACCGTCTCCTCCACACTGCATAGTTCTCCAGTGCTTCACTGAACTCATTACCCAAATCAGAGATCTCTAGGACTGATTTACTTTATTGATTTGTCAGCTCATAACCCCACAGAGTGCTATTACATTGCTGGTTTTTAACATACAAGGCTTTAAAGTGACTCTGGGATCTTTGCAGGCCAGACTTCTTTTGCTCTTTTCTAATACTTTTCAGGGCAGACATTTGACAGCAAAAGTTTAAGTGTGTCTCAGGGCAGAGTTCTTTTAAGGATCATAGAGCTGCTGTTTAATGATTTTTACTGAAGTAACAGACACTGAAATCAGATTTTTTTTCTACAAGAGCTGTGAAACAGACATAGGACTTTGTCTGAATTACAGAGGTATAACCTTCAGCTTTCAATGTTTTCATTATTTTTTCATAACTCTTCTTTTAAAGAGGTAAATTCAGAAATTTAATTAAACTTTTTTTTTTTAAGATAATAAATAATATCAGATGTAACCTGGTGCCTGCTGATATCTTTTGAAAACCACATAACATTGATCAGATCTAAAATCCCAAGACAGTATCTAGTTTTCCCAATCAACAGTTCCACTTGGTAGAAAAAAACATTCTAAGAAAAAAACCCTGAGCATTTCTAAGAGTTCTATTTGACCTCAGAAAAGGTGAAAGATCTTTATTTTTTTTTCCCTTCTCATCTCTCTTTAAATCTCAAGGCCCCTTAGTCTTCCACTGAGAAAAGTACCTCCTTTTTTTTCAAATAAGTACTGAACTGAACAGATTTTATACTGAGAACCCTCAGCAAGATCAGATGTAGCACTAGTGCTCATGCTGTAGAATATTAATTTGTTACCCGTTTCATATTCCTTTAATGCAACTTTTATTTTAATTCACTGACCAGTTTTAGTGTCTTGGAGATATTTGAGTTTCTGGTAGCCTTTGGTCCTTGCCAGGCTTGCAGTATCAAGTTGTAGTGTGCTTAAAATTATTTTAATTAATTGATAAGGGGTTTTAAGTTAAGAGTCTAATTTTTATCCTTACAGATTTTTTTTCAGTTTCTGACCTTCACCTTTGAATCTTCACTAACTTCAGGAAAAAAGAGATAAACCAAACAAAAACCTCAAAAGAGTTCTGTTTCTGTATTTATTGTAATTTATTTCTCAAAGTTGGAAGTATCTGATTCCAATTAATTTCATGTGAGAGTCAGGCTAGGTATTTCTTAGTATCTATGTTTATGACCCTGATAATCTCTATGTGTATTTATTTGTGGGTTTGACCCCATTGCATTAAGTAGAATCATCCTATAATTGCATGCCCTTATTGTTGCCTGCCCATGGTAGAGAGCAATTACTATTTACAGCAGTTACTAATAGTGTCAATGTAACGGGAGCTTTGAGAGACACCACTTTCTTCCCACTATCTTACTTACTATGGAAAGAAACGCTTCCACAACTGGGTAACTTTGCTGGTGAAAGGGTCATTTCAGTTCAGAGATTAATTTCCTGCAGACTTGTAGAAACCCCATAGTCCATTCGTAGCAGATTCTTATCTTGGTATTTGGACTCAAATTCTTCCAATAGTTCTTTATGTTCAGTCACACACCTCAGATTTCCAGCTTCCCTCGGCACTCCCTGCCTCATTCCTTTGTAATTTGTTTCTGCAAGGTTTTCCAGGCCATATCTGCAAAATTAAAAACAACAACAACAACAACAACAACAACAACAACCCCCCCCAAAACAAACAAACAAACAAAAAAAACACAAAACAAAACAAAACAAAACAAAAAAAACAAAAAAACACAACAAACCAGGGAGCTCATATAAGGAATTTTAGTATAGCCAAATTTCAATATAGCCAAAAAACCTCATGTTAACATGATTTCCTGCTTGAATTAATGAAGTCATGGGAGATGATACTGCCTTACTACTAAAATCAGGAATTACAGGCCATTTGCGTTAAGTCTGGAACATGTGGGTGTAATTGTGTGGTCTGCAGAGTATATTTGATTCCGCTTTCAGCAGGAACACTAAAAGAGGATGAACACTAAAAATTGTATTTCTTATCTCCCACATACCAGATTAATTGAGGCTCTTAATCTATCTGTGATACTGCTTTTTCTTTAGCTCTGGGTTTTTTAATGATATGGAAAGTGTTTTAGTTGGAGTTTTTAATAAATATTTATTACAAGTGTGGATCTTATGGAATTAACAAATAAGAGGTATTATTTAATCCTTAGTTGTAATGGTGGGCTGTAATGTGAACCACAAATAACTGGGTGTGGTCAAAATATGAGCATTTTCTTAGCAGAATTGTTAGCAGAATTTTCAAAGAGAGTGAGCACACCATGAAAACTCACAACCTACAAAACAAAAAAAACCACCCCTTTCACAGAATCACACAGAATCAACCAGGTTGGAAAAGACCTCTGTGATCACTGAGTCCAACCCATGACCCAATACCACTCTGTCAACTAGACCATGGCACGAAGTGTCACATCCAGTCTCTTCTTAAATACCTTCAGGGACGGTGACTCCACCACCTCCATGGGAAGCCCATTCCAATGTCTGATCACTCTCTGTAAAGAATTTCTTTCTAATGTCTAGCCTAAACCTCCCCTAGCAGAGCTTAAGACTGTGCCTTCTTGTCCTACTGCTGATTGCCTGGAGAAAAGACTAACTCCCACCTTGCTCCAGCCTCCTTTCAGGTAGTAGTAGAGAGTGATGAGGTCTCCCCTCTTCCTCTCCTCCTCTTCCCCAGGCTAAACAGGCCCACCTCCCTCAGCCTCTCTTCATAAGACTTGTGCTCCAGTTCCTTCACCAGCCTGGTTGCTCTTCTTTGTACACTCTCCAACACCTCAACATTCTTCCCAAACTGAGGGTTCCAAAACTGGACACAGTCCTCAAAGTGCAGCCTAACTAGTGCCAAATGTGAAGGCAGAATCCCTGCCCCTGCTGGCCACACTATTCCTGATACAGACCAGGATGCCATTGGCCTTCTTGGCCACCAGAGCACACTGCTGGCTCATGTTCAGCTTCCTGTTGATTAGAAACCCCAGGTCATCCTGGTCATCCTTCAACCACTCTGTGCCCACCCTGTAGCACTGCAGGGGATGGTTGTGGCACTTGTTAAACACCATACCCCTGGATTCAGCCCCTTTATCCAGCCTGTCCAGGTCCTTCTGCTGAGTCCTCCTACACTTCAGCAGATTGACACTCTCCCCCCCCCAAACTTTGTGTCATCTATCAAAACACTATGTGGCTACTTTTTGTATTTTTGTAATAAATAAAAACTGCAAGACCAATTTTTTTGCTTAACTTTCAAAATCACACAAGTGAAAAAATAAAATTCTTATAACGGAAAACATTCTAGTGATTTTTTTTATTTTTTTTTATATCAGCCAATGAATAAAAATACAATCATATATTTTAAACTAATTTTAATTCTAGCACTCATAACAGGAAAACAGTTAAAAACATGGTGAACAAAGTAACCTTATTTTTACTTCCTTGCAAAATCATCTCTCATCTATAAATCGTCAAATATCACCACACCTTTCTTATAATGATAGGGGAAAGTTTGATACCATGGGCACCATTTTATTATTAATAATTTTATTTATTATTTGACATGCAATTTTATGGATGTCAATTGCTATTTCATTGAAACATAAGAAGAGACAGATGTTGTTGAAGGGTCATGTAAAACCACAGTGGAAACTTAGGTTAATGCAATGGTATATTTTTTTATATAGGTAACTTCTCAGCTTATTGAGACCTGTGGTTTATTCTTTGAAATTACAGGGAAATGAACAGGATCTCAACCTATATTTGGCTGAATCAATAAATGAAGGTACAAATGTGAACCTTCTTTCAACTTTTAAATAATTTGCTTAGACTTATTTTCTGTCCATTTATACCACATCATTTAGGTGTCTGAAAAAAAGTACTTCTTTTTACTGTCAGTATGATAAAGCTACTCTGCCATTTACCCAATTAAAATTTTCAGCCTACATTTAGATGTTATTTGGTCTTCCCCTCATCAGTTCACTGTTGACTTCCACTCCTTCCAATGAATAGCATAACGTAGTATATTACTGCTTTCCAGTTTAATTTAGTTTGATCTACATGGTTTTGAAACTTCTTTAAATAAGAGTTTCCAATGTGATCCAGAAGAGGTAGTATTTAAATTTTGATACATGAGACATCTAATTCATTTCATTGATCAGCGAACACAAGAAAGCTCTTGTTATTATGACAAGGAAATATTCATTAAATGTGAAGGATTCTGCAGTGCACAGCATTATTCTGAGCATTTTGACAGTGTGATTCAGTTCAGAATTTTGTTCAATGTGATTTCTGGGGGAGGATGTTATCAAAAAGTTTATTAGCAGTGCAAAATTATTAAAGTGGATTTCTATCCCTTTAACATTTTATACACCAGCTGTATTCTTCAAGTGTTACTAAAAGAATGAGAGTTCTTTTTTTTTTCCCCAGTCTAGCTATTTTAGGAGTATGTGGGCTATTGAAAGGAATTAACAACTAATGAGACTCTTCCCTTGTCTCACAAGCTGCACATTTTTAACCTTAGACTTTGCCTTAGTTAGTAGCATAGTCTGTTAAAGTCAGTATCTCTGGGATTTAATCTCTATAAAAATTGTAGTTCCCTAATTCCAAGTTGTGAGGAGATTTGTTGCACAAACTGAGGTGTTTCTTCAGATTAGGTCTGAGATCTTTTGACAATAATGATGCAGGAAGATTCTTCTAAAGAGACCAACTCTCCTAAAAAGATCAATGCTAAAGACCTTAATAAGAAAAGTTTTACTTTGTGTGGTTGATGAACCTGAATGGTCTTACAAATAATATCCACAGATATTATTGATCATATGGTCATAAGAGGAAGAAAGGTAGAAGAGACCATGTGGTAAGACAAAAGTAGGCCACATGGTAAATGCTACTAAAATAGCCTAAGACATACTTAGTCCAAATTTTCTGCAAATACCAATCTAATGGCTACAGGTCTTACAGTAACATGTAGAGGATGCCAATGCTCTAGAAACTTCTTAGCATCATCATGTTAAAACATCCCTTTCCATACAGTCATGATCAGACTGAATTTCTGCTGTAGAAGGGTTGGGGAAGGTACATTCTCCCACAAATCTCTTGGAGTTTTATTATTTTAGTTGTTTTGTTATTCAGTGGCTATATTTTTTCTTTGATTTTTTTTTTTTTTTTACTGTTGCAACATTTCCTCAGTTCACACTAAAAGTTCACACTCTTCTGATAATTAGCTCTGCATTTATTTGCTGTGGGAAATAAATCAGTTTAGAAAATGCAAACAAAACTTCTACACTCTAAAAAAGATTTAGGGAAAAAACTGAAGATGTGGAACTAGAGCACTGAGGTTATCTCAGATGCTGAAACTATAAACCAGAAGTGGACTATGTAACATTTGCTGCACTGTGAAAAAAATGGGGGGGCCTCTGAGGGATTTTTATTGGAAAAAAAAAAAATAATGGAGGGGAAAAAAATGTTACTGAATTTCCTCTTCTACCTTAGCTTTATCTGTATTTTTTGACATGCTGAAGGTTATTACAAATTGTCTTGTACATGTTTGAATTGTGGCTGATGCTTGTTCGCATGCTTTTTTTCAAATCAGTAATTTTTCCTTTATCTGGAAAATTATGTCTATGTTACCACAGGAATGACATCTTACAAAGATATCTTTGCATTTTGTCCAGCAAGGAGATTTCTTTTCTAAAAAATATGTTAAGGACACAAGGTCACAAGACCGGCTGTTAAAATACATTTTTTTTCCAATCTGAGTGGGATTCCTATTTTTAAAGTCATAGATGCCTCCAGAGCAGCCACTCCTGCAGTCACTCTAACCTTTCTTTGTTGATAGTGGGTTTTTACTCACCACATTAAAGGGAATCTTGAGTATGATTTATCTCATTGTAAAGCAAGCAACTAGAAGAAGAAAGATGTCTATTATTTTCCATATATCTTCCTGTAGACCTATAACTATATATGGTATCTTTCAATAAGTAATATTGGTTACCATCAGGAATGCCACTGGATAAATATTTGAATTTTGGATTTTTCAACAAATACTTTTTGCCTTTGTCTGTAAATACTTACTATTTGTTCTGGCAATGCAAACAAAAAAATTTCATGCATTTGTTTGCAAACTTTTGTCTTGTACATCCTTAACATGCTATAAATATTTATATATTTATAATTTTATATGTCCTTGAACATACTAAGGGGAGACCATTAGACAGAGAAGTAGGGAAAGAAATATATTAATATATTTATATCTGTCAGCCATGAGAATGCTTAATTTGTAGAGAATATATTTCATAATTGCAGATTAATAAATTAAATCAGATATCTGTTTCCTCAGCACTTTCTAAGAATAAATATCCATCAGATCCTATAGAGTCAGAACTTGAGTATTTCTCTTTATGTCTCATTGTGCAGGATCAATTCAGTGAAGCTAAAAGTACTTAACTGAGATTTGACTATACAAAGAACTTACTGGTTTTTTCCAGCCTTAGTGTTTTGAGTCCCCTGAGGCTGTCCAGTTCATCTAATATCCCAGAGGATCTGTTCTATATTTCTACAAGCCCAAAAGCTACAATCCAGTTGAAAAGAATATTCTCATAGAATACAAATAGGTTGTATAATAGATGCCACAAAGAAAGAAATAGAGTTGTATCCCAGTGAACATCCCACTGCATCAATGTAGGGATGACATTTGACTGACATTAATAATTTTTTCATACATCTAAAAAAGCATATGATGCAATTTGATGATGAATAAGGAATAATCACATGAATTCTTGTCCTGCAGGTTTTTCACTTTGAAGAGACAGATTAAATATTTAGTAAAACCTTAAAAGTTTTAATTACAGGGTCCAAGAATTAGGAATTACTATTGCCAGTCTTAAGAACTATTATTAATATTTTAGGTTTATTGTCCTGCCTAAACAAACCTTACTTTTTCTTATTAAGTATGTTTTGTTTTCATCAGATAGATATACTTCTTTTTCCTTTATTTTCTAATTTCTTTTTTATTGTTCCCTCAGCAGAATCCCTGTAAAGATATTTTCCCACTTGTTCCATTCAGTTTTATATACAGAATCAAGACAGAATCAGAGTTGAATTGTTAAATTGAGATATTGATTAAAACAAACAAAATCTCTGAAAGATTCCGGATGCTTTGTTCAGCTGAATTGGTTTTGCCTTGGGGTTTTATTTTTCAAGGCAACTGTAATGACAATTCTTTAGTTCTTCATGAACAAATCTTCGCATTTTGAAGAGCTGAGAGGACATTAATGCAGACTGATTCCATAATTCCCACTTTATGGACCTGATTTTGTGAACACTGACACTGTGAATAGAAGAATGCTTCTGACCTTACCAAACAATCTGTCAACATCTGTCAGAATGTCAGAGGAGAAAAGATAGTCCCACTAGCACAGCTCCTGCCTGCCCACTGTGTCATTCAAATGATACTTTGATACGTGACTTGTGAAAAGCAAGTTGCTACACCATCCTTCTAAAAGACATCCTGAAAAACACACATCGGCAGTATCTGGTCTGATGTGTGGACCTGGGTTTTACCCATGTCCCAGTTTCACTGTGGCTGGTCATGTGTACAGACTTTTCAAGACACTCCGGGGTCTGTGTTTGCCGTCATCCTTGCCAGTGGGTGCTCTGAGATCAAATGTCATTACTGGTTCTAGGGTTATTAGGGGTATGCATCTCTTTGGAAAAGCTCATATTCCTTCTCTTATTTCATATCCAAACTGAGGAAGGAAAACATTCATGGCTAAAAAACTGAACCAAACCAAACCAAAACCACAAAAACAAATCAGAACAAAAACAAACCCAAAACCAACCACAACAACAACAAAAAACAAACAAACAAAAAACAAAACACAAAAAGTAGAAGATGAGTTTAAGAGCTAAAGCTGCATAATAAAAAGATGAATTTTGATGAGTGATTTTGCCTCTCCTCTTTCAATATGGTATTGAGAGTAGTCCCCATAGGAGCAAAAACATGACAGATTTGAGGTTGTCTTATTTCTGCAAACAGTTTTTTATGATCTTCGCTCACAAACCGTTCTATCCCTTACTCTATATTCTCTGTAATTTTTTAGGTAGTCAGTACAAGTAAAGGTTTTGCTTTTATCTTATAATATATATATATATATCTTATCTTTTACTTTTATCTTATAAACCAAGGAATCTAGCATTGCACAGTTTAGCACACTGCCCGTGTCTGACACTATGGAGGGTTGTAACAGTTGTCCAGAGTCTTCCTAGAAATTTTGTAACTGTGATTATTTCTCTTTCAAGCTTTATTTTTTTAAAAAAGTTACAGTTGCCTCAACACTGAGACGGGGAACATTCCAGGAGATGTGTAAAATGTGATTAAAACAAAGGTGTGACACCATTTGAGACAAAATGAAACTAGGTTGCTTGAAATGCTAATGGTTTTATAAAACGTCTTCGATGCCTACTGTTACTCAGTCTTAGCAATAGAGCTGAAGGATAAAAATATAATCCAAGCAATCAAAATTGTATCCCTTAAACTATCTAAAACCCAAAATCAAACAAAGGTGGATTATGATAGGAAATGAAGAAGAAATGTTTGCATTTCAGGAGAAAGAAGGGTAGGGAGGGCTAGGAAATGAGGAGAGGATGAAGTAGTACAATGTACCTAATGAATCTTCTTTTACAAAGAGGATTTGCTTTATTTCTCTCTCTAATAAATAAGGATAACATATAAAATGAAGATATATTTTAAGAGTCTAAGCATGAAAAAGTATGTTTGATGGAAATAATATCATGGGAATGTAGAGGGATGCAAATGTCAGAAGACTTTCCTTGGTTATAAAAGAACAGTGGTTGTAAGGAATTCTAGGAGATTTAATAGTTGTGACAGGATAAATCAAAGTCTTAAGAAAGTGGTGTACACAGAACAGTTGAAAGAAAATCAATAAATTATTCTTGTCTTCGCATTACAGTTTTCCAAAATAAGTGGTTGTAAAGTATAACTTCATCTTTGCTAATGAGCAATTTAATTGTCATTCCTTGGAATTTGTACCTACTCAAAGCAAAATCATGTCTCCAGGTGAATTACCAATGACTTTTTATTAAAGCATATTTTTAAACTGACTTTTCTCATCTCAGCACTTACAGCAATTGAGAAACAAGAGTCTTACCATTTAGCTCCTAGAAACATTGCAAGTGCTGGCACCCGTGGCATGGTGAGCTGTTAATGCTTTTATGCTCTGAAGGAATTTAGTATGAGATTCCACCAGAATTCCAAAAGTGGTGCATTTAAAAAAAGTAATTTCATCAGTAGTATTCTTTTATTTGTTTAATTTGTTCATTGAAATGCAGATGGGGTTTTTTGTTTGGTTGGTTGTTGGTTTTTTGTTTGGTTTGTTTTGTTTTTCTGAAATGCATTATCCTTTATTATAGTCTTATTAATTTTGGAAATGAAAATTGGAGAAAAGATATTTCAGAGAGCGAAATCATCTTAATGCTTTACACAAAGGAGGAAATGAAAGAGGTGGATGGTTGCGCTTCATCATTAACTCTTATTATGAAAACTTACTGAAACTAAGACACACAGATTGTAATAAAAGAGGTTGAAATATCAGTGTTTCATCTTGCTGTTTTCCTTCTTTCTACAATGCACTGTGAAAATTCAATTATGTGATTTTTTTAAGTTATCTTTAAAAGTGAAGCTACATTTTCATGCATGCTAATGTACTTAGGCAGTATTCATTTTGCATTTGATCAGCTTGATGTTTCTTTTTCAAGTGTTTTTTATTGAAGGTAGAGGTATACTAAATAGCATTTCTGGTTCCTGCCAAAATATAATTTAGAAAGAAACTGATTTTTAAGGTATTAGTTTCATTGCTGAGAATCACAAACCTTCATTGAAATCACTAGAGCTTCAGCAAGCTCACATCCTTGAAGTAAAACTCACCCTGTTTCATACTCATTACTAACTTGTTCCTAGCTTTTGGGACCATTACTCTGTAGATTGTTGGAGTTCTATTGTCTACTTTTTTGTTGTTGCTTCTTCATTTTTTGCTACCTCAATTTGTTGAATAATTCAGAATGCCATAGTGTGCATCCCTCAGCATCCTCCAGTTTAGTGATGGAAGGTGTAAATTTCGAGTTTAAAACCGCTTCCTATGTTGAAGTTGTTTCTATTTGTCTCAGATAGACTTAATAATTTTGGAATTATATGTTTAAAGCAGAGCTTTAAGATTCTGATAATTAGCAACAATTTTCTTAATGTAATGGTAATCTTAAACACAAGTCTCTGTGGGTTACTTAATAAGAGGGAAAATTTTTGAAACAGTAGCTAAGAGCAGAGCAATAAATAATTACTACTGTGCCCAGATTTTCCTACATTATCAACATGTGCAAATGTTTTATTTGGTTTGTTTCTAGTCACTTACCAACCTTACACTTAACATACAGAGTATGTATCCTTCTCTAAAATAAAGTAGCTGAGTTATTTTAACTAGTGCTGTTATGAAGTGGCACTGAACTGTTTATGCTGAATCGTTATCACACTGCTGATTGACGGGTGGGCCAGAGGACACACATGTTCATTCATAACTCATACCTTCATGGCCTTATTGGACTTCCTGGCTGCTCTCCTTTTTTCTTCATGTCATCATGAAGAAAAGATAGAAGAGAGAAAAGAATAAACAAGGAAACAAAGAAAACAGGAGAATGGGAAAGAAAGTGTTAACTTAAAGTTCAAGTCTTCGGTGAACAAATCTTGACAAAGTTCATTTTTTGAGTCATTTTAATACTTTTGATAATTTGATGCTCTGTGTGCATTTATCTGATGTAAAGCCTTTTTTTTTTTCCTGAATGAAATATAGGGTCAAACTCTGTAGGGTTAAATTACTCTTTTCAAGTAACCTAAACAACGCTCTTTTAGGAAATTTTAAGAGAAAAGCAGTGAGAAATGAAGAAAGATAGAACCTGTCATGTACTTTGAAAACAACTTTAGGTGAAGAAGACACAATAGTCACGCCTTTTTTTTTAAGAGAATCAGCTATACAGCATAAGGCTTCAGTTTTATTGTATTTTATTGTACTTTTGTTTCAAGATATATATGAAGGACTTAATCCTAGGAAGTGAGATCTTTAAAAATAAGAAAATATTCTGTGTACTGCAGTGCAGAGGTAGAGACAGCTCAAATCTGTAAGGAAGGTGCTCAGAACCTGCTCAAAATAGGAATCATTCTCAAACAATGAAACTGAAATAAGTAGATAAATAATATTAACAGTATCTCCAAAGATATTAATTGTTCGATGATATGGAGATACAAAGATTTATAGATAAGCTAATTAAAATACAGACAAATAAGGAAAAGCTGTGACTTTTCTTCCTTCTGTCTCCTGTTTCTTTGATGTTGTAAAATTCTGGACTGCACTCCACTCCATGTTGAAAAAAGGAGAAATCATGGAAAGAACACACGATATCATGGAATACTCTATCTTTAAACTACTTGGTCAACCATGAAAAGGCCTTAATAATGATACCACACCAAGGAAAGTAAAACTTCATTAGGAAGATCACATTTAATAATTAGCTTCATTTGCACACCATAAAAATACACCTGCTTCTAAACCAAGAATTCATGCCTGAAAAGTAAACTGCTCTCCTGAAATGCTCTTGTAGAACAGAGGGATTACCATGCATCAAAAGCTAGAGAAAAGAGCAGTGACAGTTAAAGTCACATTTTGCTCATTCTATACTATTTTTCTGTGCTTTCCATAAAATATATCATGTTTAAAAGATTCTGGATGGTTACAGCTTCCCAGGAAATCCAGTTTTCAAAGGAACTGGAGGAGAGAAGTCCAATTGTTTAAGGGTGCATGTAAAGAGTTTTACTTCTCTTAAAAGTCTGAAAGGTCCTGCAGAAAGACGAGTCTTTTGATACAGCATATGAAGAAAGTACATTATTGCTATTAATAATAAACAGCTAATAGTTTTTTGATGAGTCATTTGAAAATATTCTGTCTCTGATTAAAAAGCCCTCGAGTATATTTGCTTTGAAGAGTCCTGGAATATTTAGCAAGTGTTTTCATTGCCTCCATCCGCTTGGTAAGCTCTGCTTCATTTCCTGTGACTCTGCTGAAATAATACCTGATGCAAATGAACCAGGCAAATATTTTGAACCCAGCTCAGAACATGAATAGGACGAGAGGTGCAGATCACGAATAAAATCTGTCTTTCATTTCTGTTTCACTGCAAATGCAACAAGGGAGATTGTCTCACAGAAGAATCTTTATAGTTGCATCTGGAATACTTAGTGTATTGTTCTGAAAGAAAGTGTATTCATAAGAAATTTCTTTGCAATATCTTGTAATGCAAAATCACATACTCCTCTTTCATACTTTGGACTCAGTTCCTAATATCATTCTCACTCTGCTAGAATAATGGTGGTCTTTGCTGCATAGGAAAAATATTAAACTCAGTTACAAAATAAAAGGAATTCTAAGATAGAGAGAAATTCTTCCCTTTGCTTTCTTCTTAGTATCCCGAGGTGAATTAATAAAGATATTGAGCCTACTAAGTTATACCTTCCCCCTGAAGTGCTCAGAAGAGAGGCTATAAACACTTTAGATCATTCTTCAGATAAGACAAGCATGAGAAAGATTCTGAACTGCAATGGAATGAAATCATCAAGAAATAATTCCCCTCAGACTATCAGAAAGCAGATAAAAAATCCACTGAATATGAATGTTAATTTTCCAATATTTCTAGGCTTATAGATCTGCAGATCTAAACGGGTTAAGGTCATCTTAGAAGTAATTCTGCCATTTTCTGACAGTGTTTATTGCTCAGCATGATGTGCAGTCAATGCAAAACATGCCCTTTACTGTTAAGTTTTCCTCAATGATGGCTCTTCACCTCAGCTTGACCTTTGGCTATGTTCAACCCATAGAGGGCAGTGACGTGCAATTAATAATAACTATTCAGAACCTTAAATGAAAACACCATTTGGTTTTGGTAGTCTGGGTTTCTATTTTTGGGAAGAATTGAAAACTTTTTTAGGTACTCTGTGATTAACATTGGACTATCAGAATTTTTCAGGTCGAGTTTAGGGAATTATAAGGTACAGACTTTCAAAATAGGTTGTAAAAATTATGCTCTGAGGAACTTCCCAAAGTTTTTTTCTGTCGGTATTGCTTGGTAGTAGTCTGCACTAATTAACAGTGGACCAGATGCTGGGAAGAAATAAGTACAAAGTAGAAATACACATGCTGTTCTTCTCTTGTACCCTGTGGTCTGCTCATTCTATAAAGCTTATAGGTATGACCCACTAATAATCCTCTTTCTATCTTCATCATGCCTACATGCAGTGAGACTCCAGCAAGATAACTGGAAAATGAAATTTTCACTCTTAGCAACAGCCAATACAATCAGCCCCCACACATACAGACAGCACTGATAGTATCCACCAAAACCACAGATCCTGGCAATCTTTTATCAGACTATCAGACTATCAGAGCATGAAGTTCAACTGGGCCTTTTGCCTCCAACCAGCCCAGGTTGAAGAGCAATCTAGACATTCAGTATGAGCAGGAATTAGTAGCAGAATAACCTCTTAAAATCAGAAAGAAATGCGACACCATGGCCTCCAGCCTCCTCTATGCTGAGATACATTTCTGCTTGTTATTTTACATTAATACATTTAATTATGGTTATATATATATGTGACAGTGAAAAAGATCGAAGAATTTCTGGATGCAATGGGCAGGTCAAAGCACAGACTAATTTTTCTGCTGCCTCGGGACATATCTGTGTTTGTTTTAGAAGCAAAGAGATTCCAAAGATATGAAAGAAATGCCAAAGCACAACACAGATCAAATGGCTGGAAAACGCAGAAAACAAAACAATAATTCATGAAATGGAATCTGCAACGCTTACAACCAATGATCCTCTCATGACAAGGATGCATCACGAAGAAGTGTATAGTTTACACCCCTGAGCCAAGTCAGCTTCACTGTCTGGGCCTGGGGAGAGGAGGAGAGCCAAGCTTCCTGCTTGTCTCTCTCTTTCCCAGCTTTTCTTGGATGTTTCATGCAGACAGTGTGTAGGGCTTGTGTCTTTGAAGGGGCTTTGCGCTCTGGATTGGAACAACCTTCATGCAGTTATGCAGCAGATGAGGATGCTTTTCATTTTGGTATGTAGAGCTGTAGCTGAGCAAGTGAAAAATAAGCTTTTCATGCTTTATGAAGTGCTGTTGTTGTATAGGAACTCCTACTGTGGAACCCAGACAGGAAGAGAAATGCCTCTTTTGTATTTTATTTGTGTACTCATATTCAAGAATTTGTGAAGTGCATGGGGACTGCCATAAATTTTCTATGTGGAAAAAATTCTTCCTAACAAAAAGTATTTCAGTGTCTCACTGTATAAAACAAATGCCCCAGGGCCTCTAATTGCATAAAAATTTGATACTTTATGGCTATGATACCATATACAAATTGACTGCTGCAACATTTTTATGTGCTTATTTCTAAAGAAATATGTGGTCAGTGTCCCTTGTTACTTGCAGCATCCTTCACCCAGAAACTGATGTGATAAACATAGCACAAGTATGAACAGAATGCCATGTAATAAAATATAATGTGAAATCAATCAAAATTTGGCTAACAGCACACACGAGGCCCATACTTTTGTTAACTGTGCAACATTTAACATTTCCAGATTTTACATAAATATTTATATCTCTGTATTTTAAAAAGCTCCACCAACTTCCCTACATCCAAACTTAAATACAGTTAAGTTTTTTATAGATTTGGGGCTTAATGTTTGGAAAGATTTTGAAAGATTTTGGAAAGGTTTTGAATTTTTCTATCTCGCTTAAATATATGAAAGTAAAGGAAGACCCTTATAATTTAGTATTATTATTATATATTTCTTTTTAAGTTTCCTAAATTCATACTAATGCACAGCACTGAGCTACTTTTGTAAAATTGATCAGTAATTTATTATAAATAAAATTTTTAATATTATTTTTATTAAAAAAATTCTCAAGTGCAGACAGAAGAGGCTCTAGATACAACAAATGGATTAAATATTTAAAAGTACTTCTTTACTAAGTTTTGGGTTTGTATTCTGTGTTGAAGACTTTAAATGTAACTCATCATAACCATCATTTTATTGGTGTCATGAACAGGTGGAAGATGTTTGCAGACTAAACAAATTACCTCACTAATAAATAATACTCTTTTGGAGGTTATTAAAAAATATCAGAATCAATGGTATATATATTGCTGAGTTATTGGAATAATTTGATGGACAAGAATAATAGGAGTAACACTAAAATTGATTTGCCACATGGTTTTACCACTGTTAAAATCAACTTCAATTGCTCTTTTTGAGTACAGGGTTAATATAGAACCTTCTGAGCTGTGCTTCTATGTTGAAATGTTTGTGGAAGTTTTAGAAAAGGTCTTATGCTTGTTCTGATTCCAGTCCTCCTTAATTGCATTGATTATGCAATATTATGCAATATAGCTCAAAAGGGGCTTCTTCAATGGAACAGGCTCCCTGGGGAAGTGGTCAAAGCAGAAAGCCTCTCTGAGTTCAAGAAGTATCTGGACGATGCTCTTAGTCATCGTGTAGTTTTAGGTAGCTCTGCAAGAAGAAAGGATTTGGATTTGATGATTTTCATGGGTCCCTTTCAACTTGACATAGTCTATGATACTGTGATTCTACCAAAAAAAAGGACCTCTGATGTGATGGCACATAGAATCAGGAGTCTCACTGGGAGAAATACATTGAGAAAATGAGAAGAGAAAGCAGTTGTCCTCAACTCTGGATGGTGCAAAGTGGTGCAAAGCACAAGTGAGATCCTGTTATATTATTTTCCCTTTAATGGAGATGTAACTGAGGTATTGTAACTGAAGAAGCAATACCTGAACTCTCACCTGATACTTGGAGTGCTCAGACATCATGACCTATAAAGGGGTGCTATTACCACTGATCCAACATCATTGATTATGTGCAGAAATAATTATTCAGCTGGATATCTACGGCTTTAGACAGTTAAATACATATTCCATATGCAGTTATGGAAAACCTTTTTTGTATTTTTCTACTTAACATTTTAAAGTAAACTTGTCATTGTTTTCAAAAATTGTTTTACAGTTAATTAGGGTATTCCAGAACACCCTTGCTAAGGCATACTTCAAGTGTCTCTATGCTTTGGTACCTCTGAGGACCTCCTTCTAAAAGATATCAACAATTCTATGAGTTCCCTGTTTCAGAAACAACTAATTTAATATTTTTGTGCATGCTTGCCTGAACTTTCTTATTCAGAATACAATACATAAAGCACCAAGATTCATTTTCTCATCATAAATATGCATAAGACAATCTTTTTAACATAAATCTGATCTAACAGGTTCACCATGGATAAAGAAATGTAATTAATTTTCCTCTTTGCCTATTTTACTGCTGTCTCTGTTTTCCCTAGATTTTGCTGGTTCGTGTACTACTGACTTACAACCCTTGTTATACCTTGTGTTTAGCTGTTTGATGCATCACACAGTGCTTTCTTAAGCAATTCCTAGCTGGAATACTACTGTCTTTTGATAAGAAAAGAGTAGAAAAAAAATTTTCTTATTTGGATGATTATTCACACTGTCATAAAGAAAAATGAATTTAGACATATACAGAACTTTTGTAAATATTTACTTTTTATGTTGTCATATATATGTGCAATCCCTTCACAGCAAGTGGAATTGGTTCATCTGCATTCTAGTATTACTATTAAAAAATGAATCATGTTCATTTTTGATTTTGCTGCTGACTTGCCAGTTAGGTAACGTGATAGGAGGTTTAAAGAAAATCTTTAAATATATTAGCATACTTGAAAGGCAGAAGGCTCTTATTTACTTTCAAATAAATTATACTAAATTTACCATTATCTTCTTTTTGTTTTTCCTCCCTTGTATCACCATTGTCACAACTTTTTAAAGATTCTGCCTTAGATTTTAAATTGGTAGAGTAGCCTTGCATACAGTAATAGATTCTAAAAATAAAGAACAGTATTATACAAAGTTAAATACAAACCCTAATTTTAAATTGGTTTTGCAGTTCAATCGTACATGTAGTAATTTCTCTACTGAGACTCTGTCTACTGTTGATGGTTATGTTATTTGTACAGTAATCATCTAATTTCACTACTTTTCCTATTATCCTAGCAAAACATCTGTTTACCAATTGTTGACAAAACTGAATGAGTGTCTTCCAGTCTTCTCTCTCTTTGATTTTGTTTGTTTGTTTTCCCAAAAAGCTTGCATTTGATAATCCATACTTATGTGTATCTTTATATAATTTATTCAAATTTCAGACTGATGATGGCATTGTGAAAATATGGAGTGAATCAGGAAGTCATGGTTATGAGTGGAACAAAGTTGAGTTACACTTGGGGAAGCTGAGGAATTTTGAAGTTATCTTTGAAGGCATTCGTACCAGAGACTTAGGAGGAGGAGCAGCAATAGATGACATAGAGTTCAACAACTGCACCACAGGTAAGTTCCAGAGGGAAGTTTCTAGAGGGATGTTACATGATATGTAGGAAGTTCTTGTTTGTTTTTAAATTAATTTGTTTTCACTCATAATTTAAATAGCTTTTTTTGCTCATACAGAAAATCTTATATTAGTGCAGTGTTCACTGCACTAATTATGGCAGATAAATGCAAGAAAGTTCTCATTTCCTTAATTTATTTGTTTTGAGTAAGAAGTTTCCTTCTTTGGTTCATTTGTAAGTAATTGAGTCTCTGATGTTGTATATTACCATTTAATATAAATTATGTTAGATTATATCATGTTAACCTGTGGTCCGTGTGTTTTGTCATAAAGGCTCTTACAATAAAAATGAGTGGAGACTGCAAATGAACCACTGTCAATATTTTTTTTCCCAGTTCAGTTGAAGCGTTAAAGGCCAGCAAAATAAAGAAAACCTTTGTCTCCGTCACAGAATACTCACTCTATTTAATTCATGGTTTTGTGGACATAGGCTAAAATAGGAACAGCATAGGCCTTTATTAAAACAACAATGAACCAAAAGAAGTAAAAAACCCAAATTCCCTCCCAAAACAAAAAACAAAACAAACACCCCAAAAAAACCAAACCAAACCCAAAACCAACCAAACAAAACAAAACAAAAAACAGTGGATTTTTGAGTGAGGTGATCATTATTGATATGACATATCAACACTGTAGGAGTTCTGGGGAAGTCGTTTGGGCAAGCTTTAATCTCCTACCATAAACTGGATGCCCATTATCAACTGACTACAAAAAGTGGACTTCTGTAGAGCATCTTTCAACCTAGATTCATCTGAAAATGCTCAGAAATTGTTCTGTTGTATAAGTCAAAGACTGGAAACTGGATACAACTTGGGACTTTCTTCAGAACTGCTTTAATAAAACTGTGAGGCAGATGTAGTCTTAAAAGCTCTTCCAAGCATACGATTATTAGTGATCCTGTTGTGTTTTTTATGTGTTTCATTGTCCGCGTTGCTGTGTATGTGATTGTTCTCCGAACAACAATGGTAGAGAGGTAGGAGATGGTAGGTCATCCCTCTATCGTCTTGAATAACAAAGTGGGTGCTGATCTCTCTTGCAATTTCTTGCCAGCTGTGTTCACATGTAGTAATTCATATCAGTGGGATCTATTTAAACTACATTTCTGGGATTCTGTTCCATTTTGGGGCTAAAACAATTTAGGCACTTCCTTTCATAGTCAAATTCAGGAGACATTCAGCAAATAAAAAACCCCAGGATTTCTTTTTAAGGGAGGAAGTAATATCTCCAAAACCTGAAAATCGATTTATCAACATATCTTCATATAATGTAAAAATATTTCTTCTTACTCTTAATTCCATACATTATATAATAACCTGAAAAAGGACATTATATAAACACAACTAGAAATATTCCACAGAGTTGTCATTGCAAGAAAGGAAGTTGTTTCAACAGGGATTTGGAAAGCTGCATTATGAAGGATAAATCTCTGAAAATGTTAAGATTGCTGAAATTTACATTGCTTTTAGTCTATGGCCCTACAAATCTGAATGTTAACAGTGTTTTATAACCAGTGTTGCATTAAAATACCTTTGCAATGAAACAGTTCAGAAAGTAACCTGGTTTATCACTTGATAGCAACTCTTTGTTTTACAGTACTGCTTCAACAAGAAGCTCTCTTGGGAAAGCAGTTGCACCATGTGTTCCTACTACTTTCACTTACTTACAGTTTCAACATAGTAATACTCCTGTGCATAGGAAAATTATTGTTTATGAAGATGTATGATTCAGAGGAGGTTTTTCGCATAAAAATTTGAAATGTGCAGTGAAAATTCAATATGCAAGACAAATTTTTTTGGGATTGATTTAAGAAAGTTGGAGATTCAAGATGCTAAACCTTTACAGAGCTGTCACTCACATGATCATTGTTTTTGCACTCTAATAAGGCGCAGTCTTTATACAATCAGGAATCATTCACTTACAGGATCTCTGGTAGTGTACTAGGTACAGCAGGGTTATCTTTAAAGTTTAGGTGTACGTATCCTGTGGGAATATGTTTATGCTTATGCTTTGGCTTATCAGCATAATAAGATCAGAGGCCTGTCATATCTTTGCTTTTTAACTGCATCTATGTGCATCCACACAAATGCATGTCTGTTAAAAAACAAAACAAACAAACAAAACCTGAAAAACCAACCCACACCCCACCCCACCAATACCTCCCGGTTCTCCTGCCTGTATGATGACATTTAGGGTCAAATCAAAGTCAAAAGGGAAAATTTCATTTCCTATTAGTGCCTTTCTTATCAGCTCTGTATATGATATTTTGCCTTCTACTCCACAAGTTTAGACCTGTTTATTTAATTTTCTCGAGACTTGTGGTATGCTGACCTTCCTGTTGGCATGATGACATGAAGAAGCCTGATCTGACCTTTCTCATTCTTGCTGTTATTGATTCTTTACCTCTGTAGAACAAACAAGGAAAATACGTTTCACCAGTTTCTCAAAAATAACATTTCCTATCTGAGCCAAGCCTGGGGCATTCAGGATAGAAAAAGTGTGTCATGTACAGATTGCAATTTTTTACAGCACAGGGTGAACAGTTTTATTGTGTCTGTTATAAAAAAGCTAAAAGACAGCAAACACAGTCTTACTGTTGCAAACTCAAGAAGAGGAGTAGCATACAAACCAGACAAGGGTTAGGGGCTTCTTATCAACAAAATGACTTGATTTATAGCACTTACCCATGAACTGCATTTTTAGGTGTAGAATTGCTGAGCTAGACACATGGCCAGGGTCCTCTAGGGTAACTGAGTCCACATTTGTATTTTTCACTGGAACTTAAAATGCTAAAGTAAAAGCTTATAAAATATAATGGGTATTCTGGACATGTTCATTACAAAAACAGTGAAAGAGACCATGTGCAGAAAAACCTAGAAGAACCTATTTAGCTGCTTCCCAGTAGATGTATTATAGTGTTGGAAATGAATGTTAAAGCAATTCTGGAACATTCAAATATTTTGGGATAGCCTCCTCCTCACAGACGTCCTTTTGGAAGCTGTTGAATAGTATTCCCGGAACATGGGTAACAGTCAAAACAACAAAATAATTGCCTCTTTGCAGAAATTATGTACAAGACAGTAAAAAGGGAAGAGACAGGGAACTCAAGTGAGATTCTTAACATGGGAATTTCACATCTACTTTCTGAGGTATTGTAATATTCAATGGTTATAACAGCATTTAATAAATCTAAATACTTATTTTATTGTACATGTATTTTCCTTCAGCTTGCTTCCATACGGTGTGTTATAGAAATAAGCTCTATACAGCATTAGAGTATCTACATGGAGGTGGATTAACTTTGCAGAATTCTCTGCTGTTCACTTTCATAGCTGTGATTTACATAGCTCATGTGATATGAGGATTTTCAACCCAACACAAAGAATATTTTCACTATTTTAATTAATTAGTCAACAGGTCCTATATCAATAGAATACTACAGATAACTTTATTTATTATGATCTGATCTTTGGGGCCCTGTACTTCAAGGCTCATTTCCCTCAAGTCTCACTAATGTCTATGGAAGCAGAGGACAAGAAGCAACTATGGATTTCTTGCAAATATGAATCATAGAATCATAGAATCGATTGGGTTGGAAAAGACCTCAGAGATCATCAAGTCCAACCCTTGGTCCAACTCCAGTCTGTTTACTAAATCATGGCACTAAGTGTTTCCATCAGAATCTCCCTGTTTAACCAAGCCAGTCATCTTCCCCACCAGCTTGCCTTTCGGCACACTGGTATAGCCTGTTCCTGTGCAGTCAAAACCTCCTGCTTGAAGCATGTCCAGCCCTCCTGGACCCCCTTGTTTTTAAGCATTGTTTCCCAGGGTATGCTCTGAACTAGTCTTCTAAATAGGCAAAAATCTCATTGTCAGAGACAGAAAAAATCCACGAAGATATAAACAGGTCTTATGAATCGGTTGTGAGAGGGTAAGCTATGTTCTGATAACAAAAGTAAGTTAAATTCCAAATCCAATACAATTTATTTTACAGTTTTAATAAGAATTTTGAAAAGTATTGGAGTCACATCGCAGCCAGAGAAAATTTATTCTTAATATTAAATTAATTGAGGTATTGATATTTTTTCACCTTCTTGTACAATAATTTTTTATACATCTTTAGTGACAGTCTGTGTGGCTCAAATGGAGTTTAGTATGGTCATTTCTTATATTTTTTAATAATTGACTTTGGCCATGCATAAGGTTATTTGCAGGCTAGAAAAAAATGCCTGCATTTTTGCCATAATAAAAAGGTAAAATACCTATGATTGTCATACAGAATAATCCCTAAGGATAAATTTTTGAGACTTATGACACTTAATTTCATGATAACATCTTCTAAAAAATCTGTCAGAAATAAGCTGTGGTCTGGTATCCTTAAGGAACACTTCAAGCATTTTGATTTGCTTTTCCAGCTTCTGGCCCACTATCATATAATAATGAATCAAAAGCACAACTTGTTAGACATGCTGTTTCCACTAGTCTGAATTTTGTACATTTGTAATTTTAAAGAAAAGGAATCTTATAATCCAGATACACAACAGTGAACATAAGCATGGACACATACATTACTCAGCCATATCACACACACTGATTTTTGTCATCCCAGGGCACCACCTGGATAAATAACAGTGAAAGATAAATGAAAATAAGAGAATCATAACTCTAAATTAAAATTCAACTGAAATTTCTAAAACTTTTGGTTATTTAGTTATTTGATACAATTTTTTCATAGTCTGGAAACTCAGTGCTATATGAGTCCAGGAATAAGAAAGAGCCATTACAGTTCCAGCGATCTTTGTGGGTTGACTGTTTGGGATCAGACTCAACAAGCTTTTCTTCTAATGTTTAGGGTAAATAAGATAGTGGCATTACAATTATATCTAGTTTTTAAAAGAAACGAAAGTAAAATGCCATGATCTATTGATAGGAATTTGATATACCAAATTGAACTGAAGTTTTGTTTAAAATATAATGAATCTTGCTTTACTTGACAGTAAACTTTTTCTTTCCCTTTCTCCTGATATATTTGTATTCCTCCTCACTTACTGTTTTATGGCAAAGACCATAGGTTAAGGTATTGAGATCCTTTGAACAACTTTACATCCATGCCCTCATAAACAAGAAGCTTTGAAAGTCTCAGCAGAGAAATCCTTCCTCATCAGAATTCAAGCCTAGCTTTGCAGATCAGAGACACAATAACTAAAACATCCCAGTGTTTGTGTGTGTAGGCCAGCTTTTTGGTTTTTAAAGCAAGCCAGTGTTTTCTTTGAATCCTCAGCTATGTATCATGCAAAGGTTTACATTTAGTGGAGAGTTTAGTTCTTTCTCCTCAGACACTTGAGAGAAGTTCAAACTCTTATAACAGAAATATTCAGTACAAACCTAGAACTGAAGTGAGAGGTAAGGGAATTCAGACAGAGAAAGATATAGATTTATGTTCAGAAGGAATGTATGTCCACTTACCTGGGTTTTTTGATATTTTCTTTCTTTTCTCCCTTCAAAATATTTGTGTAAATCATGACGACTTTCATTTGTTTTTGTCAGTGTCAGGGTATTATAACATGGGGCACTGGAAACGCAACACCTGGTTAAAACTTCTCAGTAAATGTGCTGAATTCAACAGTAAAATTCTTAATTGTTAGTCTAATATTTGGATTTTGCCTTTAGAAGGAAATTATTCTTCAATTTCATTGTGAGTTCTCAGTTTAAAAATTGCTCATACATATTGAATCTTTATTACAGAGAAAGAAAGAACATTTTAAGAAGTCTAGAACTTTTGGTAGCTTTAACTTAATTTGTGTTAGTGTAACATAGATCAACATGAATGTACTTTATCATTTGAGGGAAACATTTACTGAACTCAGATCTCATTACACTCAACAGAGGATACAGATATGCACAATTCAGTTCTAGACAAGAACTGAAAAGACAAGAAATAATCTCCCTTTTGGCAATGTGAAAATCAGCCACAGCTGCCTTCCAGAGGACATCCCGAATGCCCTTGTACGAAGGACTCAGTGGGGAAGGCAGAGTTCTCAGGAGAGATTTGGAGGAAACACAGGCTCCCTCAACTCAGCTTGCCAGGGCTGCCACAGTTACACTGGGGGAAGAAGACATGAGTTCCTGCACAAGTCACGTTGTGCACAAGTGCTTAAGCAGCATTGAATATTAAGACTTTCGGAAAATGCATGAAAAATATAAATTCATTTTTACTGAAGAGGCCAATATTATACAGTCTGGATTCAGGGAATGGATTACATTTGATAATCTCCTTTGAAAAGATTAAGAAATGGAAAAAAAAGAGAAATATGTCAGCATCTTGAAAATCACAGAATTTTCTAGTTTTTATTGCACTATTCAGAAGTCATTTACACACCTGTAACACTGTAGGGTTACTATTTCTGCTTGAGATTATGTAAAAAGTGGATGAGTTTAATCAAAAGATTTCTTCACCATCTTTCCTTCTCTTTGCCACTCTCAGATTGTTAGTAGGGAAATACATGAGGTCATTTGCCACATATTTTGAATAAGAGAAAGAAACAAGTTACAACTTTTACCTCAATTTTCATGAAGAAACAGCAGTGGCTTTTTAAGCTTCTGTTTATCTCATGGGAAACTTTTGAAGAAGAGTTGCTGACTCCAAAGATACTTTGTTTGCTAGCATGTGGCTGTAATTTCTGGTATAAAATTAAAGTATCTTAATTTTGATATTTACTTCACATATTGCTTGCTCTTCATATCTGGTGCTAGATTTCTTAACTCCACGTATTTCAAGTGGGCCACAAGAGAAGACTTTTTATGGTTAGTAGAATATACAGGTAAACGTGGATTGACTATAAATCTTTTTTTTTTAACTCACAATCATTGTCTAAAAAGGTGGTACTAGCATAATGGCCACTGTCCCAGCTTGAGTTCTTTTCCATATGAAGTTACTGGAGAAGGTAAACACCCTTCCAGTAGAGCCAAACTGCATATAACAGTTGATCTGTAACCCATCATACACCTCCATGCAAGATGACAGCCAAGATGAGTTTCACATCTGATGATGATTCTGCAGAGCCAGGGAGAGCATTCAGCTGAGGAAGTGTCTCCTTGTTGCAGATAACTGCAGCTTGCACCATGTGCTGTACTCCATAGGTCTGTCCCAATGACCCTTGCGGACCACATCAGAACAAGTCCCTGTATTAGAAAACTAAAATATTCATATGAGAGGCTGCTAAGAAATTTGTGATACCTGGAGAGAGAGTGTTTTGATTGAGTGGTTTGGATTTATTACGTATCACAGTGGAAACAACAGCTTGACAGTCATTTTGTAGAGTAAATATCATTGAAAGGCTCTAAAAATAATCTGTTCAGCTGAACTTCCTGAGGTTCAATGTAGCTCTGCACTGGAATTAAGATAAAGGAGAGACAGGGAGGGGGAAAAGGACCAAGGAGGGGAGACCTCATGTTGAACTGCTTCAGGAGATATTTTTATCAGCTGGAAAATGTTTATGATTACTGAGAAATAGAGTTTTCTGCAAAAGCATCTCTTGATATTTTACCCTATCTCCTCTTCTCTCTTTTCTTTTACCACTTGCAGACTCTGAAGAGATAAAGCTCTCTCTCTAGCATTGTGAAAGAGGGGAGGGAAGTGACGTATACTCCCAATATACATGACAATTTAAAAAATAAATAATAGAAAGAGATGAATTTTAAACTGTAATTTGAAAATATTCCTACCAGAAACGACTTTATTTTCTAAAAATGCAAACAAAGGGGAAAAAATTCTCATTTCCATTGACTATACATTATATGTTTCATTTCATACTGACTGTTGAGTGAGGGTATGTGTTTCTCTTGTAGAGCAAACACAACACTTGGTAAACAGCAGCTCAGTGTGCTAGACCTTGAGTTACACACGGGTTTCCAAAACAGCTCAAGGTCTTCTTCCCTGCAGCCTTTAACAACCATAATAATCTGGGATTCACACTTTGCCTTTCAAAAGCACAAAGCACTGGGCAAACACAACCTTTGACAATCTATGTCTGTAGTGTTATAATACAACATGGCAAGAACATCTCTTCCTTTTGGCTGTGTGATCAATCACTTCCTTTATGATAAATATTTTAATTAGGGCAACATTCACTGTGTCACCCTAACACCCAATCTGTGAAATTTACTGCTATCTATGAAACTTAATGTTTTTGTTTGGTTTTGTTTGTTTGTTTTGGGTTTTAGTGGGTTTTTTGCATTTTGCTTTAGACAATCTATAGCTTATGGGACTGATATTTGACCTGTCTGTTTCTTTCTGGTTTCTAATTTTAGATGTAGTGGATATTACAGGAATATTTACAACTTACAAAGCATTGCTAAAAGTAAGTTCCTGTACTATGAGTCAGAGAAACAGTCACTGAACTGTCATCTAGTAGCAAACTTAAAGGAAGAAGACTGTTTTTGTGAGTTTGAGTCTTTTCTTGGTAGTTGAAAAAACTGTCTAGGTTAATAGTGTTGTATTTATCAGCTATTTGCAAATGAATTTTGTCATATTTAGAAATTCTGTGAGTATTATGTGGGTTAGTCTTCCACAGATAAAATATAATGGAGATGGATAAAAAAAATATAACTTGTGCTGTATCGACGATAGAGATAAAATTTATTTGTGGTATGCATGATGTGCATCTATATCTTGATTGCTTTCTATGTATATACAAACACAGAGAGGTATTCTTACTAGGGGAGATCTTTGCTGATTTTGAGAATTGCATTGTCAAGAACAAAATATGCAGACAGGAAAGTAAGTGCATGGAAATGCAAGTTCTATGGCAACCATCAACATGCTTATTTCGTAGGGTTTAGTGATCCAGAAGCCAAGCCAGTCCTATTGGTCTCTTAAAAACCACTTAGAAGATTATATGGCTACATCAATCCAAAATTGTACTTAATTGAAAAGTGATATCCTGTGCATGCTTTTTCCTTTTCAAGTGCTACCATTTCATTTGGCACAAGAATGTGCATAGCATCATGCAGTCATTAGTTACTACTTCATCTAAAATATACCTTGTGGTAGTTTCTAGTGGTGTTCTGGCTTTTGGGAAATGCTGCAGTTCCAAGGGGAAACCAAAGGAATGGGTGCGACAACCCATTATCGTTTTTCTATGCCATAATAATAGTTTTATTTTTTTTTTAAATTTATAAGAATCTAATACCCAAGTATTCACTGTAGCAGAAAAAAAGTTATTTACAAGGATATGTGCTGTGACCAGTTATCTAGGAGAAAATAAGTGGTTTAATTGCTCCACTGATTCTTGTTAATCTACTTATTTCTATGCTGATCTAAATCTCAGTTATTATAAGCTACAAAATTCTTCTCTGTGTTTGTGTTTTATATTCTGTATTTTATTTTGGTTTACAGTGAGTTTTTCTGTTGCCTATATTGTTTTTTTCCTGGGAAAGGAACAAATTGAGGTCTTTTGACTTGCTGCATATCCATATAGTCTTCAGATCCCACAAGTGACTAATTGAAGGGGAAAGAGCAAAGCATAATGAAAAGCAAAAGTAACTTGCCCAAGAAATGTGCAAGAGCACTGGAAATTAATAAATTTTATTGGAGCTTCTGTTCTCATTAAAAAAAAACAAAACCAAGCAGCCCCCAATCTCTACCACCAATTTTTGCAGCTCTAAGCCATTCCTTTATCCCTCATGCTGTGCTCAGAGCCAACTTCTCCACATCTGAAAGGATATTTTTCATGAGGTAAAATTATGTGTAGAGCTGAGAAAATTTTGATTGTTCAGTTTAATGGCTAAACCAAAGATCTCAAAGAAAGTCACGTTGAAAGAGAACATTTACCGCTTTTTCTCAAGACTCTTTCCGGTGAACAGTTTTCTTAAATTAAAATACAATGTTTTCTTTTTATTTTGGATATCTTAGCTCTCTGCAAATTTTCTCATAGCATATTCAGAAATAAGGTTAGTACTTAAACAAAAGCATTTAACAAAAACATTTCAAATCCCTGTAATTCCTCTTATTTCTATTTTGTGACAAATCCATGTTTGTCCATATTTCACTGTTTCATACCTCTGACATTTTCATATGTGGCATCAGCTCATTCTTTTGCTTGCTGTAGCTCATTTATCCATTTTAATGATGTAATTGCTCAAAGATAACAGTCAGCAAAGTACAACTGATAATTTTTTTTCTCATTGTAATCTTTGTCTTAATTTGTTTGGAGTGTATTCAACAGTAGATAATTTTTTTTCATATAAGATTCTTGAGCTGTTGCAAGAAGAGGCATATTTTCTTATGTTTTTTTTTCTGCTTAGAATAGTTTTTCGATATGTTTGGATTTTCATAGAATGTTGTGAGCTAGACTATTGGGGAAAAGACCTAATATTACACGCATCATAATCAACCATCATTCAATGCATACTATCTTTCTACTTGCTGGTCATCAAAGTACAGCTGAGGAATATGATCAGACAGAAAACTATATATTTTTACATGCAGTACCCACAACCAACACATGCGAAGAAATAAGACTTAATGAAAATTCTTTATTTTATCTAAAAAGTCAGCTGCAAACACACCTTAAGTTGTTCATTAGGAGACATTGTTTTGCTTTAAACTACAGCTTCCTAGAGGGAAGTTTGAACACTGTTCTCTAAAGTCAGTACTGATAGACACAAACTCAGATTTTGGCAACCCAGTAATTAGAAATACACAAGATAATATTTTGAATCTACTCTTTTTTTTCTTTGTTCAAAGTAGTTTCTAACATATCTTCCCGTATGCTGTTCGATATATTTTTTCTAATTAAATGGGGGGG
>VYXB01007626.1:273629-336685 GCA_013397135.1 Pachyramphus minor
GGGGGGGGGGGGGGTTATATTATGTTTAAACAGTGTGTGGAAAAAATGAAAGCTCTAAGGTGAAATGTCTGTGTGAGCTTCTGTTTGGATATTGGGTTTGCTGATGCTGAAGTTCTATATTATAGTTAAATCCCACTGTATTTCTTGTTTTGCTTTAGATTTTAGCTGGTGCAGAAGTTTTGGTCAGAATGAGTGTACTCTGAAAAATTGAATTTTTTCTGCCAGAATTCTTAATAGAAGTTTAGAATATTTGCTTTGACCATGCTATGCTAATGGCACTATGTTAATTTGAAGAAGGATACTATTTCTCTCTACCAAAGGCTGTGGCAGAAAGTCCATTATTGTCATAAACATGACCTGGTATCCTTAAAATTTTCATATAAACAAGGTCTTACTCCAAAAGGATAAAATTCACAGATATGTGAATCTGTGTTTGGGCTTTATGACATTCACATCTGTTGAGATAAATGTTTGCATTATGTCTGTGTATGGATCAAGTTTTATTTTAGGGTAGCCAAAGAGATTAAATGCTGTTTTATGGTATATTTAAAGTACTATAAATTATCTTATTAAAAAAACCAAAGAACAATTGTAACTGAGTGCTAAATATAAATGATAGTGTAATATGACATAACATAATGTTACTCTGTCAAGGTAGGGGTTTAAAATATGATCAGTCAGTTACAAAGCCATGGATTTCCAGATGTTGTTCTCCTTCCATATGCAGTGAAATAAGATGTGAAAATTATTGTATGCTAATGGCTCTGCCACTACCTAATTTTTGTCATTATTTAAGCCACTGAGTGACTTAAGGAAGTAATTTAATTTCCCAGTCATCATTTCCAGTGCATAGGAAGGGAGGGAGAAGAGGGAGTCAGACTCTTCTCGCAAGTACCTACTGACAGAAGGCAATGGGTGCAAATTAAAATAAAAAGCAGGAAATTTCATCTGAACACAACAAACCACTTTTGCTGTGAGGGTCACCCAAGACAATCACTGCTTGTTCAGAGAGGTTTTTGAGTCTCCATCTATCGATATATCCAAAACCCAACTCAACATGTCCTGCACAACCTGCTAGAGTCTGCTAGAGCAGTGGGTCGGACTAGTAAGGACTTGAGAGGTCTCTTCCAATCTCCATTATTACGTGGTTTTCTAGAATTTAGGATAGGCCATATTAACAAATTTTTTGTCTTATCTTCAGTCAGATTTTATCACATCATTTTGGAGATATGTGAAAACTGCCTTAACCATCTTTTCTTGTATTTAAGGCATTCACTGCAATGCTGGTTTTGATGTGGATTCCCTGACACCACTCAGATCAAATTGACAGTGTAAAGCTAAAAAATAAAACAACAAGATAAATAGCAATTTGGAAACAAATTTTATTTGTATCAATACACAGGGACCTTACTTGGAGTAGGGAGATTTAGTTAATTTTTAGTTCCTTAAAGTAACCAACATTAACACTGCTTTTTGTTTGTTTGTTTTGAACTATTTAAAATATTTGGATTACATTTTTGTGCTATATTGTCACTCAATTTAATATTATCTTGTCTGCACATTGAAACTAACCCAAAAGTTTAGTTCTACTTTTCTGTTTTGTTTCAATGCAAATGAACTTCCTCAGTATGTAAAATTCAGTAAGTACCACTATTTGAGATTAAAACCCTGAAACAACAACTTCTCCCCTGGAAATATAGGCCTGCACAAATGTAAATATCATGGTGTTCTGGTCAGACTGTGCTTAACATTGTTTCATATTTTGGTCATGTTTGAAAGAAAAAATGGAACACATTACAATGAATAAAGAGTAAAAATAAGTTTTCCTAAATGTCTTTTTGCACAACATGAAGCTCTAGACTGAAAAGCAATCTAAGGTTAACAGAGTGAATTTAAAATATTGCATTTGGGATTATCAGAACTGTTTCAATTAGTGTTAGTTGAAATTATGCACACAGTGAATCTAAAAAATTATTTCAATAAGTTAAAAAAAGTTTAAAATCAGTTAAAAAATAAGCTAAAAATAAGTTAAAAAATAACATTGAGCTAAAAAATAACTTACGTAAGTTTCTTTATAGTCTGATAGTTCGAGGGCGGCTGAATCTCAGCATTCTTTGGATTTGACCCTAACATTTTATGTGCAATTTGCTAAACTAATCTCATTTTGTGAGATGATTTTCACTCACTTTCAGAGATGAACAAAAGCTGTTGTAGAAAAGATCTGTATATTCAATACCATAAGTGGAATTTCACAATCAGAGCAGTCTAAACTCTAAACTTTTCCAAAAAAGTTATGTCTTATAAGGGCTTTAAAACTTTATGCATTATGCAAATGTGTATAACAGTGATTTTTACCATTTTAAAATGTTCTTATTTTCCAAAAAATGTACTATAATTATGAGCAGAATAAAGCCTTTAGCCTGTCTCTTTTTTAACAGTTCACACAACCCTTTTTTATGGAATGTCCACAATACACTAGGGAAACAGTTGTGGTGATGGTGAACTGAATTTTCATCAAGGCAAAACATTCTACCTTTGAAGCTTTGGGCAAGGCCAATACAGTAGTCTAGACACTTATAATGCAACATTAAAAGAGTGGGACCAGATAACATCTGTTAGAAGCAGATACATCCCTAAAGTCATGACGTTTAATGGCTAAACATATATAAAAAAAAATCCTTTGACTTAATTATGATATTGATTTAAATGTCCCGTTGTTTTCAGTTGGAGAGAATCCCAGGGAATGCCCTGCCTTCACTGATTTTGTGTGTGGGAATGAGAAGTGCATAGAGTCTCAGTTCGTTTGTGACTATAAACCAGACTGCGAAGACCTATCTGATGAAACTGACTGCAGTAAGTATCTCTTTGTGTATCAGTGTAATCTCCAGTTAAAATTATAGCTTTAAATCCTGTAGCATAGTTTAGGTGAATTTACACAGCTGATTCTCTCAGAAGGTGACTACAAGCAGGTTGCCATTTCTTCATTACAGAACAGCTGGAAAAAATCCAGTCTATGATTTTTAAAGTTCTAATGAATACTGAGAAAAGATTTGTCTGTAGACATTATTCTCTATGGCTGATTGAGATGGAAGGACACAACTCAATTTTAAAATCTGGATTAAGTTCACAGGCTTTCCAATTCAGGCTTGAAACTCAGAAGAAGTAAAACATTACACCCTTGTTCCTGCTCCATGTCTTTGTTTAGTTACAGTTACTGTCTTGACTGGGCACTTGGAGTAGGGAGATTTAGTAGGGCATATAAATAGTTCAGTAATCAGTCTAATTGTTAATTAGCTGGAGGGCCAATTTCTGCTATAATGCAGATATAATCAAAAGTGAACTTGATAAATAAAGTAAATGCATTACACACATTAATTCAGTGTTCATCTTGTGTGGAAGTACTTCATTGAAATCAACCAATACTTGGTGATCCTTTGAAAATCAAAGGCCTTTTCACTTGCATAGAGTTGCTATATGCTTTGACTGGACAGGATTACAAAAACAATGTCCCCTTGTAGGGTGATAAAAATTATGTTGCTTTAGCCAGGCAGCAGATTTACAGACTTACACTTACTGGGATACATGTTAAGATGTCCCTATAAGAGATTTAACCTGGAGTTTCTCCCTTTCATAAAAGTAAACAACAGTTCTGAAGTACATATGCTGAAGCTGCTGTCACTATTTCTGGTTTCTATCACTTGTAGTTCTTTGTGTTGCAGAGAATTTTGTGAATCACACTCATGGAAATGGATCTATATTGAATCATAACTTCAAAATACTAGCTTTTTAAAAGTAGATTTCAAGAAAAGATAGATTTTAAACAGCTAGTCTGATTTGCTGTATACAATAATAATTTTTTTCAGGAATTAGGCAAAGTAAATGCAGCAAAATATTCTGTAAACTCAACCTTATAAAATCTTTCAGACCTAACAGACACACATAAATCTGAAGTGTGTCCAAATTAACTACAGAGGCACTTGATTTATTCCCTAAATATTGTTATATTTATCTCCTTGGGTGAGAGCGTTGTTCTTTGTTTTCTGGAAGGACTGTGATTGCATCAATTCTCTCTTCTTGGTCAGATAATAGAGAGAAATATTTCAGACCATAAATGATCTTAAACCACAGTGAAGCAATTCAGTCCTTGCTATACTGAAGAAAAGCTTTTCCAAGGGAAGAAAAAAAAATTACTGTTGCTTACCTTAAATAAATAGAGTGAAATGTTATTTTATTGTAGATGGAAATGTTGCAGCTACATCAAAATATTTTCATCAGTCTTACTATTTCTGCAGAAGTGTCAAAATATCAGTAACATAGAGATACTGTAATCTGGCATTCAGAATATTCAGACAAGCCTCAGGTATACTATTTCCCTATCTGCTATATCTTAATTTCAACAAACGATGCCTTACATTTATATAAATATACCTTTTGCCTCAGCATACATCTTATAGATGGAAATAAACAACGTTGATGGGCATATAATGCCTTCTAGATAGGTAAACCTCATTTTTTAATGAAAAGGCATGTGGAGCCACTTAATCAAAAAAGAGAGCAGAAGAGGCACAGAGCCCTTCACAGTCTAACCTGTCCCATCACAAATGGTTATGGCCACGTTTGTCTTGAGTTTTCTCCTTTACACTGAGCTCAAGGTCTGATCTTATTTCACATTCTACAACAGTTTTATGCCAGTGTAACTCCAAAGAAGTAAATGGACCATAATCTACTCAGCAGCAAATTCCTCTGTACAGGATTTACAGCACAACCCAGATGAAATGAACTGCATCCATGTAGGCTGGTGAACTTCTTTGTTTTAAATAAAGTCATGGAAATTGCTTACTCTATGCTTCATTCATTCTGGTCAGGCAATCTTGCAAAACTTTCATTCTCTTTCAGTAACCTGGTGAAAGTACCAAGGTGAAAAAACCACACATGAAAGTTTTAATTTTCATGAATTGCAGCCAATTATACACACAGATTTGATTAATACGAAGCCTCAGTGTTGATGATCCAACTAAAGGTGTGCTTGAATCACTGAAATAAAACCAATTGTTACAATAAATGAAACAATCTTCTTCTGTTGACTTCTAAATAGGCTATGTTCAGTCATAAAATATAAAGCACCCAGGAGGTATAGATATGTCACATGACTATCAAACCAGTAAATACTGTTCATAAATATTTACTAATAATTTCCTGCTAATATATTAGGGTAAAAATCCTTAAGTCAGTTATTCTATTATGACTAGCGTAAATTCTAAATGAATTTGGACTTTGATCTTGTTAGAGACGTACAAGAAAATTGTATTTCTTTTTTTGATTAGTGAGTCCCTTTCTTTGCCCTACCTGCAGGTGAGGGTGTTTGTTGTTGGAGTTAGGCTTTATAAGGCTTTCACGGTGCTTGTGATGCAGTACCAGTGCAGATGTTCAGTACATTTGCATAGTACTAACAAAAGCACAGAAGGGTTGAGGTGGGAAGGCACCTCTGGAGACCATCTAGTTCAACCCCCTGCTTGAAACAGAGTTCACTGCAATAGGTTGCACAGTGCTTTGCCAGTCAGGGTTTGTATATCTCCAGAAATGGAGACTCCACAACTTCTCTGGGCAACTTGTGTGTTTGACCAGCCTTACAGTTAAAAACATTTTTTCCTTAACCTTTAAAAGTGCTTCCTGTATTTTTTATCCGTTGTCTCTTGTCCTGACACTGAACACCACTGAGGAGTGTTTGGCTTTGTCTTCTTTAAACCATCACAACAAGTGGCTATATACACTGACAAAATCCCACTGAGCATTCTCATCTCCTGAATTTAGTCAGTGTCCTAATCACCAGAACATCTTTTTCATCATAAAACTGCCTTCAGGCATAACATTCACAAGGATGAGCCACATATCTTTATGAAAAATGTCACTGCAGAAGAGCAGTCCAGTTTTGCTAACTAATTGACTGGAAATCATTCTGTCCATTCACCTTGGATAAGAATTAAATTTAGTGAAGTCTTCAGTTTGTCCTCCAGAGTTACATAGGCATTTATCTGTAATAAAGTTTATACATGTTTGTGAAGAATTAGGTTTTTTCCTCATTAACTACCACATAATATTTATATCTGTACATGGAATGGAGGGAAACATTGCATTAACTACTCAAAATCACTTCGTTTCCATGTACAATATGTCATTATAGCATTTTTATATAGACCTGGGGTGATATTTTCTTCTTGCTGTATTTTCAGGTTACTACACAAGTATTCCTGGAAGCTGTAACTTTGAAACACAAGACCAAGAATGGACAAGTGTATGTGGATTAACACAAGACCCTAATGATGATTTTGACTGGAATATTAGCAACAGTGCTGTCACAGGACAAATGGGTCCTCATACTGACCACACACCAGGTATTGCCATGTGTACTACATCACTTTTGGGAAAATTAAATATTCACCAAATTAAAAAAAAACACGACCAACCACCCACCAAGGTGACAGCAAATTTCAGTGTGATCAGCTGATGTGTCAGAATGGTTCAAAGCTGCAACAGCAAAGGTTCAGAAGCATTTCCTTACCAACAGGGAAGCCAAACACTGGAACAGGCTCACTAGAGGTGGCCAGTGCCCCAAGCCTGACAATGTTAAGAGGCATTTGGACAACGCCCTCAACAACATGTTTTAATTTGGTCAGCCCCGAATTGATCAGGCAGTTGGACTAGATGATCATCATAGGTCTTCTCTAACTGAAATAATTGTATTCTATTCCAATAATAAATTTTATCTATAAAATGTCAGCTTCTAATACTAAAAGATGAATTTTCGGAAAGTATAACTATCCACAGTAATTCTCTTCTCCTTGTCAATATTTTAAAAAATCTACTTTTCCTGGAGTGTGTTGCCATCCTAATGAATTCTAGAAAAATATGCAATTATATGTAGGTCCTTAGAGAATGGTTGGTGAGCAAAATGTGTGGATGTGCATGAAATGCTTAAGGTTTCTACCTTCCTTTAACTTACCTCCCTGGCACTGGCTTGCCAGAAATCTTAATACTGAAGTGTTTCCCAAGATGTTGCTGATAGACTGCTACCAGAACGCCAGGGCTGTCAGGAGAACTAAACATATTTATAGGCAATTACAGTAATCTGTGTTATATAGATAGTTGAACAATAACTATATGTTTTATTACATAAATATGAAATAATATATTATCTACATTATACAATATATCTGGGTGGGATATTAATTTCCACAACAAATATACCAATCTCTATTTGAGAAGTATTTAGCTATCTTTCCAGAAGCCTTAATGGTTAGAAATCTTGTCTTAATTTACATCTAATCAGCAAAGTATCATTAGTGTTCAATCTAGAAATATCACAATCTCTACTGTTTTTATTTTGGATTTGTGAGCAGCACGATCTCCAGGTCTTGACTCTTTTTTTGTGTGTTTTATGTTTTCAAAATCAACAAAAACGTCTTATTGTGGGTGGCTGTAGCCATTTCTGTTCTACCCGTTTATCCTCCCTTTTCCTTTAGAAGATTCTGAATCTGCTGCAGGAACTGCTCACCTGATCATGAGGGAACTGCTTATCTACCATAAATCACAGCTTTTGGAGACATCCACACTAGTTTGTGTTGCTATTACAGGCTGTAAATGTGGAAGTTCATTCCTCTTGGAAAGGAACAGAACAGACATGTAGAGGTAGAAACAGCTGTCCCAGGCAAGCTGTTCCTTGCAAATAAGTACTTTGCCTTGCTTTCTTGATGTTCCTTTGATGCAATGTGATGACAAAACAACAACTAGCCCTTGGCTTTTCAAGATTTTGTGTGATTTTCTATTTCAGTTTCTGTAATTTAATTATTTCTTTGTTTCTGTGAAATTACCCAGCAACTGTAAGAAAAACAAAGTTAATAAAAGGTGAAGCAAAAGGAAAACAAAATTAGAACAAACATGTTTGTAAAATTACCCAGACTTGTATTTTATTTGTAAATTACTTGTAAAGTTACTTGTAAATTTCCCAGGCAAGAAATATTCACATTAGCTATAGAGAAATCTCTTGTCAGAATTACCAACAATTTAGATACTGATGGTCTGTAATGTCCAAAAATATCTATCAGCCCGTTACTGACACAAATCCAATTCCTTCTTGTTCCAAATTAATTTTCTCTAGTTACTAAGCATATAAATTCAGTGTACAGAGCATGCACGGCATTATAGCAATATAAATAGTCTGTAATATTTTATCTATTATCTATTAAGTTCATTGGCACAGCTTTGTGTGGAGGAATATCATACTGGTTTAAATGTGTCTTGTATTGCTTCATGTCTTCAGTGAGAAGACCCAAGGGAATGGTGTGAAGTTGTGTCAGGGAAGGTTTAGGTTGGATATCAGGAAAAGGTTCTTCACCCAGAGTCTGGTTGGGCACTGGAACAGGCTCCCCAGGGAAGTGGTCACAGCACCAAGCCCAAGAGAGTTCAAGAAGCATTTGGTCAATGGTCTCAGGCACATGATGTGACTCTTGGGGTGGCCTGCTCAGGGCAAGGGGCTGGACTTTGGTGATCCTTGTGGGTTTCTTCCAAGTCAGATTATATCATGATTCTATCTAGCACAAGGGACATCTACAACAAAGGGGAACAGTTTTATACCAAAGAGGAGAGATTTAGATTACAAAATTAGGAATAAATTCTTTACCTAGAAGTTGATGAGACACTGGAAAAAGTTGCCGCGAGAAGTTGTGGATGCCCCATCCCTTGAAGTGTTCAAGGACAGGCTGGACAGGGCTTTGAGCAACCTGCTCTAGTGGGTGGCATCCCTGCCCATGGCATGGGGATTGGAACTAGATTATTTTTAAGGGTCCTTCCAACCCGAACTATTCTATTATTCTATGAAATATGCAAAGCATTAATGTGGAAGATCTCCATACAATCAAGGTATGGTGTGCATGTAAGTGGTAAAAATAAATTAAAAAAACACTACCATCTGTGTCTGTAAAAATGCTTATAATCTGAAGCAAAAAATAGTATTGAAAAGCTCCAAATTTTTTTTTTTCTTCTTTTTTATAAGGTAAAGGACAGAGGTTTTTGTATGTAAACTCATCTGCCCAGAAGGAAGGAAACAGAGCAAGGATAACTACCACCAAATTCTTCCCAGCTAGCCTTGGGGTCTGTAGGGTTCGATTCTGGTTCTGGATGTTTGCTTCTAGGCATACAGGAGTCTTAAAGGTAAGATAAAAAGCACTTCTGCTACATCATAATATTTGCTTTAGTACTATTTGCATTTTTGTGTCTAGAATTAGCAAAATCTTAGGAATTCATGCTAATACTTCATCACAACTTCACTGCAGTCACACCTACATACAAAATTTTTGTTAACAAGATCAAGTGACAATTCTACTTCAGTTTTAGTTCCACTTGAGGTCCTTTTGCTACATATGTAAGAATTAACATTGCACATTTGACTATCATACTTAAACCTACCCAATATCAGCACAGTTCTCTGCACAATTCACTCTTTTACATAAAACCGAAGAGGTTTCCAATGATCAGTTGTTTAAAATAAAAGTTTTAAAAATATTAATTTAATCATGTGTAAAGGTTGTTTTATTAAAACAACTGTAAATAAGGTGTTTAACCATATTAACAATTATAGCTCAAACTTCCATGAAAATGTCATCTTGCTGTTCGCCAAGAATCCTTAATGAGTACCTCTTTGGTTGTTAAGCACAACAGCCCAAGCAATGAAGTGAACCCCTGGCAAAAAACTCATTTCATGGGACTTACTGAATAAATATGCTACACAATTGCTTGTTAAGTGGTCTGAGCAAGACTCCTATCTGTGGTGACTTGTTAGATTTTGAAAACGCAGGTGATGTTAAGTTTTTAATTTGTGACAGAATAGAAAAATGTGCATATGCTATCAAACTTCTGAACTAAGTCTATCTTAGAAGTGAACAAGAATATCTTTGTGGTCTTGGACCTCAAATTAAGTTAGGAAGTTTGTACCACTGTTTTCCTCACTGGAAGTTAATAGCACAGTCCATGGGATTATAGTTCAATTAGGCTGAAAGGGCCTCAGGAGGTCTCCAGTCCAAACTTCTGCTCCAAGCAGGGTCATCTACAAGGTCATGCCAGGTTACTCAGGAATTTACCCAGTTTTGAAAATGGACATATTCAAACTCTGGGGCAACCTCTGTCACTGATCAGGCACCCACCATGACAAGACTTCTCCTAATACCCAGCCAAAGAATAATATTAATTTTCATTTCACCATTTGTCTTTCTTTATTTAAGTTATTTTTTTCAGTATGGGATTTGCATCTCAATTTTATCTCTAGTGCCTAATTTATGAATACTCTGAGTACTACTGTAAACAATAATGACAATAAAAAATAACCCACTGTATTGCATTAAAGTATAAGCCACAGTAAAAAACAAACAAATTGGGGTTTTTTAATCTGTTGATAGTTAAATACTATGAGATTGTCTGTGATTATCTATTTGTTCAAGTATCTTGAACATTACAGTGTGTAAGACTGATGGTGAGACTTTTTGAAGGAGCTTCTGAATGTTTCCAAGCTTCACAGAACACTTTTCTGAATGAGTAGGTGTGTGTGGCCTATGTGTGAGTTAGTAGGCAGATGATCACACAGGCTCTGCTTATTAATTTTTTTCTTTTTCATTTTAAACAGACTAGTTTAATTAACTCTCATTGCCTTGAAATGCATAAAGAGATCCATAAAGAATTGTCTTACTTCCACATACAAATAAAGTTCCCTGTTTTTGCAGCATGCACTCTTTATGTAGAACCATGTAACAGTATTCACAGCAGACTGAAGCACTCAGCAAGGAATATCATCCTGTCACAGACTCAATTTACCCTTGTAGGCATTTTGCTCTTTTCTATCAAACTAATAATCTATTTCAGCATCAACTCTTGCTGGTATTAAATCAAGAATATAAATTACCTGTAACCATTAAAGTGAAAAAAAAAAAAAAAAGGCCGAAAAAGAATAAACAAACAACAACAACAAAAAAAGACCAAAAGTCAACAGCCCAAAACTTCTAAAGCAAGAGCTCTGTGAAGACTTTTTTTTCAGTTTGCACAGGAGGTGAAAGAAGTCAAACTGTAATAGGAAGTCTGAATAATGTGTTAGAATATAATAACATCAATACAAAAGCTGATGTTATAGCTCTTATCTAAAAGACAGCTTTCTGGTCAAGTCTGAACTGAAAAAAAAAAAAAGGGACTGCAGATAAGACAGGCTGAGGTGTGTGATTAAAATAACACACAGGAAATCCGTAAAAAAGGAAGATAAAAAGGAAGACTGTATTGGTATAGGAAGTAGATGTGGTAGAACTACACAAAATAATGTAAAGTTTAGGAAAAATCCTGTTTCTACCCAAAAAATTCCATTGTTATAAACTCTGTAATTTGTTCATAGGGAAACCAAAAGCATAGGCTATTATTATTATTATTATTAAAAAGGATACAATGTTTACAGTAACTTTTGAATTAACATAGAATGGATGTTACATGGAAGAGATCTGAATAATAATGTTTCAGGACTTCAGTCAACTATTTACCACCAGGAGAAGAAATTGCTTTGTAATGACTAATTACAAAACCACTAGCCTTCTTTAGAAGTATCTAGTGACAGCCTTTGAGAGGGGAGTTATTCAGCACTAAATGCATAGCTGGTCTAATATATCAATTAATATGCTCTGCAAAAGAATAGCTCTTAGTACAAACAAATTTTGCTGCATTGTGATGCAAAAATAAATTTAAAAAAACCCACATTCCTCTTTACGTATTATGATTATTTAGTTGCATTTAATTATGCAGAAGAGCAGTTTCAGCAAGAAATGAATGGGTTTTTCCACATCTGTTTGTTTCCAGTGGGGATCGTATTGGTCATCTGTCGGTTAGACTGAAAACATTCAGTTTTTATTATGTTTTAACATTCTTTCTTTGCCCATTTACTTCAGGAGTTTTTCATACAGTTGAGAATTAAAACAGAAATTAATTCCCTATGTGATAGTATAACTGATACATCAGATTTCTGCTTTGGCATTTGTTGATACTAACAAAACTGAGATATAATAGATTTTATTATTATAAGACAGGTTAATTCTACTAAAAAAACCTGAATTTGTTATTGTTTCAAATTAATGCTTAGATTAATTTTTTTTTACTTCAAACAAAAGTTTAGAGAAATAAAGAGAAAAGAAGCAAGCAAATTTTTTTAAGTGCTTCTCTGTTGTGAGAGAGAAATGTGATACAATTTTATACTCTGATTTTTGGACTTTAGAAAAACAATTTCAGTTTGTCTTTCTCTGGTGTAGGTTCAGTCCAAGAAAAATGTTCAATGATGACTGCCAGGGAACATGAGGAGTTCAAAGGCACAATCTTAAGGATGTGAAGCAGAAAACATATTATCATTATTCATTGGAGTCAGTGGAAAGTTTCCTCAGCTGACTCAAGCTTCCGGTGCCTAATGAAGTGAAAATACAGGTTGTCTTTCTCGAGATTTTCCTGCTTCCTTGGCTGGCAATTAAAGACTATGTGCTGTAAACAACAGGAGAATGCATCTCTTATTAGGCACCCTTTAGATCTGCATTGGCTTCTTAGTTATTAGGCAGTTCAGGTGGAACACACCACCACCCAACATGCCAACCGCTAGATTCAGGCAAGATCAGGATGATAATTATCTTGAAAAGCCAGGATGTGGGTACACAATAGCCACCTGAGTTGTAACTGCTGACAACTAAGCACAAAATAGCAGTTTATATTTTATGACCTTCAAAAGTACATGAACTTTCACCATTCTCAGAATGAAAGACAAGCTGAAAGAAGGATTCGGAAGTTTCTAACACACAGGGTATTTTGTGCAGAATTGGAACTAAGTCATGATTTTAAGGGAGGGTAATGGAATTTTCTAAAGAATGTTGTTCTCTGCAGATCAGCTAGATCAGTATTAGTCTGGAGCACAGCCTTACCAGACTGATAGATGCAGAGTTGTTCAACAGGACTTTGCTACAACTTGTTTGGTTGGGTTTTTTTGATAGCTTGTTTTGTTGTGGTTTTTTTTGGTTGGTTGGTTTTGGTTTTTTCATTACATACCATAGCGTGGGATTCATCTTGCTAGCTTCTTTCTCCTTCACATCTGAAATTGTTTTTTGTTATCAGGCTACCTTGTACACAATTCATGGCATGCTCTGTGGGGAGGTGGTGTAGTCCCTGGAGGTATTAAGCACCACACCGCTATACCTTTCCAGGGCTCTAGGGAGATCTTATCCATGAGAATTTTCCTTTCATGTACTGTATATTTTTACACAGGCCAGCAAAAGTTTTATATACATTTAATGTACTTCCTGACCCAGAAGATGCTTCAAACTCTCAGTGACATGGGTAGTCCCAGGAAAGAATATAGTATTATATCTTTTAGCTATTTCTTCACTTTCACTCAACACAATCTCTGAGAGAAAAAGAACTGTATCCAGCTAAAGATACAGAGTCCTTGGGCTTCCTATTTTTCTGAACTCTCCTTTAATTCCATTTGATTTAGCATGCATTTTCTAATATGGGTTATTCTTTTCAAAAATTCATCTAAATTTTTTAGGAGACATTTAAGAACACAGAACAATTTCTGGCATAGTTATGGACACATAAAGACTTGGAGAACTGAAGTAAAAGTATTCAGAAGTACTTTGGCCACTAGTAGGATGACAAATGGAGCAGAACTGGGAACTCAAATGACATTTCCAATGAGCCAATCTAGCGATTTCCACTAAATGCTATCAGTTTCCTCAGATTACCCGTGATTGTTAGGAGAAACCATACACCAGGTTTAAACTTTAGTCAAATCTAACTGAACACAGAGCTACATAAATCACCACAACATATAAACCTAATCTATAGTAATTACGTATCTGCATATCCTTACTCTTTGGTAAATATAAATTAAATCTCAAAGAAAAGAAAGACAAGGATATAAAACAACTTTGCATCTACGTGAACAATAGCTAATGTCATGAAAATGTCACACTTAAGACCCAGTTTGACTTTCTGCCATTCCAAACACATTGGCCAGTAAACATCCAGCAGGTTTCCTGACTGATTTATGGTTTGTAGTGAGTTTGAGCTGCAGGATTGTTCTGTATGTACACAGAATGATTCCATGCGTCATCTGAGACCAGGCTTGGTATGGACAGGATGTAATTTCTCTGTACATAGATAGAACTGTTCAAGCAAGTATTGTTTCTTGAAATTTTAATATGACAAACTTCTCCTACTAACCTGACCAAAAGAAGTGGAAAAAAAATATGGTTTTAAACAACAAGATAATCTGTAACTGTCCTGTAAGAGAGATTGCAGTATTGCCTTCAAATGTTTTTGATTCTTTCCACTTTCCCAACATGTATTTGTGCAGCTGTGAGACTTAACAATGAGATATATTGAAAGTGATATTATCTCATTTTTTAGGAGAAATTAATACTGCATGATACAGTAATAACTAAAACCACACTAACATTGCTATGTGCTGTAAAATTCTAGATCGTCAAGATTGTTGTCTTTCATGATTGGTAGAATAGTGAATGGGTCTAGAGACACACACAGGTGCTGTAATTTAGTCTTAACTTCACATGAAGAGTTATTCTAATCGAGGGTTTCAGCTTATTAAGGCCTTAGAGCCTGAAAAACTGTTACAAATAGTTCTTAATTTTATTTTTGGGTTGAATCAGCTATTGCTTCTTGACACCTGTCCTTTTAGCCCTGCAATGTCCATGCTTTTAGGGAAATAGTGACAAAATATTGCTGTTACACAGTCCTGTAACCAAACATTAGGTTTGACTAAATTAGGTCCTGACTTGGATTACTGAACATCAGTATTCTTGATGCTCACCTGCTCTAAAAATGAAATAACTTGCAAGAGCATTCAGGTATCAGAAGTATTTTAATCAATACACCAAGTTCTACAAAGTATGTGGTTCATGGTGCCATTTGGGTTTTTATCTCATTTATCCTACCAGGTTGACTGGGAGAGTCAAAGTTATTTAGTTATACAGATCATTAGTATGGGTTTAAGTTTATAACTTTCTTGGGCCTCAGTTTTTCTGTTCCGTCATTGAACTGGGACATTCAATTGGCAACATGAACCTATGGGTCACTGGAAATTTAGTTTAAAGTCTTAAGAGAATTGTGTTGCTGAAAGTGATGAGGAGAGGATAATGATTAAAATATTCAGTCTCTTAAAGAAATAGTTATCATCTGGAATGGTTAGAGTATGCTTATTTTCTTTACTTCAGTTCTTTTTCATTATTTTGACCTGGTTTAAGTTGTATAAGGATTTTGAACACCTGAGTGGGTAGAGCAGTTACTTCTGTATTCTTCAGTTTCATGTGCTTGGCATAAATTCACCAGTTCTTGGATAATTTTGACTTAATTCTTTGTCTTACTTAATGCTTTCACCATTTAATTATATTATTTATTTTTATTCACAACTTTGCTAAGTATGCTTGGAATAATTTTTTGTGACTGTTTGAAAGATTTTATTATAAATTGCTTGTACCAGATAACAGCCTTCAATCCCAAGTTGTTAAGCCTTTTATTTTTATCTCTAAAATCTTCATTCAGTCTATCAACTACAAGCAGGTTGAGATAAAAGGATAGCTCAAGATCCTTCTCAGTATTTTCTTCAATTTTTAGATGAATTTGGGGTTAAGTCTTTACTCATTAACTTCTATACTTCAGGCTGAGACTGTGGGTTTTCATATTAGTGATTGTATTAGCAGTTCTTTTGATTTTCTTTTTGTAGCAGCTTTTTATTTGAAGCTGAACTAACATTAGCAAAATTATTCAGTAACATCTGGTCACCACCAATAGCTGTGGATTTGAACCACATCTAAGTGCTAGCCAGGCAGGAGCTGCACTGCTGGGCTGTGTTAATCTGGCTCCCTGCACTCCTGTTGCTTAATGGTGATTCAGTTACGTCTCTCGGGTTTTCTCATCAACAGGTATACACAGTTGAAGAACATGGAATGGATATTCTTATGTGGTCTTCTAGTAGAAACGAAGAAAACAAATGGATGTATGCAAGTGTAGTCCTCTCCAGTAACAGCCCTTTCAGAGTTGCCTTTGAAGCTGAAGTGGGGTGGAGTAAACCCACCGAATTTGCCCTAGATGATATTTCTTTCACCCCAGAATGCATTGATGGAGGTATGCTATTACACAAATATATATAACACATGGTTTCTTTTCAGAGGGAGAGGAAAATCGTGGCATTTCATATTTCAATGTGTATCACAGTTATAAAACCTGAAATATTTTCCCTTTGAAATTCTCACAATAATGCTATGTTTTTACTTCATTCCAAAAAAAATGTAGAAAAGAAATGGGTGCAGTACTATCATACAAAGAAGTATATATTTTTCAAAGGAAAGAAAAATGTGAAGAAGAAAGATCAAAATTATCATGTATGACCCTCATGGCATTTCTTTTCATTTTTTCCCTAAAGGAAAGCCATTACACCTAACAGAGGTGCTCCTATCTATTTGTTGTCTGAGTGCAGTGTCTGAATAAACTTTTTTTCTCATGGTTTGTGGAAGACAGCTTTGTATTATAGCTAGAAGTTGAATATATGAATAATTATACCAACTCAGAATATTACTTCCACTTAGGGCCTGTTAGTACTATTATGAACCATAGCTGAGAGGGATCTACCATCATTCAAATACATTGGGTTTCTCCTGCACGAAAAAAATGAGTGAAGGTCTTATGTTGGGATGGATGAATATCAAAGAGGTTCAGAATTATTTTTAAAGAGGTTAGCTCTTTTATCTTCATTTTCTTCATTAAATATCTCAGCAGTGTCATGCATATGCCTCAATGCCAGGCTGTTTGAGAGTTTGCCATCTCACTTCTGCTAGACAAGTTAAGTGACTTGATCTGTGTAGAAAAAAATTCTAATGTTTGATAATGGCCTGTTTATTCTCTGTGGAAGGCAGTGCTTTACTCTGCAAACAAAATATAACATATGATACAGTATCAGAAAAAGAGCAGTATATGTGCAAATACAGATTCTAATAAAAATACTGGTCATTCCTTATTTTGAAAAGTCAAGAGAGAAAGAAAACCAAAGAAACAGAAAACATTTTGTGCAGAACTTCACAAGGAACAAATAGGAATGATTATGGTTTAAAAAATGCCAATATTAAGGTTATAAAATTGTTCTTGGATATTTTTCTTCTTATTAAACAACTCTTGTTTGGATAGGACAGCCTGTATATGACCTAGCAGTCATACTGTTCAAGACATTTTTTCTTTATTATTTTTATTGTGGTAAGCACCTGTTTGAAGAATTAACCACATGCTGATAAAAGCTTAAAGAGAAAGAATGTGTTCACACAGCTGGCATTTGCTCAGTCTTAAGCTGAACAAAAGTTTTGTTTATTTTCTCAGAATAGGCTCAGGCAAATAATATTTTGGAATGTTATTCAATGAGCTGCAGACTATGTACATAAACAGGCATTTGTTCTACCTTTATTATGTAAATCATCTTTGTTAGTCATTTCTTAAGAATTACATAAGCAGTTCCATGCATAATATAGCATAATAGGGAAATTTTCAAATTATATATTTTAAGTACCAGTAATTAACTGGAATACCTAGTTCTATATTCCAACAATTTATACAACTTAGTTTCCTAGTTTTGTCGAACTTACACTTTGGTAATTTATTATGAACAAACCTGAATTCAGAGAAAGGAAAAAGATGTTCCATGGAAAGTGTATATTAAGGAATCCTGAAATAATCATAACTATAGAAATAAGGTAATTTTAATGAAGCAACATTTTCTAATCACCTTATTTTTCTCTAGAGATTTTCCAGTTGTAGAAAACTTCAAAGTATCTCACTTGTATCACACTCTCTCTGTCTTACAAATACGATATATCATAAGTTTGGGTTTAAGAAAATTTGTAAGAGTTATACTGTTGAAAATCTAGATGCTGTTACTTAAGATTGGTTTTGGACTGTCCCTGGAAAAATTCTATCCTAATAATCCTTGCTGGCCAGGTAGGCCAAGTCTGTGCTTGTGAAGAGGCAAGAGAACTGCACAAAACCCATGTAATAAAATAAACCACAGAAGTTTAGGAAAAAGAACCTACCTCTGACTTTTTAATACTGTTCCCGACAAAGGGCACCTACTTAGGAGGAGATGCTATTTTTTTGTTAATAGTTGTTGCTAAATAACTGCCTCAAAATTTAGATGACAAAATTTGAAGATATTACCCTTAAATAATATAAAAGCACTGTTCTGTAGATATTTCCGCAGGAATATTTTTCTGTAACAGAAACTGTGGGAAAGTTTACCTAATCCATTGTCAGTCCTGCTTTGATTTTTACTTGTTATGTTTATTCAAAGACTGAGCTCAAAGAAAAGTGTATTACCTGCGGTACAGGTTTTAACATCGGTTTTAACAACATTTGTAACATCCTTTCTTTCAGAAGATAGCTTTGCTACCGCAGATCTTTCTTTTCTCTCTGTATTACTATTTTTCAGCTTTTCTTTAATTACTTTGGGTTTCCTGAGGCAACATGTTCTAAATAGAAGCAATCATAATTTAGCTGGTTGGGAGCTCTACGTAATAAAGCATTACCAGCAGCTCTAATTCATCTGTGTTTTTTTTGTTTTTAAGTAGTCAGCCCTCATTAGCCATGAGAGTTTCTAGATAAACAAGAGTATTTCTGAACATTTAAGTAAAGTGTGGTCAGGCTAGTGCTAAGTCAAGCTAGGCCTACTGCAGAAGTAACTTCCAGCTGATACAGACACTGAGGGAGCTGCAGTGCCAGCTGTCAGCAGCAAGGGATCTAGGTAAGTTCAGAATTATCTTCTAAATGAGATGTACTCTTACCACTTTTCAAGGTCCATGACTTTCTGCGGATAAAATTGTGTGGAAATCTTATTTTACAGGAATTAGCGCATCCTAGGGACCAAGGAATTTAGTTGTTACTCAGTTCTAATAATTTTCATTAAACTTTTAAGTAATAGCTTGATTTAAAACAAACAAACAAACAAAACCAAATGCCTTTTATTTCTATTTAGTGTCTTAATTTTTCAAAATAAAAGTTTTCAGATGGACCCAAAGTATTGAATCAGATTTTGTATTCATTAATAGCTTTCTCGTAATATTTCTAGTTTAGCTGAAACAGGAGGCATCACAGAAATTCTAAAAATTACTGATATACTTAATTTAAATCCTAACACTAGCACAAAAATGCCTAATACCCAAACTTTATTCTACTCATGAAAATCAGAATACTGTGTTTTGTCATTCACTCATTACTGGAAAAATAAACTGTATGGACAAATTCTGTCTAATTTAAATAATAATGTATTAGTTAAATAGCATTCTGTATATTGAAACAGTATTCTCAAGAAACAAATAAATAGCAAATATATTCTGTGATATCTTCCAGAGATTACCCAAGCAAAATATTTATGCTTGTGGAGATCTGCTACTGGAAGGTAAATCCCAGTACAAAATCAGCACTGAATGCTGGTCCAGCTCTTTCATGCAGTAAAGTCACCCACTAGGCCCTATTTAGCAACAGCTCTTTGTGAACTCAAATTGTACTGCTTTATGTAATTGTCTAATGTTTTGGTTTATTCAAAAAAATAGTGCTGACACTTTTAAATGAATATTTGGGATGAATCTTTGGTATAAACAGGAGTGCAAATATCATGCAGTGCCCAAGGCTCTAGAGTGAGAAAACCATATTTGCTTTTCCACCATCAGTCATGCTTATCATCAGCTCAGTATTAGTATTGCTTAGTGAAATAATTAATATGAATGAAATAAATCTGGATGTGCCTCTGTGCCTATTCTTTAACTTCACTTTTCCTTATCATTATCCTTTTTTTTTAATTTCTGTTTTTAGTCTGTGATTGCCTTCATAGTTTATTTCCTGCAGCTGCTTAATGCTATCTGAAGTATTTTCCTTTTCTTCTGCTTTGTGAACTACTTTTCATCATCTTTCTTTATTTTATTTTTTAGTTACTTCTACTTCTGTACTTCTTTTCTTTTATTAGTTCCTTCCTTTACAAAACAATTTTTAAAAAAATATCTTCTTAGCCTGTAGACTTAACACATGAGAAAGGACTGTCCCTGTTACAAGTTTTCCACCACATCTTACTGCAGCTTTCTTCTCACCTGGAAGATTTGTCTGCAGTAGAAAATATCATTATATAAGGATACACTGGAGATAAAAAGGCAACTCAAATAATACAAAACACTCAGCTCAGACAGGACATGTCCTCTCTAACACTGTGTCGTCTGATCCTGGTGGAAGTGTGAATTCTAAAACTGCTCTTCTCCAAACCAGTGTAGGTTGAGTTTTTTTCTGATATTGTTATAGTTCTTGACTTCACCACATAGGTTTTCAACAAAAGAGTCTGATTTTCCTTTCAGGTGCAGAAGTACAGTAACATTTTTGGCTGGTTTTGGTGGTTTTCTCTTAGGTGAAAAGTTTGCTTTGACATGCCATAACTCTTCTAAGTCTCCCCATTGCTCTGTGGCACAGACTAGACCTTCTGTAAAGGTTTCAAATAATCCTTATTGTTATAAGCAAGCTTTCACTCATTGTGACAAAAAAAAAAATAGAAGAAACAAATCAGAATCTGTGAATTACAAGGCTGGTTTTGGCTTTACATTCAAGTCCAAGCCACCTATAGAGGTCTTTTTAAAAAAATGTGTGCAAAGGCTTTCCAGTACCCTAAAATCTAATACCCTCCAGAGACTGAATCTTCAATTTCTTTGAGCCATGATAAGACAGTCATGAGGTATGGCTACATCCATCCCTGTAGATCACTTTTTTTAACTTTCTAGAAGAGATGATATTGCAAAATCTGTGTAACAAAGGGAATAATATTTCAATCAAAATTTAGGATAACACACTCAGAACTTCTGGTCAGCCACAGTAAGAAAGGAAAAGGTGCATCTAGAATCATAACCTGTCTCCAATAGTTATGGATGTCCAGGAAAGAGTATAAAAAAAGGGTAACTATACTTATTGTTTTTCCTCAATACATTCCCCGTTGGCAGCCATTTGTAATTCAACCCTCCTGAGCCATACATAGTCTCATAATAATGATCTGCAATTGTTTTTTTTTTTTCTTTTGAACTTGTCTGTTCTCCCTTTTAACACCAGGGAAATTTTTAATATTCAGAAATTTAATTATATGCTGCTGCTTGTATGAATCCGGGCTTATATTCATGAATAGAAAAGCTGTTCAGTGCTTTCTCATTCAGGCCTTGAAATGTATGAAACTTTTATTTAAAGCTTGGTGATTCACTCTTTTGTCTGGTGGGTGGGATTTCTTTAAGACTTCTCCATAATACAGTTTCAGATCTCACAGTAGATGCATACTGGAAAGACCCAATCCTGAAGTTCCTTCAGAGTTAAATAATTTGTACTGACCTCCAATCAACAGCAGAATATATGTGATATCATACCAAAATTTGTGATAAGTGCAAGTTCAGGCACCAAGGTGCGAAGGAAAGTGTCCCCAAGGGCCAAAGCTATAAGGCCATGCTCTTTGTTCAAGGTGGAAGGAATTGAACTTTATCACTGTCATATATTTCAAACTGCTTATGAGTGTTTATAATTCAAACACAGCAGAATGAAGATAGGTTCCAATACTTGTTCATTTAATAACTTAGTAAAAGAATAGTGACTATAAAGATTATTTCCATATAGCTAGATAGAAGAAAGAAAGAAAGAGTGAAAAAATAAAAATCTATGTGGCCGGTCAAGGTTTTAAAAATCAGTATTAGTCTGAACTACTACAATTTTAGATCATATGTGGTGTCTTGAAGGCATCTAATTTTCAAAAAAAGGGAGTAACTCCCCTTGTGGTTTCAGATAAGAAAATACAGAGCAAAGGTACATATGCCTGGAAATATTAATGTCATAACATCTTGGCTAGTTATTATTTCTTTCTTTCTCATGACATATATTCATAGAATCACAGAATATAATGAGTTGGAAGAAACCCAGAAGGATCATCAAGCCCAGCTCTTAGCCCTGCACAGGACCATCCCCAAGAATCACACCATGTGCCTGAGGGCATTGACCAAACTCTTCTTGGACTCTGTCAGGCTTGGCGCTGTGACCACTTCCCTGGGGAGCCTGTTCCAGTGCTCAACCACATATTGAGGACTTTTTTCCCATATTTCATCTCTGCTTTATGAAACACACTCTTTGAATCCTGATTGTTTATAAACCTTTCCTGCTCTTCCTGCCACAGTCTTCCATTTGCTTCGCAACAAGATCTGTGTGTTTATACATAATGACAATCTTTAACCACATTATTGAATGCTCTTTTACTCACAGCTCTCTTTACTTTTTCCAATACAGAGATGAGAGATAAATGAATGGTTTTTTTTCTCTGTGCACATTATTCAGATACCACAGAGTCACAGAATATTCTGAGCTGGAAGGGATCCACAAAGATCATTGAGTCCAGCTCTTAAATGAATGGCCCATATGGGGATCAAATCCATGACCTTGGTGTCATGGCACCAGCTGAGCTAATCTCAGGGTCTCTATTCTGAATGTGGAATTGTTTATCTTTATGAAGTTTTTCTAAACAGCATATAGCTACAGTGTCCAAATATGTCAAAAGTATTTGATAACTACCTTCGTAACTCTGTCTTATTGCATAATGCTACCTACCAGCCAACTAAAAAGCAAATGAAATAAAATAACCTCTGTAGTTTTGGGTGTTAGTTTGGAAATGTTCAAACCATTTTTGTTTTCAGGGTCATCAAAATAAAGAATCCTGAGTTGAACAAAAAGCAAAATATGAATTGACCAAAATGTCTCTCCTATACAGACCCTAATCTGGCAGACCAGCAATAAGCATTATGGGCAAACTCATCAAATAATGAAGTAGCCTGGAAGCCATCCATTTGTTGATAATTTTATATGTTCTCCAGTAGTTTGAGTAGATCCCATTTTACTACTAGAAAAGCATAAATGAAACTTGTAGCTAATTAAGAGACAACCCAAAAACTAGAGTGAGTATTTGTGTGAAGTTTGTTCAAAAAAATAGCCGGTGGCACAGCGAGAGTCATGCTGAGGGGCGTGCCTGTGTGTGTCTGTGTCCCTCTGTGCGTGTGTGTGTGTGAGGCAATATGGAGAAAATTCTGCAGCAGAACAGGACTCATCTGAGAAAACCTTAGATAGAGTCAATGATCCATCTGTGAAACTCCCAGAGCCTGGGCATAGGAAATACTCGAAGGGTTAACTGCCTGAGTTGCTGTTAGTACAGTGTTAGATCATGGGGAAAAACTCTGTAGAGGAGACTTAACTTCACATTTTTTTAAGTTGCAGAGCCAAGGGAACCACTGATAGCTTGTCTGCTCCTGCTTGCAGTGAAGCAGAAATCTCTCTCAAGTTGAGTTTTTTTCTCAGGCATATAAAAAGAAGAAACTTAGGGAGTTTCTTTCCTCAAGGACAAGAAATGAATCAGGGGGAGCTGTTAGGGGAGGCTGCCTGTAAAAACAAAGGAAGGTAAAAGGAAAGATTAGCAGCAATAGAATACTGGAGATACCAGGGAAATTTGTAAATAGTTTCTTTACTTAATTATTTTTCCGTGAAACCAATCAGTATATGCTTTAGATACTCTTTACTTGGCAGAGATAAGGCATTTCTGCATTTTTAGAGTAAAAATTATGATTCAGGGCATTGTACCTTAGAGAGCTTCTTCAGCCTGTTCTACTATCTTCCAGTGCACAGACCTAGCTGGCATCAAAAGCCAAAAACTTCTGTAGATTTCATAGAAATGGAACTGGGAATAATTTTAGGATAACATAATCACACTGTATAAACTAGCATAATTATTGGCAAGTCCTGAATATGTTATGTAAGTCTAAATCAATAAATATACTGTCTTTGTCCAAATTCTTCAGGTTCTCTCTGCATTCTTATAACTTGTACAGAATAGTGAAATCTTCTGAATCAAGCTGAAAAACTTTTGGGAAATTAAAAATCTTTGGACTTATTAATAGTGTATTAAAATAGTTTCATTAATATTGAACCTCCAAACCCCATTTGTTTACACCAAAAAAAACCTCAAATCACAGAGATGACATTTTGCCTTGCTAAGTTCGTTCATAAAAATCAACATATTTCCTTAGAGGGATGGAGAGAAATAATTTTTGGAATGAAATGATTTCATGATACCATCTTACAGAAAAGAAAATTGTCAGGTTCTTCATTATGTAAAACTTATCCATCTCCTCAATAAGTGTAAATCATAAGCAAGATTTATCTCAGAAATTATATCAATCTTTTCTGCAGGGTTCTTCTCAACTGGTAATGATAAATTTGTACCTTTTTTCCTAAGATGAGAAATAAAAGATAGTTTTATGTTCCCATCCTTACTATGAAAATGTGCTGATTCCAAGAAACTGTTCTTTCCTCCGTTGAAACCTATCCTATAGTCCAACCCACTTTATTTTTTTTTTGAAAACTAAAGCTTCAGAGCCTCTCCAGTTCATCATTGCTCTTAACAAATAAGCAAATAAATCCATCACAATAGCAGGCATAGCTAGCAATTCCTGTACTGTTCTTAGCAGAAGTATGGCAAATATTGCCATATTGCTGCCACAGGTGGTCGGTGTGTTCCAGCCAGAAGCACTAGTCTCTGAGTGAAAACTAAATCATAGCTTGATTTTACTGGCAGTAAACCTGTCTGTTTTCCATTACGTTTGTGTGCTAGTAAACTGTGACCATTTAAAACAAATTCTGCACAAGACCTATTAAACTCTGAAGTCATTGGGCCAAGTTCTGCTTTTGTTAATTCTGGCTTTGTAACAGGGTCTCCGGGACCCTTTTCAGCACCCTTCCACATACCTCTGTCTTGTCATGAAGGGGAGAGACTTAAAGACTCAATTGATCAGACTCAATTTCCAAGCTTGTAAAAAAGACAAAAAAGGGAGGAAATTAACATTTTATTTTCTAGACAAAGCTTTATTGAAACTGATAAAATCTCATGGATAGATTGTTAAAGTATTTGAGCAACTTTAGTCTGATTAATTTTTTTAACGAGGTTGTTTCCTTACAGCCACCTTGAACGGGCTGATTTCATGCCACGTTCCAATATTTATTGAAGTGAAAGAGAGGACTGACACCTATTTCAACTTAATTAATTCACTGGATTGGGCCTGGAAGTAATTTATACTCTTGTCTAATGTAAACCATTGGAGGGGGTTATTTTTGGCCTCTTTTAGCTACAGTTAATAAGTCCACCATTTTTATTAGATTTATTAGGCAAATTACTTATGCAAATATACAGACAGGTTGTTAGTTTTCAAGTGTCTGATGCAAGGCCCATTAAAATCAATATGAGTTGTCCCATTTACTTAAATGGGCTTTAGAGTGAGCTCTGATACAACAGAGTTAATGCTGCCTAATAGCACGTGTGGTAACTTTATTCCATGTTTCCTGGTGTTGACTCTAATGCCAATGTCCACTAGTCTTAACTAAAATTCCCTGTTACTGGTGATATATAAATATAAATGGAGACCTACTCTGCATCAGAGATCTTGGTATTTGAAGAAGAAAGGCAGAAAAGAGGAAGGTAGCCTAGAGGTGTTGCTTCATTCAAATTAAGCATGTTTGTGTGTTTCTTACTGTGCTAATGACTGTGTAATATAAACATTTATTTTATATTAACATTTTGGTAATAGCAGTTCTGTGGTTTCCTGTGACTGAATCCTCTGATTAATGAGTAAAATATTTGCAGTGCTGACCTGTGGAGTTTGCTTTATAGTCAGGAAAGAGGATCATTACGCTCCATGGATGACAAAGACAATAATACAACAAAAAAAGCATATGTGTACAGAAAATTTTCATCAAACAACAGTAAGCCTTTTACAAATCCCTATCCAACAAATATGTAATTATGTCCATGACAATGAGCACTCATTGACTTAATACTTTTCATATTGTAAGGGCTCCTTTCTTCCAAATCATCAGCTCATGAGCTCTATTTACTGTAAACATGTTTTGATGGTTAGTACACTGCAATAAAAACATATATAAAAGAACTTATTTGATCTGATGACAATGAAATACAGATATATCCAGCTCTAGTTGTTACAATTCATGAAGCAGTGCATGCCAAATTTTGTTTGCTTTACACACGAGTCTGATTTTTATGTTTTTCTATCTATCTCAACTACCTAACTTAACTTAAAAGTGTGAACGTGCCTGTGGGGGTAGCACTTCCTCTCCTTAGATGATAACTCAGCCAGCACAGCTGTTGTGAGTAAGTTTCACAAAGGAATAGGACCAAATTAAAACTCAGGTTTTAGGAGCTAATTAAAATGTCTTTTTTATGATATACCAATAGATTTTATATGTACATTTTTAAGCCCCTTCTTTAATTTTGGTTATTTGCCATATACAAGGTAAAAATAAATGTAAAATAAAACACTGAGTGCAAAGTAAAATAAATAAGGATGTGTACTCAGCTTGCTACTTAAAAAGTCATAATTCCTTTAGATGTAGTGAAACATCAACAATTTACTGCTGTTTTTCATGCAGATCTAAATTCAGACTCAGTGTTTTGCAGTGCAAAGGTTATTTTTGTGCAGATACTCAACATATTCTTGAGGATATTTAGCCCTGGTTTTTAGTGGTCATGCAGCCTGGACACAGAAAGCTTTTGTCTCGTCTTCCTAAGAACTTATCATTTTCAGTAGATTTACCTCCAAATCCTTAAACAGTTTCAAAGAGACGCTGCTTTTTAAAAAGGGAACCTGTACAATATCTCCTCCACTTTTGAATGAGGTCTGAAAATGAGAGCCATGCAGCACTTAGAAGATGAGTGCTCTGTTGGGAACATCTTTTCTGCATTTGGGAAAAGGTGAGGGAAATGTATTCTTGGCATGCCAGTATCAGGTAATTGTTGAATCTAAAAATATTAAGTGACAGAAATCTGTGCACCACAAAGTGGTAGTCCAGTTTCTATCGAAAAAACATACTTCAGATTTTGCTATTTAAATAACTTTCATGCCTATCTGCAAGAGTGGAATATAAGATTCATGGATATGCATAAGTTTAAAGTTAGTTTCCATGGCTGAGTTGGGTGAGGATACCACTGTGTGACTCAGCCCACGGAGGGCATTTACGACAAGTCTCTCATTAGTGCCAGCTCATTTTAACCCGTTAGTTAAATTCTTCCCAGTGGTAAGAAAACAGAATGAATATTGCCACTCTTTAGAAAGAAACATGTCAGTGTGACTACAATGATGCACTTAAAATAAATAATTACAGAGATGAGAGTTTTAAATACAAGTAATTAGTTTTGCATTAGTGTTGCTTGAGATTTCTTTTCAGTTGGAATTATGCAATGATTTTCTACATTTGAATATTCCTAATTAGTTTGCTTTAAATGTTAACTGTATACAAAATAATGATTTTATAAATTTTCAAATTTTTACCAGGCAGATTTGATTTATAATTTAGAAAACATTTATAACTTACTTTACTTAAAGAAAATAGATTGAACTTGGGCGTAGAGTTTTGGCAGACTATGGCAATCTTGATGTTTTACTAAATGTCATCCAGAGCACAGTTTTCCTATTGTATCTGAAACCAAACAAATGTGAACTAGTACATAATGTGAGCTAAAAAGCAAGGGAAGATTCTTATGGTCTTTGAAGAATATCCTCATCTCATAGAGCATGTTGATCTAAAATGATTTTGCTGATTTCCAGGTATGATTTTGGATGTTTATTAATGAACTGAAAACATAAAACAGACCTCAACAAGACCCCTGGTTAACCTTACCTCTAATTTAACCTCTACCATAAATTGGACACATCTTTGCTGCCCTCAGTGAATACTATGCACTCTAAAATAACAGTATGCAAGTCAGAAATTATAATAATAATAATAATAATACACAATTCAATAAAGCATTCAAGTATTTGCCTAAATATTGAATTTAGTAGGGAATTATTTGCATGCATAAACTCATTTATATGGTTGGGACCATAAGGCTAAACTGATCAGTGCTACAAAAGCCTGAAAATAGTTTAACACTCAACACTGGATTCATAACAAGCAACACATTCAAAAATTATTGAGTTTAAGAGAGGCTTTCAAGCTACAGAACAAAGTTGGATAGAAACATATTAGAAAACGTCTCATGAACTGGACAAGTATAGAAAATTAAACTGGGTCAGAAGTACTCACAAACATCCTATAAATGCAATCTTTCCTACAACATAAACAAACAACCAGAGGACACTCAAAGGTATTGGAACTGAGGTTGATTTCCACTGTCTCAGAACAAACACAGAAAAACCAGCACAGGACTATGCAAGGACAAAAGCACATGTCCAGGCAGAACTGAGTGCAGCTTAAGTCATTTTTGCTGTCTAAATGCCCCCTAGGCACTGTGAGGAAAGGATCAGGAGTAACAGAAAGAAAAAAAATTTCAATTGAATATAATCATATCCTTTTTTTTTCCTCAGAGCAAGTGCAAACTAAAAATACAAAATAATTCTTATATGCAGATTCTATATGACAAACCAAATTCTAACATCTTTATGAGCTACTGTTATTAACTATCTGGTAAAATAAAGTACCAAATTAAGAAAAAATGCAAAATATAGAGCACTTTTAATTTGTTCAAAATCAATCTACTATGTAACTTAAATGTCTACAATCAACTGTCTAAAGGCAACTTTCATAAGCCTTTAGAAGTAGCATAAGTGAAAATAATTTTTTTGACTAACATATTTATAAAGCACATGAAACCACAATCTTTTCAACCCCATATACACACCCTTAAGAGAATTATAATATAATTCTCAATACAAATAGGGCAAAAGATCACTAGGTTATTATTTTCAGTGCATCAAACCCCATTTCTATTCTTTTATGTTTAGATTGTGTTCAATGTATCATATACATTATTCTAGCAGCATGATAGAATTTAATGACACCTGTGTTATGAAATAATGTCAGGAATGTTCTCTTGTATGAAGTGTTTTAATTATATCTTCTTTATATAAAGTCCATATGAAAATAAAAAAAAATTATAATATAGAAAAGACAGAAATTTGAACTCTTTTTCCTTGTAACTGTTTCACAAGAAACAAGATAGTAAAATAAGGCTAATATTCTGTTTATCTGAATGTATTAGAAGCTAATCAGTTTTGGTACAAAATGCTATTGATATTCACAATGCAGGTGTCTTAGGAACTGAGCATGTTTCAGCAAAGTTCTTGTGATGTAAAACTCCAGCCTGGTATTGCAGAATACACAATCATACTGCTATGACCAGTAGATTAGAAGTCATAAAATCGTGCCAAAATCCATGTACTCCCTTACAACATCATACCTTAATGTGGCAGTAAAATTTAACATCTGAGGGGGGAGAACAATGTTTGCACCATTTCAAAAAACAAGCTAAAACCCACCCATAACTTCAGTGTTTGATTTACTCTGCTTCAGCCCAAGTCAACAGTAAACCTCCTGTCTTTACAGAAGTGCAGACATTAATTTGTCATTCCTTGTCTCTAACAATCATGTTATATTCTTTACTCACCTGGTGCAAACTGACTTTAAAAAGATTAAATGTATAGAGTTAAATTCTAGAGATTTTTTTCTTTTCTCTGCACAAAAAAAGTACAGGAATGTATCCCATAACTTCCATGGGGTACACTGGTATAGAGATGGACGGTGTAAAGAACACAACATTAGCCTAGCCAGCTCCTTAGAATTGAGTTTCCCCATATAGTTCCTCTGCAGGTAGTTTCCCCATATGAATCCTCTGCTGGTAAAATTCAGTTGCAATGATTTTTGTAGGAAGAAAGAGGGACTTTAGTGTCTGAGACAAATTTGCTTATATACATGACCACAGAAAGCTTTTTCCAGTATTTTCTTCCAGTAATGCAAGTTAGCATGGACTATTTCTTTTTTTTTTTTTTTTTTTTTTTTTTTTTTTTTGCCAGCTGTCTGAATTAGCTAAAGTCTGAAATTTTAAGAAGAGGTTTTTAGTTTGGTTGTGGCCTGGAAACTTACCTTTATCTAGTATCTTCTTTGATTTTATTCTCTATCGCATCAAACTAAGCCATAGAACCAGAGCGATCATACACTATATCAGTAAAAATCTTTGTTGTTACTTTATGAAAATCTTTTTCTTACTCTATTGAAGGTTCAGACCTTACCATTCATTATAGCTTCTCATGAACTGTACTCCTTGTTGGTCAAGATTTACACAGTTTTTGATTTTTGTTCAACCATTGAGAATACAAATAGAGGAAGATTGTAACTTGAGGGTTATTTTAATGCTTTCCAGATACAGTGTGAAAGGCAAGATTTATTAATACTTTGGTATTAACTCTTCTATATGTATATGTCAACAGAAGTAATAGGATAAAAATAAATTATGGACTTGAGCTTTAGAAGCAAAATGCTGCAGTAACAACAATGGAATTAGTACGAGACAAAATATTTCTAATACTGTGCTCTGCTCCTATGAGCTGTGTTTTTATAGAAGTTGGATTGAGCTTTTAAAAAAATTTAGTTACCAAAATCAGCTGCATTCCTAGCAGTCCCTATGTATGTCTCAAAGGTAATGAATGACTTCTGAAAGAAGAGAATCAATAAATATTCTTTTTTCCTTCTTGTACGATCAGCTGATCCACACCCTCCAACTTGCAGCAGCGACAAGTTCACATGTGCATATGTGCAGCAGTGTTTGTCCCTCTCTGCAAGATGCAATGGGGTTGAAGATTGTATGGATGGAAGTGATGAAATGAACTGTCCCTTGGAGAAGCCTACCACCATGACTCCAGGCTCCTGCAAGGACACAGAGTTCCTATGTCCCTCCACAGGCTGTATCCCGTCCCTCCTGAAATGCGATGGTGTGCTTGACTGTCACCTTAATGAAGATGAAGTTGGGTGCCGTAAGTTACTTTCATGGCTATAATTATGGCAACGCTAACTTACCTAAACCAGTGATGTTTTAGGAAATAAAAAGAGCAATATAATGACGTATAGTGTAAAATTCACCATTACCTTTTAAAAAAAATACTATGTATCACATATAATGCTGCAGAGACACTTTACTGCAGAGACATTATACGTTTCCAAACAGTTTTGCTTATGCATTCTTATTCCCTGCCTATCAACTTTTGTAAATGTTTAAAAATTTCTGTTGTATTTCTGTTAATAATTGCAAGCATTTCTACATTTTTTCCATAGATCAGTCAGCTGCATTTGCATTGTCTCTGTAATCTCTGATTCCGATATGACAGCTAGACTTTAGCAGTTCTATAATTTAGTAACATTCCAGACAGTCCTGACCTTTCAAGGATTTTGAAATCAAGTCTGTTCATGCAGTAGCAGCAATCTCTGCCCCAAGCAAGGAAAAAGACTCACAAACAAAACACAAGGACAACAGGCTTTGAACTCTAACCAAGCAAGGGTCTGCCCATTTCAAAATGTTTCATTATTGGTATATGGACTAAGGCCAAATGTTGCATTCTAGGAATTTCAAAATAATTAGCTACATAGAAAAAAATAAAAGAGGATTTTTGCATATAAAAGTTTTTTTCCCTAAACTTTTCATGCTGTAAAAGTTTTTCTAACATTATTTTTCATCCTTATCAGAATGGAAAAAAAAAAATGGTCAAATATCAGTTTTCAGAGGTTTAGAAATTTTAATTCTTTAATATTTTGCATGAAAACTATTGAATATAAATGCAGGCCATTGCACATGCTCTTTATTTTAGCAAATTAGTGTACCAGACTGGCATGGATTTGGCAGACTATTTGTGTATGCCTTTTGTTTAGAAGTGAGCTCTGTGATCTTGTTGGTAAAAGACATGATTTTGGAGATATCTCTTATCTTAAATTCTACATAATCTGAAGATGTAGAAATTTTACATGTTCCTTTCTTCAAATAACCCTCTCATCATTAATCTTCCTTTGACCTTGTTTCGTCTTCAATCTGTCCCCTATTAGACCTCCTCAAAATCTGAAAGCCACAAGATTTCTATAAGTATCAGTATCCCCCAAAAGAATTTAAATGTTGAGGGTTTGGGGGGTTGCGGTTTTTTTGTTTTTTTTTTGGGGGGGGGGGGTTGTTTTGTGGTTTGTTCTGTTTTGTTGAATTTATTCTATTGCTTTGACTTCTAAATAATGCCCAGGGATTGAGTGGAAACTAAATCCTGGTCTAGTCAAAGAACAAAAATTCTCCATAGATGGTTGCACCCCTTTGGGGTTCTCAGTCTTATTCAAGTCTGTAATCACATTGTTACTCCAAAATTCAGTTTATAGTATAGAGGCATGTAAGTATTGGCATTACAAGACAGAAATACAGAAGCAGAGATTTGTGTTTCCTCTGTGAAGAAGATAGTGGTTGCAGGCAAAGCAAAAAGAAAGTGCTTAGTGCCAGTTTGGAATGGAATCAGTGGAAAGCTGATTGCTGTCACAGCTGGTGCTCAGATCAAACTGTGTATACCATGAGAGCACAGCATTTAATCTCTAGCTTTTTACTTTAAACATGTGAAAAGCCGCAGAAGTTTGTCAACAGAGAAAGGTCAAAGAGAAAAAGTAAATATCTCAGAAAGTTTATTGATTTTAATGAAATTTATGCATAATCTAAAAACTTGATTGTTTTGCTAGTAACTCCAGCATATGCGTACTGTAATAATAACACAGATCGAGAGGGGTTTTAAATTTTTTTCAGCTTTTAGATTGAAATTTAATTTTATTTTCTTTGACAGAGATTCAATCTACCTGGTGATTTTAGAAAACTTCAGTTTAAGACACCTTCCATTTTGTGTCCAATAGCAATTTCATTCATTTAAATTTAACACTAGGTGGTCAAAAATGTTCTGAGTTCTGAATTCAAGAATTCATGAGGGAAAGTTCAAATCTGGGATAAAGACTAGTTGTCAAAATGCATCTTGCAGAGATTAAGCATAAAGCTCAAAAGAAAGCTGGGACAAAGCAAAACAAACAAACAAAAGGCATTAGTCAGATCTCTACTAAAACCACAGTTTCTGCCACAGAAATACTTTTCTTCATGACTTAGAGATTTATGCAGACAGAATTTCCTGTAGAGTTTACACAGCAGTTAGGTTGTACAGCATTATGCTAATATCATTTTGTATCAACTAATGTAGTGGATTTTATTATTAGTTGCACTTAACAAGAAAATCATGTAATTGTTTTCCAGTTATAAATGTTCTTCTTGGCTGTCCCTCTTCTTGCTGTCAGTTTAGTAAAGGGTACATTATTTCACCCATTTAATCTAAAACAAATATATTACCATCAATGGGATGTATACATTACTTTTTTACAGACCCCAATACCATCTGATTAAGTGTTAATACCAGTGAATAAAAAGTGATTTCTCAGTTTTTTGTAGTGCACCAAGATGTTGTAATCCTGGTAGGTTTTAAATACCTAGGAAATATTAAAAATTGTGTTCCTTCAAACAGACTCTCTATAGGTTTTATTTGGATCTGGAAAATTAAATATAGACAAAAATCTGATCATTTCACTTTCATGTCTTCATTGTTTTCAGCGCCTGCATGTGCTCTTAACATTCTTCACCTCAGCACCGATAACTTAGTGTCATTGTCTTGAATTGCAAAGTATTTAGCAGTTAAATCCATTGGTATGACTATTCCCTCTGTAATGTGTCAAAACAATATGTGTTAAAAAATTAATCCCATCATTTTAAAACTAGTTTATGAGTGGAAGTTGATTATGCTTTGTGACATCTTTTTATGGATTTTCTCTGGGGTTTTGCAGCCTGCAGTCTCAATATTTTAAGTTAATATACCCTCCCCTTCACAAATATCAAATGGGAAAATTCAGTTTCTCTACCATCTGTGCTCTGTATTTGTTTACTTATTTAGCAACTCAATAGTAAAGTTGTATGCCTTTGAAGATGAAAGCTTGTAGAGGTCACACAGATGCAAGTTTATAGCTAACAGTATGAATCAAGTTTTTTCTGCTAGTTTTTTAACAGTAAGAAAAAGAAATACAGCTGATAATAACCACCCTGTTACTTTTTGTTTCAGCCATTAAAGATTGTTTCAATGGTTCTTTGTTATGTGCATCAACTAATCAATGTATAGCAGTCTCCCAACGTTGTGATGGAATTGCAGACTGCATTGATTTCAGCCTTGATGAGTCCAGCTGTTCAGGTACTTAGTTTTGCATAAAAATATCATTCAAAACAAAGAAAGTATAGCTATTTTCTACTGAATCTTTAGGCAGTCTTCAAACTCGACTGAGTTTCTTCTTCTAAAACTTTATCAAATTGTATCAGGCATGAGTTTTCCTGATGAAAGTATGACACAGATGAAAGAGGGAGAAAAAGATGAAAAATAATATGCTTATTTAACATTTTCACAAGGGATGTTTCTTAAGGTATAAACACATTTAGGAAAAAAAAAAACAAAACAACAACCTTGCAACCCTTTGTAGTACAACCCTAGGAACTCCCTTAATTTTAGCCAGTTGAGTAACCCACTTGTTAACCCACATTTTTGAGTTCATAGGATTCTTTGGGGTTTTGTTTGTTTGTTTGTTTTCCAAGAATATTGCAAATCCATGTTGGAAAATAAACCAAATTGCATTTGTTTTAGCACAATGAACTTGCCACAATATTCACGTTTGTTTTGCAATAGTTAAATGGTGGAGAAAGAGAAGTACAGGACAATAACACACATTCAATCTGCATCGATTTTTATTACTAAAATCTGACAAAAACATAGATGGTGATGTAAATAATTAAATCTATGTTCAAAGCATCCCATTCAATGACACAAAGTTACCGCATCTCTTTCCCAAGACAGTTACAAACTCTGGGCTGGTTCTGTGTTAACAGTGCTCCCCTAGCTTTGCTGAAGATCCTTTAGAATTTAACTCTGTTTTTATAATTTTAAGAGTTATGTTATAAACTTTGCAATGTATGATAGGCATTACCATGATATAATTCATTCGAATATGTTAGATGTTTATTCACAAACTAAAAGTTTACAAACACTTATTGGTAGGAGGCAGTTTCTTTGGGAGTGAAACTTACCCACAAGTATTGTGTTCACTAAATATCACAGAATCATAGAATGGTTTTGGTTGGAAGACACCTTAAAGATCATTTAATTTCAAGCCCCTTGACTTGGGCAGGGACACCTTTCATTAGACCAGGTTGCCTATGTGAGAGAAGACATCATACTTTAACACTAAAAAATTACCAATTTTACAATCCAAAGAGAATTAATACTTCATAAACTTGACTTATAAAAAGCATTTTAAATTAACAGGAACACATTCAGAAATTGCTTCAGTGCAGAAGAACATAGAATATGAATTAGTAGACTTGCATGACAGTAAATTATAAGTCTTCTACTTTTTATCAGAAGCTTTTTTATCAGAAAACAGATCTTTTAAGTAAGTAATTTACTTTTCAAAATCTATTCTTAAGTCTGGAGGTGTCCACACTGAAAAGCTCTGTTATCTTCCTCAATAAACAATTGCCATATATCCAAAACTCTTCAAGTCTTTGAATTTTAGCAATCATTTTCTTACTAAAGATTGAGGGGGTTCTATTTTGATTTTGAGTTTTTTCTTGCTAAAGTGATGTAAAACTAAGCTTCAGTAAAATTAATGTGAAGATATGGAAGTCCAAGACATCAAGAATTTTTAATAGGATATCACCTGACTAGTTAAACACCTTTAATCTTTTAAAGCCTGATTTCTCCAGTTCCTATGAGAATGTGTTTCTCAGTGTTGAAATTCTGAACACCTTTAATAAAAGTGTTGGTCATACAGGAGTGTTTGTTCATCACCTGTATATAAAAGCTATTAACAATAAGGTAGATTTAGGTACTAATTAAATATTAGTTCAGTTCATTTGTAACTTATTTTATATATTCGTCTTATTTGAAAATATAGTCAGTTGTAAAATCTCCATTTCTGGAGTCATATGAAGAACTGACTTGAGAAAAATTTGAAGCCTGTTCAAGTAAAGCATCAGGATTCCTATAAGATCAGGAGCACGCTATTGCTTATAATGTACTCATGACTTCACACTTGTATCACCAAGACTAGGTCTAAAAGAAGTAGTTTTGGAAGCGTTAAGCACCAAAATGACAGGTGTGACTATTCTGCCATTTTGAAAATCAGACAATGACAAACATAACAACAAAGAGAAGGAAATTATAATCTTTAATTTTATGTTTGCAGTTTGTCCTGAGGAATACTGCAAAAATGGAGGAAGATGCATTATCAAAGAGGACATTCCATTATGCCAGTAAGTTTCATTGGTGATTGACTTGTGCTTGAGGTTGGATAAACATGCTGTTAAAAGAGATGTTTTGCTCTCTAGAGACTGAAATGACATTCAATAGAAGTGCATTTTTAAAATTCTCTTTATGCCTACACTATTTTGATTTACATTTAATGAGTTAAACCACATTTTGAGAAGAATATTATTTATCAGATAGAATTTTCTGTAACTTTCATATGTCATTGCATGAGACAACCTGCTGGCCTGACACCTTGTTTTCTGTGTCTCATGATTCATATCAACATTTAAAAACACATGTTTCTGTGCCTTATATGCAGTGGAGATGTTTTGTACCTCAGAGAAGATTTTACAGCAGGTCATATACTCATATTTACCTTTTTGGCATGTGTTTGGAAAAAGAAAGCAGTGGTTTTCCACTTATTCCAAAAAAGTTTTAAACATATGCGTGCATTTTTTTCTGGAAACGCTCTATGCTGAGAAAGAAATAATGTATGCAATTCTGATGTAGAAAGTACAAGTCATTACAAAGTGTCTCAGGCTATCTGAAGGAATTCATTTACACAAGCTATCACTCTGTTTCCCATTGGGAAATTACAGGAGACTTTTTAAAGTGCAAAGAAAGAAATGGTATGCATTATCATGCTTTTGTCCTTCACATGCTTCAGTGGATCTTGCCAGAGAGTTTGCCAAATTAATAAAGAACTCACTGTTTTATCAGAGTATCTATCTTAGTCAAGACTAGACATTAAGGTTTGTCTCTTGGTTGCTAGGAAATGTACATTAATAAGCCTGCTTTGTCTTTCAAGACAGGTATATCCTTTACTCATTGAAGAAATGTAATAAATAACGTACTCAGAAAATATAGGCACTTTCATACAGGGTACTCTTATTTGGATTTCAGAAAACACTCTTAATTACCTGGAGATTTCATAAAGAATGTCCTGTATTATAGAACAGAGAATGGTCTCTGCAAGAAGCTTGGAATTTCATTAAGGTGGCTGTTTCAAAACTTCTTGGAACACGTAAAGAGAGAAAAGGGACAAAAACAATAGAGAAATATTGCAGAAAATAAAGGAATTTGGACCAGGGAGTTTACAATTTGTAGATTAAATCATTGATCAAAAAGAAAATTGCTTGTAGGGACAAAGCACTGCAGGAGTAATTGAGATTTTAAGTATACAAGAGAATTATAAGTTTGAACTAATGTTCAGACTTGCAAGAGAACGTAAACCAAACTAGTAAGTCTTCTTTATACACAGAAATAAAAGCCAGTTGGAATGAAAATAGTAAAGTAAGCTACCAAATAGGGTACTTTCCCTCAGTATTCAGTAAGAAACATGATATTTAATTCTGATGCAATGCATAGGCAATTAGAGAAAAGGCACAGAAATGAAAATTACCTAACTGATGGGCTAACACAACTCCAAGAGCTGTAGGTGCTTGTGTTGGGGAAATAGGTCATCTCTATTCAAGAATACCTGAAAAGCACTGCATGTTGTAACGGTCAGAGGCTTCCTTAAAACTCTACAAGCAAGGGAAGTGACTGGAGAATAGCCAATGGAGAAGAAAAAGGATAGCCAGATCAACAGTCTGATATCAATACCATTCAAGGCTTTATATTTACTCATACATATAATAACAGCAGGAGAGCTAACTATTTCTGAGATAAACTTCTGCATGATTTTTTGAAATCCCACACCATGAAAAGAAAAACAAAAAAAAGAATAAAAATAAACCTAAAATAAAAAATGTAGAAGTATACCAGTTTTCATTTCCTAGGGATATTTTTATTTCATGTATGTGCACTAATGTAGCTTAAGTACAATAAGGTGAATACTTAGGGCATCAACCTGGCTTTCTTTCAGTAGTAAGTAACTAAGAGGGATGGAAGGTGAGTAACAGGTGAAAAGTGAGCTCTGATATCCCTCTATGAAGAGACGTGTAGACCAGGTGGAAAAGGGGACAGTGGATACAAGTCTAGATAAAGTTTCAGTATATATTGGAGTGGGTAACAGGGTTAGTGTATCAGGTTGCTATAATTTCTGTTCAGACTACTGAGAAAAGCTTCTCTTAGCTGGTGTATAATTACTGCACTAATATCAGTGAGATGTCATAGGATTTGAGAATGTGACTATTGTTATACTCATGGATGTTCTCAGTGAGAGTTTGTGAATAAGTGAAGAGAAATGATGTTTTGTGGGTGATGGTTAGCTTCCTGCTTTATTGAAAGAGCTTGATTGCTGTCCTGGTCCTCCTTGGTATTTGAATTTCTGAGTTAAGTTTGAAAGTCACTTGCATTTGCTTCTCCTATTTGGTCATAAGGCCACTTGGGGTGCACATGGTTATCTTGTTCTGTACCCACATATCTGTGGGTATTTTCTTTGTCTGCCAGACCAGATGGAGCTTTAGTCTGAAATTCTACAGCCACTCTCATTTGACAAAATGTAACTNTACTGTTTCATGGGTATTTTCTTTGTCTGCCAGACCAGATGGAGCTTTAGTCTGAAATTCTACAGCCACTCTCATTTGACAAAATGTAACTCATATTTGTCCCAACTGAGGTGCCTTCTGTAATCGTGCAGCCAAGTGTCTGGTGCTGGCAATCAGCCATTGTGATTGCACATGCAAATCATGATCATTTGAGCAATAATGCCTAGAATTTTTGCAATTTCAATCCTCTGATTTCAAAATCATTCCTTTGATTCTATGTATGCTTTCCCCAACTGTTTGTCCAGTGGTTTTTTTGTGTTCATTTTATTTTTGTTTCAAAGTGGACCACAGACCTCTGGAAATATAGGAGAGGAATATAGATGAGAACAAGCAAGCTGGGAAAAGTGTGTTTGTAACACACTGAAATGGAACGGTGAGGCTTCAAAGGTGGTATTAGTGTTGAAAAAAACAACCACTGAGAAAAAAAAAAAAATTACCAGACTCTTAATAAGTAATTTTCATTCTCATCCAACTGGACAAGAATAATACAAAACATGCACATTTGAAATTTACTAAACCTCACGTATCATAAATATCATCAGATCATTGTCAAATCAGTGAATGGTTTGGACTGGAAGGGACCTGTAAAGTTCATGTAGTTCAACCCCCCTGGAATGATCAGAGACATTTTCAACTAAATCGTGTTGCTCAGAAACCCATCTTGAATCTACCACATCTCTGGGGAACATTTCACTATGTTCAGTGTAAAAAACGTCTTCCTTCTATCTAGTCTGAATCTCCTTTATTTTAAAATCACTATCCCTGGTCCTAATTCTTCAGGCCTTACTAAAAATGAAATGGATTGGAATAGTTGGAAATGGGTTGGAAAAGACATAATACAATGCTTGAATTTCCTTTTATTTTATACAAATATTTTCAATGTAATATACCAAATTTCAGAGCAGTTACACTGACTAGTAGTTAAGAGTATAATGAAAGTGATCTTACTAATGTTTGAACCATAAGAAGGTTCTATCCTTCAGTACAAAAAAAGTAATTACATTCACTGGCCTGTAATTAAACAATCGTGATAAAAATTAGAAATACGTCTTCATTAAACAGTTTTAAAATTAATTGAATACATACCATTTAGCTAACTGAGCTGTGGAGATTAGAATTGCAAGGAGTCATTATACATAGATAATTAATTTTGGTTGTTTTTGTCATTGTATATCTAAATGCCGATTTGGCCCAAAAAAATAGAAAATTATTTTGTTTGTTTCCTTTATTTGATAACAGCAAAGATTACTTTTCATCTACGTTTAAGAAAAAAAATTGATTTTACAGGGTAGTAATTAATTCAGAGGAGGGGAATTTTTGCATATTCTTCTTAGAAAAGCTAGAAGTTAATTGGTTCTCTATTTTTTGCTTCTTTCCTTCTCACTTTTAAAATGAGCTTATTATTATAACAGAAATTAATAACCCTAAAATACATAGCTACCATAGAAAAAATTTTTACATGTCTTTTTGTTACCCAAGTGCTACCTGAAAAGTGATGTTGAGGCAAAGAAAATAACAAATTCAGGTTGCCTGAGTTCGGTAAAATTGAATATGGGAAGACAGGGTAATATGTCTGCTCTCCAGAATAAATTAGATGCAATTTACCCTGAAAGAAAAATACAGTATATTGATGGAAATGCATTTTAAAAGATTTGTTTTCAGGAAGCTCTTTCCTAAAGTTTCTATTTCACATATTATTTTTTGTTTACTCTTTATCCTTTCTTATTCAGAAAGTTTGCATGAAATCAAGGTACCTGATACAAAAATACTGTTGCTTTTTGGTTTTTCGTGTTTCTAACTTCATATCCTTCTCCAAAGGAAAATCCCATAGGGATTATGGTGCAGTGCTGCAGAGGCTTAGATTCATAAATCTTAGCATTTTGTTCATTCTGTAATAGATGGAAGGAAACAGCTTTTGGTTTTGATGCTGACTGCCTACTCACAGGGTGTTTAGTGATCATTTCACAACACAAAAAAATGGGAAAAAAATCTAAAATCCACTGAATCCTTCATATATTAGAATTCAGGTAATACTGTTCCTTCATATAGAAAGAATATGTCAAATTTGTCTAATAAGCTTGGTTTTTTCTCTTAGGTTTTCCCCACTTGTACCAAACTACTTCAATTTTGCCAAATCAGTTTTACCTAGTGAGAACCTTGCCGTTGAGCAAAGTATCAATTATTTCTTTACAAATGATACACTGGTTATCTTTTTGTATTTAGAAGCAGTTTACTTCAAGCTTTACTCTTTTTCTTCCTCTTTGAAGATAATAGTATAATTCCGAGGTCAGCTGTTTATCACACTGAAGCCAGCTGCTGCATGAAGTTTGCAACTCCTAGAAAAGATGAAAAAACATCGAGTGACATTCATCTTAGTCAAAACTAATTGAATACATAGGGAGATTTGACACCTTCTCCAATGAGGCAGCGATATCCTGTGAGGTTTTCTTGGGAATGGTCTGAATCAGTTGATTGTTGAACTAACGGATTCCTGGGGGAATCTGTCTTTTTTCATTTTTTCTTTATTATATAACTAAAACAAGGTTGTCTCTATGTAAATGTTAACATTTGATTGTCATTGAAAGCCAGGTTATATAGTAAATTAAACAAATACCACTGAACAGACCCAAATCTTGGTTCTACAACAAATGTTTCTGATCGTGTTTTTTAGAATTCTTGATTCTAATGTAAATCAGACTTTGTCATTTAACTCTTGGGTTTGGGTCTCTTTTTGTACAGAAAGCCAAAGCTCAGGATATCTTTAAAACTGGAAGCAAGCTAAGAGGCTTATAGTCTTTCGCTGTTTTCCTGTGGTGAAATATTACTGTAACAAAATGGAAGAAGTCTCTCTTGAATGACCCATTGCTAGAATCTGAAGAGCACTTATAATGGAAGGGCTTATTCTAGATATAGCCCACTGGTCATTCTGTAAAGCAGTTGTGAACTAGGTATTTTCAGATTGTTTCTTGATGATATGTGGGGACATTTTTACCTGTTACCAGTAAAAAATCACTATAGAATTTCTGTGACAATTTCTACAATTTCTGAATTGAAGAGCTTTATGAACGGTTTGTACAACCTTTTCTTGCAAAATTTTGGAGTTGAGAGGTACTAACACTTAGCTTTGGGAATAAAAGTAGCTGTGGATGTCATTCTAAAAGCTGGGTTTATTACTTTATCAACCTCATTGTAAATCTCAGGATCAGAGGGAGAATTATATTTTGTGTCTGAACAAAATAATTGATGTTTTAATATGAAGATATTATCCTCTTATTGAGAAGAGTATCATTTAGTAGATACAATGAAAATTGCTTGGACATATGAGAATAATAAAACAAAAACATTTCTCCTCGGTTGGATCAGCAATGCTTAAGATGCTGAAAGCATTCAACTTCTCTGATAAATATCCTGTATTTTTGATTTTCAATTCACTTTTTTAAAAAAATTCAAAGTGAAATGAGGTAACTACAAGGTGTAGGAAACCACAGCTGGATTTTTATTATTACTAAGCACAATGCACCCTTACCTCAGAATGACTTATACAAAACCATAAGCATTATTGCATTTAAAATTCAGGAGATGGGTTTGTGTGTAATGAGGAAAAGCTTAGGATATGGGGAGTGTATGTGCAGGAGAGGATGCTTGTTGAGTGATAATATGAGAGATTTTTATATGGGAGAATGTTAATTAATGTTGGATATTGGATTTTTGCCAAAGTGTGGAGGGTTCCCTGCAGAGTTATTCCTACTAACACAAAATGCTCAAGAGTAGAAAACATACATAGAAAGCTTTAAACTATGACATTTTTTCTTCTATTTGTTCTAAACAGGAACGAATAGCAGTAAAATAATAAATACTTTTCAAAAGGGAGAAGAAAGGGAACAACTGAGGAAGTATAAACACAAACATTGCAAAGATGCTTGTGCTGCAGCCATTTCTTCTTCACATTCATGTGACTGTCTTTTGTCCACAGAAGTTTAAAAACATCTTTGAGTTTATCTATTTATAGGCACATAAATTACTCTACTTTATTGATTATATTAAATCAAACAATATTTACACAGTCTGGGTTCAGATTGTCTTACTTAGCTTGAGTAACAGTCTTCTTTCAGACCCAATCCTCTTGGATTTAAATGAAAGTCAGAGACAGCACTTGCTGTAAAAGCTAGTATTCTCATCCCCTAAAGTTACACCTGCATGCATATCAAAACTTAATTGAATGACAATTAGCTCTCCATTAAAGCCCTCTCTGTAGGAGGCACCTGGAGGCTGCTGGTTGGATACACCTAATACAACACAAAATCTATCATAAAACTTGTAAGGGTGACTTTTGGAAAACATATATATGTGTGTTGATAGGAGTTTTGAATTATGACCACAGTGAGAAATACTGTGATGGAGATAAGTCTATTCTGATGGGAGGAAAGATGAGGATGGTGGAGGTCTATATTTGAGAATCTCTATTAATGTGCAAGTTGTGTAGAAAGGACATAAATCTTCTATTCTGTCCTAACCACACCCTGGTATGTGGCCTACTCAGTCTGACCCACTAGACACACTGGTGACACAGTGTCCTCAAGCTACCTTGCTTGTTTGCAATTTTCCCTCTTGTTCAGTCAATGTGAATTTAAGTCTCCAAGAATTATACCCTTTGTGCTGTTGCTAGGTGGCTAAGGGATTTCCCAAAAGCAGCAAATTCTACTAAATGAAGAACTTTTGAACTTTTCTTGCCAGCTTTTGCAGTGTCGACTGATCTGGAAAGCTCCATGCATTTTAATTTTAAATACACGTACAAACATAGAGGAATTTTCTCAATGCCTGGAAGGATCTTTTCATGTTTGCTGTTGCTCTAATCAGCTACTAGGCTACATCTCTAAGCAGGAAGCAGTAACTATGTGCTATTCCCACACAGACACTTGTATGTCCTTTAGGAAAAAAGTACACATACCTTTAAGCTAAAATAATTATGTCTGCAGCTGGTTTGAAAGTTGTATTTTCGCTGTACAGAAATATTTTTCTTTCAAAAAGATGTACTGGATTGTAAGATATATGTGAACTTTGTATCCTTTAACGGTGTGTCAAGTTAATGTGGCTCATGCAAGAGTTACTGCATGGATGTCAACACCAGAGTTACTTCAGGAATAAACCTCTTTGGTGGATGCTGGATGCCCACCAAAGCCACTCTATCACTCTCCTCCTCATCTGGACAGGAAGAGAAAATATAATGAAAAATTTGTACATTGAGATAAGGGCAGAGAGAGGTCACTTAGCAATTTCCATCACAGACAAACCATATTCAGCTTGGGGAAATTAGTATAATTTATTGCCAATCAAATCAGAGTAGGGTAATGAGAAAAAAACTAAATCTTAAAATACCTTCCCCCCACCCCTCCCTTCTTCCCAGACTCAACTTCACTCCATGAGAACCAGTGATAGGACAAGAGGATATAGTCTTAAGCTGTACCAGGGGAGGTTTAGGTTGGATATTAAGAAGAAATTTTTCACAGAAAGGGTGATTAGATATTGGAATGTGCTGCCCAGTTGGAGTCACCATCCCTGGAGGTGTTCAAGGAAAGACTGGACACGGCACTTAGTGCTATGGTCTAGCTGACGTGGTGATGTTTGGTCATAGGCTGGACTTGATGACCTCAGAGATCTTTTCCAACCTAATTAATTCTGTGATTCCTTACTTTTCCACCTCCTCCCCTCCAGCAGTACAGGGGGTTGGGGAATGAGGGTTGTGGTAAGTTGATCCCAAGTGCTGCCACCATTTCTTATGTGCTCAACCTTGTCCAGGGCTGGGTCTGTCTTGCAGCTGGCTGGCATTGGCTTTGCTGCACATGGGGGAAGCTGCTGGCAACTTTTGCAGAAACCACCTCTGTAGTCCCACCCAGCTGCTACAAAAACCTTGCTATACAAACACAGTAGTACATCAGTCATCAAACTAGGCTCCAGAATTCAGTAAATTGAAGGAGGTTAAGATTTTGCTTGTTTGTTTTAAATTATGGAGGTGAAAAAGTGTTGGATTTAAGTAATTGTGTATTCAGTTCATGTGACCAGGTTTTGGTAGTAGGGAGGGTGGCTACAAGGGTGGCTTCTGTGAGAAGCTGCTATAAGGTTTCCCCATGTCTGACAGAGCCAATGCCAACTGGATTCAAGACGAACCCACTGCTGATCAAGACCAAGCCAATCAGAGAAGTTAGTAACATCTCTGTGGCAACATATTAAAGAAGGGAAAAAAAGTTATTGCATGAATGTAATTGCACTCAGAGAAAGGAGAATTGAGAATATTTTGGAGGAGCAACTCTGCAGGCACTCAGGTCAGTGCAGAAGGAGGGCGAGAAGGTGCTCCAGGCGCCAGAGCTTGGGTTCTCCTGCAGCCCGTGGTGCAGCCCATGGTGAGGCATCTGAGGTTCCCCTGCAGCCCATGGAGGACCACGACGGTGTGGAGATCCCCCTGCAGCCCATGGAGGAGACCCACACCAGAGCAGGTGGGTGCCCAGAAGAGGGCTGTTACACTGTGGGAGTCATGTCCAGGCAGGAACCTGCTGAGCCATGAAGAGAGGAGTCTACACTGGAGCAAGTTTCCCAACAGGACTTGTGAACACGTGGGGGAACAGGTTGGAGTAGTCTGTGCCTGAAGGACTGCACGCCATGGAAATGGACTCAGGTTAGAGCACTTTGTAAAAAACTCTAGCATATGGAAAGGACCAACATAGAATCATAGAATCAGATGGGTTGGAAAGGACCTCTGAGATCATCACGTCCAACCCTTGATCCACTACCACTGCAGTTACTAAACTATAGCACTGAGTGCCACATCCAGTCTTTTCTTAAATACATCCAGGGATGGAGAATCCACTGGAGAAGTTTGTGGAGAACTCTCTCAACAGAGTCGTAGAGATCCCACACTGGAGCAGAAGAAAGACTCCTCTCCCTGAGCAGTGTCAGAAACAACCCATGATTAACTGACTGTCATCCCCATTCCCTACCTCCCTGCACAGCTGGAGAGAAGGTGAAACCCAGGAAGGAGGGAGGAGTGTGGGGAAGGTGTTTTTAAGATTTGCTTTACTTCTCATTATCCTGCCCTGATTTTTATGGGCAATAAATTCAATTAATTTCCCCAAGGCAAGTCTTTTCTGCCCATGACAGTAATTATGAGTGATCTCTCACTGCCCTTATCTCAACTCATGAACCTTTTGTTATATTTTCCCTCCCCTGTCTAGTTGTGGAGGGTAGCGATAAAATGGCTTTTGTGGCACCTGGCATCCAGCCAGAGTTCATTCACCAAAAATTGTTTCCCTGAGGATGAGAAAACTAACTGATCAGAATGCATGATATTTTTTTGCAGTATATGTGTTTTCATATCAGCAGACTAGATAACAAATTATCATATGGCTTCCCAATCGTGCTGAACTAAACCATGCCTTAACTCACCCTCTAGGCAGCCACATGAAAGCCAAAACCATGGTGATTCTCTCTTTGTTCAGACAAAAAGAATTGTCAACAAGCCTAAACTTGCTTCTCCATTTTTATCTCTAGTTCTGTATGTACTTAGGGCACCTTGGCAGCTGTATAAATTCCTTGGATGTATTTCAGGTATCAACTGTGTATAAACACATGCATTGCACTAGGCTAACCCTCTACAAGAACCTTTGTTAGAAAAGAAAAGAAAATAATATTGGAAACAATAATATGTGACAATGGCATCTTTAATGTAAGTGCTAGGTGAGATTATACAGTAAGGATTGTCTAAATTCTAACATTAAAAGTGCTTAAGCTCTAGGTCATTAACTTAGTATATTAGAAAATTGTTTTTATTGCTTCATGAGTTTCCTTATTTCCACTTAGAACTTTCCAATTTCTTACTTTAATCCTTTTGGCATTCATCCTTATTAACTGTTGCAATTTCCACTGATGAAATGCCTGCTCAACTGAACTTAGTGGCAAAAGTTGGGCAAATAAAAAAAATTTGCTTAGTCTTGCAAAAGTGAGCTAACAACAAGTTGACTACATACAGTTATATGGAGCTTGTGTTATGCAGTCCTCGCATGCTTGAGTTTCCTGTGCAAGCCACTGATAGTGCAGCTTTGTATGACTAGGAGCTGAACAAAACATTTTTAAACCAGTGCTACTTAGAGATGAATATTCCAACATTTCTGTATATTATATGTTTTATATGGTTGAACCACTGTGTTTATGAAAAACATAGTCAGCCTTCCCTGTGTAGTCTTATACCTCCAACAAGGTCAACATCACTTGAATTTTAGTCTTGTGATAAAGTCCTCCAGAAAACATTTTCCTTATTCATCCCGAACTACTCTGAAATTCTACACTCTGAATTTCCCCTAATATCTATAGGCAGGTTGCGTCTGTACCTTGCACAGTCTTTCCTGATTTTTCATTTTAAGATGCATTCTCTTACGAGTCACATCTAACAAAAGTTTTTGCCCAAGCTGTCATCATCATGCACCTCAGTTACTGACCCTCCTTACTTGAATGACTACAAAGTGTTCAAGCTGATGTTCCTCAAAAGCAACTGCCAAGAGGATTCTTCTGACCATTACTTTGACCATAATGCTTTTCTTTCTGTGTCTTTGCTCCCTCTTTCTTATTGCACGAAATGTTAATTATTTGTCTTGCTTTCCAAGCTTTCATAATTTATTCTAACTCCATCTATCATTTCTCATTTAAATTGTATAATTTGAATACATTTACTACAACAGAGAATATATCTGCCCCTACCCAGAGCACAACAACAGCAATATATTGTCTATGTTTTTAACAGGTCTCTGCATCCTTGTCAAAGTTCAAGGTACAGTTTGACTAAACTCTTTATACTTACTGAACAGAAAGTAGGTTTCTCTTTCAAAATTACTTCATTCCAAATATGCATGAAACAAAGACTGAGCACAGGAAGGAATTAGGCAGATGCTTTCCTTATAAATCCAGAGAATCAAAGCATAGTACAATAATCTTGCCTTTGACATTTGAGCTTGTTTTACAACTTTTTTATCTTCAGCCTCTAGCCTTCTTTTATAATTACTTATTTTTTTCTCGTAGTATGAAGCCCTCACAGATGGTATTGGTATGCAAAAGCTGGAACAAATAATATGGTACATTTTTAAGGTTATCTTTATTTGAATATATTTTCTTACAAGTGTGAAGAATGTACAACTAGTCACAAAAAAATGCACAGCAGTGAACTGTACAATTCTTTTGTTGAGGCAGGCTAGACTGTAAGATTCAAAGCTATGCTGATAATTAAGATGCACATATGTGCTGCAATAGTAAACAAATTAAAATTTCCCCTTTTTAGTCTGGCTCAAGGAAATATTTTATAACTCACAAGGTCTTTGAAAAAAAGAAAGCAAACTAAAACCCAAAAAAACAAACAGAATCCCCCAAACCCAAACAAAACCTTTGTTAATCCCATGGGCTAAACCCGTTCATTTTGTACTTCTTTTTACTTGGAACTGGGAAAAGAACAATTTACATTCAATTTTTATGATACTAAGGATATAATAATATTTCTTAAAAGGGCAGACAGATTTTACCCTAATTCTGTAAATTCTAATTTGCTTAGACTTTGCTAAATGTTACATGATAGAACTAAAATTTAGTTAGGAGATCGATCATGTTTTCTCCTTTCATCTTTCCCCTTCAATGACATGCTAGTGAAAATGAGAGTAGAATCACAGAGTCGTAGAATCACAGAGGTTTTTTAAGGTCGGAAAAGACCCTAAGATCATCAAGTCCAACTGTTAACACAATGCCACCATGTTTCCACTAAACTGTGTCCCTAAGTGCCACATCCACATGGTGTTTGAACACTCCTAGGAATGGATACTTCACCATTTCCTGGGCAGCCTGTTCCAATGTTTACCACCCTTTCAGTGAAAAACCTTTTTCCTAATATCCAGTCTAAACCTCTGGTAGAACTTGAGGCCATTTCTTTTTGTCCTGTCACTTTTTGCTTGGGAGAAGAGTCCAACCCCCCAACTCCCTACAAGCTCCTTTCAGAAACCAATAAGGCTCCCCTGAGTGTCCCTTTCTCCAGGTTGAACAAGCACAGCTTCCTCAGCCACACCTCATCAGACTTGTGCTCCAGCCCCTTCGTTGCCTGCCCTGAACATGCTCCAGCACCTCAATGTCTTCATTTGTATTATTATAGTGTTATCCTTGCTCATAGTATTCTTCTTGCTCAAATTGTCAAGATAAAGAATAATTTTTTAACTAGACTAACAAACACATTAACGTTTTCTGCTGAAAAGTAGAAATTTAATAAAATATTCTAAAAACACTCTCTAGTCAGAAATGTGTCTACATAGTTATTTCTGACAGAAAATATCCCATCTGATGAAGTCAAAACCTGGAATATTTAGAAAGAAAGCATACTTGTTTTCATTCTTAGGATGTTTCTATCGGTACAAGCCTGGACTATCACTGTACAAACACATCAGTAACGTGTATGTTACCTGATGAAGGGAAGAGGTTCTGAGGAGATGGAGTAATTTTTCAAAATATGAATAACAATTTTCCTTCTTGTGAATGAAGTGTGTCCTCATTAAAAGGTATTTCCATCCAACATCCCATAATACTCTTCTTTCTAGTGTTACCAAAACAGAATAGGTGTCAGAAGAGTCCTATTTGTGGCTCATTTTCTGGTGTAGTGTGGTGAGTTGACCCTGGCTGTGAGCCAGATGCCCACCAAAGCCACTCTATGGCTTCCTTGCTCAGCTGGACAGGGGAGAGAAAATGGAACAAAAGGCTCATGGGTTGAGAAAAGGACCAGGAAAGCACTCACCAGTCACCACCGTGGGTAAAACAGACTTGACTTGAGGAAAATCACCAATGAACTCAGCCTTCACCAACAGCAAGTAAGTTTTGGAGTTGTGGCTGCCAAGGGCTCTGTTGGACGGGGAAGCTACTGGCAGCTTCTCACCCCTCCACAGCCCTCCTGTTTCCCAAACCTTGCCACACAAAACAAAAACATGTAGCATTAGTGAAACAGGAAGCACAGAGTAATTGTAAAACACATGATTTTAGTGGTTTAAAAAATTATTGCAGCCAAGTATTCAGAGTAGTGCCAAGTGCGCGCATTCCTCATGACCAATTTCACTCTTCTGCAACAAAGAACCCACATGGAAATATTTTTTTTGCTCTTGTTATTTTTAGGGCAGTCCAAGCAGCAGTTTCAGACACAGATTTATGAAGCCTGACAGTCCTGAGAATAATTGTACAAGTCTGGAATTGAGGATTTCTGAGCTTAAGATGTGCAGCTCCGCTAATATAAGGTCTTCCAAAGCATACAAGCAATTTTAAAGCCCATATCCCACCTACTTTCAAAAGGTTTTTTGATTAAATGTTGCTTAATTATTAATAAAGCTTACCTTTTCATTTGTGAGTTATTTCTTCATCATTAACAAGCTTCTAATAGTGTTGCTTCTCCTCCAGCACTTTTGCTGTGCCTATTTCAAGCTCTTTGTGAGAGTGACTCTGGAGTTTTGATGAGCTTTGATGAAAAGGGATCCAGATATAATAAGAACCACAGGAACTGCAATAGTAAATTTTAAGTACCTAAGCAGGTGTCAAGTTTCTACATGTTCTTAGAGAATTCTGAGTGCCCTGAGAAGTCAGAAAAACAGTTTTTGAAGAAAAAAACCCACAAAAACCCTGTTGTATAAACGTGGAAGCATAATATGAGTCTTTGAAGAATTCTTGTATTTTCTTACGTACTTTTTTCAAAAAGATGAAAACCAAACCAAAAACAGCATATTTTTTTTGCTGTTTATTTTTTAGTGTTACTGAAGCTTCTGGAAGACTAGTCAGAGCAAGGCAATGACAGATGTACATAACTGTTTGATTAATAGATTCTGCTGGACTTTAGTTGTGAAGTACCAGACTCCAATTAAGAGTGATGAGTAAATACTATCTTCAGTAATATACCAGAGTAAAACTGGAATGATTTATTCTGCCTGGAATCAGTACTCAGCTTTCAATCAGGCTTTTACCTTTTTGTTCATAATGTCACATATTATATGCAGGAATAAATCAGATATCTTTAATAACAATCAATATCTTTCCATCTTTAATTTCTACTCACTTCTTTTATGGAAATACTGGTTTATGTGTTCATTTCTGCTCCCTTAGAACTGATTGTAAACTAAATTCCTTGTAGGAAAATATCAACCATATTAATAGAAATTCCACATCTGGATCTAGGATAGAGCTTACATATCTGTTATCAATGAATGTATCAAGATTCATTTTTATGTTCCAAAGAATGCAAGGGTAAGATAGGAATTGATGGAGATACATTAGCTCTCTAAACAGTGCCAATCTTTCCAAATAATTACTCTAAGCTTTCAGCCAGTTCAGGCAAACCACAATTATATGTAGATCACAAGGAATGGAAGGATTATTTACCTTTCCATCCACATTCACTTTGAAACCCTGTGTTTATGAAATGTCATGAGAAAAACACTGCATTTGCTAACCTTCCTTATGATTAGCTAAGCTGGAGTTTATGGCCCACAGAACAGCTTTCTTCCACTGCCCGGTTACCACAAAATAAGCACATCTGCTGTAACTTTAAAATTGTGGATCCAGCAATGCTTTCCTATCCACCACAGATATGGCACACAGGACATTTCTCCAGCTCTTGGCTCTTGATTCCCAGTGAAGTCACCACCCACAAAGCATTGTCTGTGCAAGTCAGACTTTGGCAGCAGGCTCAAGAGCAAAGCTCAGACTCAAACCATAAGAGATATGTCAGCAAACAGTTTAACTTCCTTTTTGCTGTGTGGGTGACCAGAGCAACAGGAAGGCTGTTTTTATTGAATCCTCATGGAAAGTAAGTTCTCAAAGTCTCTTTCTTGAGGAAGAAATAAAAGAAGAGTTGAAATGGAACTGCTTAGGGACAAGCTCAGGAAAAAATAATTATCCTCAAAGGTAAATAAAATCACATAAACAGTTATTTACAAAACTGCCAAGTGCATGAACACCAAGTGTTGATCTCAAATACTTTCAAAAAAAGACTGTCTGAGGTGCTAGCAACATTTCAATGGTAAAATAAAGAAACAATATTCAGTTCTCAGTTTACAAAACTGAGTAGATCTTTCAGTTTGTACTGATGTTTACACAGGTTCTAAAATATGCATATGTCTGCAACAAATTCTCTTTCTATTCTTGCCAACACTTTGGCCCCATAGGTTTTTTTCTTCTAGATTCATTTTTGAGCACTAAAAGTTCGTAGTAGCAACACCACAGTAATAATTGAACCAATTCTTCAGCTGATGTAAATGTTCTTCTCTCCATCTGGAAGTATAAAGTGAAAAAGCCAGTCAACATTACACCAATCCATTGTTCACTCCATAAATTTGACAACATTTTGTTCAGGTCTTACAAAGAGGAATTACTTTGAAATAGAACTTTGCTTTACCTTATTTTGTGTTAGACTCGAAGATATTGTTTTTAGTGAACAAGAACTAATTTTTCCTCTTTATTTTGAATTTGTTGCTAAACAATTCTTAAAAGACGTAAACTCTTAAGTGACCAGAAATAAGCTGCTGGTCTGCTGAACAATGAAACAATTTCATCATGGTATTGAACTGTATAAGTTACTGAAGGACAACACTTGACCTTGATTTTTTTCATGCTTTGATTTGAAGTTCTTGACAAAGCCCAGTCCTTCAAGTACAAATTCTGTGTTTGGTTGGCAGTTGTCATTTTTGAATGTTCAAAAAGTAATTTTTATAATCCTTACAAAAGGATTTCCCATATTTAAAGTAATTTGCATTTTTCATGACTCTTAACATAGCTGATTCAGTTTTATTCTTTGTTACAGTTTTATTGTGTTGTAATCTTAATGTTTTGTTGTTGAGGCTACTTCAGATCCAGCATGAAATTTTTTTTTCCAACATAATGCCAACCAAGTTTCTATTATGTGAAACCAGTGACAAGAGTGTTCTTTTTCACTTGTATTTAGAACAATTCATTATTTTGTTTTTTGGTTGGTAAGCTTGTTTTGCTTCCTCACTTTTTGGTGGGTTTGTTTTTTTTTTTTTTTTGGTAAGATTGTCTGAGGAAATATCCTACAAAGCAGTCATGTGGTATTTACCGTCTGTCCAAAACATAAAATATTAGGGAAGATACTTTTTTGTTGGAATTATAATTGAAATCAAACAAAGAGACTCAGAAAATATTACAATCTGCAAACTCTTATGCATGGACACTATTACTCTTCCATATTCAGAAATCCTAACTACTCCAATGTTTGTGATTATACCCCCATCTAACTGCTAGCCTTCAAAGTAAATCTTTGAACATAAAAAAGGGTTATAAACATTTCTTTGGCTCCTGAATATTTGAGAAAAAGATCCTGAATCAAATTCCTTATCATAGAAGTCTGCCATAACTTCAACTGCCTAAAGCAGGAAATCTAGATGTCTATAAAGTATTACAGATATATATTTGTGAATCAAACTTTGGTAATTGCTGTACAGCATCTCAAAACTATTCTTTAGTTAACACCACTTAAAAGTCTTACTTACTATAAGTAGATGAAACAAATACTTAGACTTTATTTATTTGTTTATTAATTTTAACGTATTTAAGATTAGAATTCAGTTTTTGGCTTTTTAATCTGTCAAGTTGTTTTAAAAGCTGGTGGAGAGGATTGGCAGGGGCCTCAGTCATGTGTATACTTGAGGCCTGAGCCAAAATTTGTTCTCTGAACCATTTCAAAACTCTCAAATGGAAATTATTCATTCTCCTACAGGTCATTAATTTAGCCTTTCATCGGGTCAGCCTGAGCAAAGAGCTGAGTCTTCTATATTTATTTTGTTCAGTTAAGCTCAGGAGAAGGAGGTGTAAGGATCAGGCAGTATAGAAAACAAATCTCTCTGGTGGAGATATGTAGTTGTATTTCTACCCTGAGCGATTTGAAATAATTTCTAAGACCTTGTGGCAGAGTAGTAGAGAGAATACTCTTGGTCAGACACAAGAAGTACGACCATGATTAAGTGGATGATTGTGATTAGATTTGTCATTAATACAGTCTCTAAATATTATCAATGCAGTATATAATATAAGCAGGTCTTAAGAGTTATAATATAGGCAGGTTGAGCTTGAAACAGACAGGTTTGTAGTCTTGCAGAAGGCACAATTGCAAGGCAACAAAGCACTTAGGTGGCTACTTTAGGATTTTCTCTCTGTATTAGACTGAATCTTAGCATTTTTACTCACATGTCCAAAAGTGAGTCTCTGCCAGGGCAGAAATCCACCTGTAGAATACCTACAGCCTCAGGAGACCAGTTTGCACAGTTGACCCAGTCTCCAGCAGCATTTTACACATGACTTATGAGAAAAGGTATGTCTGTTTGGGACATACAAATCTTAATAGATATTGGTCCACAGTTACAAACAGAACAGAGAAATTGTCTATTTTTAAACTTCTTTTTATACTGGTACACTAAGGAAACAAAGCTAGTGTGACTGAACTGCTATTCTATTTGTCAAACCATAATTCTTTTCACCCAAATCCATATTTATCTGGTCAGTCAAATTTGACCAATCTTGATGAGATATCTCTAGAATTTTGGGGGAGAAAATGTCTACTAAAAAAAGACCTGAAAACCTAATTTTTAGTCATCTGGTGTCTTTAAAATAAGGCAAAATGGCAGCATGAGCTCTTGTTAAAAACACAACAGAACAAAAAAAAATTTACTACAAGTTTTGGATAGAGAAAAAAATACTGTAGACTACTGAACTCTAAAATTTAGAGTATTTCCCAAGACAAGAAAAAGGACAGAAAAAAATGAACAGAAAACAGGTCTTTTCCTCACAAAAAGAAGGATAAACTTTGTGTTATCCTCATTACATTAACAGAGTCAAAAAAAGGGCTATGAAAAAATTCTTCTGACAAAAAAAAAACAAAACTGGCAAAAGAAATTGACAACATCAATGTCTAATCTCACTCAAAAAATTGTAAAATATTGAGCTTGCAAACAAGTTCAGTCTCCTTTTGCACAATTCAGAGATGGCTAACTTAGGTCATATTTGAGAACATATGTGTCATTATTTAACATATTGTGGAAAAAGGACTGATATGTAGCAATGTGATACATTTCTTACTCTAATTATTTGAATACGTTTTTGAAATTAGGTTATCCTGTCTTGATTGTCAGCTATTTGATGTTGAAGAATAAGGCAGGGCATTGTATCAGCTTTGTGACAGACTGTTTCAAGAGTAGTAAAAAAAAAAATCATTTGCTAGGAGCCCTGCAGAAAAAAATTTTACACTTTTTATTCCAAATACAAGAAAAATTGCAAGGTCTTTAGGTTCTGAGAAGTGGTTTAATGAAATCAGTATTTCAGCTATACAAAAGCTGACTTCAGCTTATATAAAAGTCTCAGTCCTGTGGCTTTACAAAATGTAAATCTGTCCCTTATTAATACAGAATGTTTGTCATGGCTCCCTGCCACCTTGTCCCAACTGTTGGCATAAAATCACCAGTAGAAAAACAGAACATAGCAAGGATTCTTTCATCTCACAGATTTTTGGATACTAACTCTGTCTGTTAGGGCTGTTAACTAGCAATGCAGGTTAACCAGGCTTTCGTTCTGCCTCGTGGTACACAGTAAAGGAGTATAAAGGCTGCTCTGAATTGTTATATGTACATTGATTCGTTGTACGTATGAATGTACAGCAGTGTTAACATCAGGGGAATTGTTCCCAGTTCTTCATCTGTACTTCATATTCCTTGGCTGTAACCAAGAAAAGACTTTATTGAATGGATGCTGGAATACTGTTAGAAATTTTTCTATCATTAACTGTAGCTCACCATATGTTATTAACAATATGTAATGCATGAAGGATCATGGGAAAGATTTTGCTTGATCAAAATGCGAAATATAACAGTTGAAATAAACTCTTCTATCAAAGTAAGTTAAATAACCCAGATTTAGACCTCCCTAATAAAAGTTTCAAGCATTTATTTGTAGTTCAATTTTCTCGTCATGTCAACTAATAGAGTAGTATTAAGTGCTGAAGTTTGAAGATTTAAACATTGAGAACAGAAGTGACAATTTAGCTATTCATAATAAGAGTAAGTTTTTTTCTGGTGTGTTTGTTTCTTTGTTTGGGGGAGTTGTTTGCTCATTTGTTTTTATTAGGCATCATGTTTTTATTAGATGTAGTGAATTACCTCTGCTGTATGATATAATATTAATCTTGTTGAAATGCTAAGCGCTGAGTACTGGAATTAAAGCTTTAGATTTGGGAGGGAGGTGCATGGGGAGTTTGTGATCTTCCAATTAAATATGTGCCTGAACAGGCATGTGTGAGGGTTTGAATTGAAATTGCATGGGAATCCTTAATTTCAGCTTCTCCTAAATTCTCAAGTCTTGACTCTGTTACCATAACAACGGTAACAGAATGTATAGCTGGGAGAAAGGTTGTGATGAAATTATTTTTATTGCATCTAAAGTGTCTTAGGTTCTCATAAATTGTTTAAAGGTCATTCCTCTGAAGATTTCATAAATTTAACTTGTTAGCAAGAAACTAGAGAGAGAATTCCCCAAGCATCTGTGAAATTTGCCTGTAATATCTGCATATTATGCAGAGACAACACCCCTACATTATTTTCTATGGGCCACACTGGCATGTGTAGAACTCATTGCAGAATTTAAGCCTTTTTTGGGTGATGTGTAATTCCTAGTGTAAATCACTGTCTCTCTAGCACATGAATGGTAAGCAAAGGAGAAGTTTTGTGGCTTTTGTGTTAGGGGTTTTTTTTGGTATAGACATACATTTAAAATACAAACAAAAAGTTTCAGAGAATATATTTGTGCTGATGTAATCTTAGCCTGTACTTTTGCACCTAGCTTGTACAATGGTGAGAAGCAACACTAGATGTTATTGTACCGTGTTGTCTCCTTTGTAAGCAGATAAATTTACGACTGTCTGAGAATGACAAAATGATTTATAATCTCCAATATATACTACAGTCCACTTGCCAGGAGCAATGCCTGGTGTTGGCAGACTCTGGTTAAAGCAGACCATTTTAACTGATAAAAAGACTAAACCAATGCTGAAAAGGGGCAGCTGGAAAGGAAAGCAAATAATTTTATCACTTTTTTTTATAATTAATTGTGCCAAATGTATAGTTTAATACAGACCATCCATTGCTCAAGCTTTTAAAATAACTATTTCATCTCACCTGGGCAGTGTAGATTCATTCATACAAAAGCTATTCATAGGGTAAAGTGCAGTGAAAAGCAGATCTGTGAAATGATTTTGCAATACAGACCTATTATTTCTTACCTAATTATTTACAATGCAGATGTAAAAGTAATGAGCATGTAGTACTGTTAATATTACAGATTAAAGCAATAAAAGCAAACATTAAAAAACAAAACAGAATGAAACAGAATCAATAAACAAAAAACACCCCACAGATCTCCACACCCCCCAAAAAAACCACAAAAAAACCAAACAAACAAACAAACAAAAAAACAACCATGGGTTGGAAACTAAAAACCAAACCCAAAATGTAATGAAAACAAAGCAAGAAAAAAATAGTCTTTGTGGAAAAATACAGCCACTGTAAATATATTCAGATCTCTTGTCAGGTTTTCTACTGATAACCCTGTCTGTTCTGTCAATAGAATTGTCATTTAAGCAAAAGGCTTTGTTCTGTGAAATTAATAGGTCTCTTCCATAATCCAATGCATTGTTTCCTAATTTTCCTTAAATATGGAATCAGTGCTGCTTCTGAAATCAAAACAATTTTTCTACCAGCTGTTAATACAGCAGCACAGTCAGCCTTTCTGTCAGATCATTCCTTAATCTTTATTCAGACCTCTAAAAGTTGCAACCAGAGCTTGTATGTGAGCCACAAACATGTGAAAAATGTTTCCTAGAGGTTTATGGTTCTTTGTCTCTTTCTGTTCTTGATCCTCTTCTCTCTATATTCTTTCCTTTCTTGAAGTGTTCTTCAAGAGCAAGTCAAGCATCAGCTTCAAATGAATGTTCCATAAGGAGCAAAAGGGAGGGAGGGAAAGAATAGAAGAGAAACACAAGAAAGAAAGGCATGTAAGATTGGACAGAAATTTAAAAAAATTAAGAAAAAAGAACTGGGAAACAAGATGGATGGGCAGGCTGGCATGAAGGACAAGTTCTTTACTGTAAGCTGATTAAAACTAAGGCCTATCTCTTTAGTGAACTTCTTCAATTTTCTTCAACAGTTTAGGTGTTGCTGTACTGATATAGAGATTTCTTGAGTAGGTTCACTTCATATCGTGAATGGCAATGTGTATTACTTCAATCTCCTAGGTTGCTTAAAGTAAAAGAAGATGGAGAACAGTTGCTTTTCTCACTAGTGAAGTATTCTATATGCTAGGCACATCACTATGTGCAGTATCTGCACCAAACTTCCCTCAAGGCAGCCCTGTGCTCCCAATATCTCATATTTTGATTCTATTCCACAAAATGACTAATTTTTACTGGTTTATGCAAGTTTAAAATGAGTTTTTTATGGAGCCAGTCATTCAGCCTGAGGGTCACTTTTTACAAAGAACAACCCCAGACTCAAAAGCAGGGGGAAGAAACTCAGGACTCAGCTTAATTTGGACTCTGGTCTCCATCTGTCAGTGATCAATATACCCACTACACTGTTTCAAGCTGTTTCTGTGTCATGTGAATGTCTTACATCAGCATCAGGTAGAGTTAAACAACATGTTTAACTGGTAGTTTGACCTTTATTTAGAGTAGGGTTGAAATACTAGGGTTGAAATGTTCTAGAGAAAAATTTCATTTTAAAAATCACTTTTTTTTTTCCTGGTGAAATTCTTAAGACAAGTTAATAGTCATTTAATTGTTGAATTTAGCACCAAATCCTTTCTTCGGTGCCAGGACTAGCTTCACTCCTAAAATCTCCCACTGGACATTTTAACTCAGTGATATAGTCATGAAAAATCTGTTATCAGAAAACTACTATTTAAGAAGGTGGGACAAGATAGCATAAAAAGGAGTGTAATTGTTTGAATTGGTGAAATTCAGGTCTGACCATCTGCTGTGAACACATACTTCTGCTTCATTACTGTATCTGAATATTTGAAATCTGTGCCATAAAATAGTGTGCATCACATACCAACCTTCAATGAATTCTTCTGGGACTTATTTCATTAAAGAGTAAAGGCACAAAAGCAGATGACACAGAAAATAATTTCCATAGAAGTCTGCATTTCCTTATGACAGGATTAAATATCCTGAAAAAAATTCTGTCATGTCCAAGACTGACACACTAGTCTGAAGCAGGAAGAATTTTAGTGAAGCCATAAAGTAACCTGTTTTTCAAATCGTTATAATTCTTGGCAATATAACCGCAAAATCTGAGTTTGTTCTGAGGAGTTTAGGGTAGGAGCCAGACAAGAAATCAGGCCAATCAGGCAGGTTTCAGACACTGACAGAATTTCTTTAAATTTAAATTCATATTCTCTGTGAAATATGAACTTTTTCATGTGTCAACTAACTTCAGTGAAGAAACATTTGCTCTGAAATTTTCCTGTACTCTCTATTTAAAACAACAGACATTGGAGAAATCATTTACCCCTCCCCATTTAATAAATGCCTGCACCTAACAGGATATCATTCACAAGCTGTCTGTGACACAAAACTCACCCTCTTGCTCCTGTTACCCTCTTGCTCCTGTTCTAACACCAGATGCTGTTTATTTTCTGTGTCAACATTTAACAGCAAGCATGAAGGTGTTGCTCCTCTTGCCTAGCTGTGAAACAGCTAAATGTACCTATCTAATCTGAACTGGTCATTGAGACACTGTTACAGACAATGGTAAAGGACCCAGATGAGATTGGTCTCTTTATTTCCCACAGTTTAAGCTGGTCTGAACTGCCTCTAGATACCTCCCTTTTCAGGTGTTGACATTAGAAAAATTAAGTCCCTTTTCAAACCTTTACAATTGGTCACCATAGTTTCATTTTGTATCTATAAAAAAAGCAATTAGATACACTGACCAAGTCCTTCCTTATAAGAGTTATCTTTTCCTATTCAACTCAGGCTGTAATTAGAACCTCTCATTGTGGCTATAAAAGCCGTGAGTAATCAGAGCGTGTCACGCTAGGGACCTGGGAGCAGCTCCCAGCACAGCCTGGAAGAAAACCTACCTGTAAAAGACGATAATGCCAATACATGCATTTTCTTCCAAACTGTCTTCAGTTATCACATTAAGCTTTGCAATTTCTAAAGAGTTGCAATCTCTGTTTCAAGGAATTCTCTCTAGTACATATCATTATGTTCTTGGCTTCTTAGACTTGCTATGGCAAGGACTCCCTCGGGTCAGTTAAGAGGTATGTGATAAATAGGTTCCTCATTAATTTAAGATGTATTTCCTTTCAGTGTGATCGAATGTTCTAGAAGATAGAACACACAGTTTTTCTTCAATTTACCATATATCATTTTGTTTACCTTCAGCATATCTGCTCCCACTCATCTTCTGTACAAATTAAATCTGATGTTTTCAGTCTCTGTCATATGAGTTTAATCACTGTCATCTCTAATGTGTTTTATCTTACTTCTTATGCATCCTGCATGCTTTTATGATACGAAGTGAGCCATTACTTTCTTTGAATAATCTGTGAGGATGCATAGATCTTTTCTCAGAGTACTTACAGTTCTTTTAGAACGCATTTATACCTCGTATTGCTCTCCTTCATGTTGACTCAGTTGTATTTGCCAGCTATGAATTTTAGCAGTTTTCAGAATAGAAGCTATATCTAGATCCTTAAGTCCAGGCCTTTGTTATCATACACAGTTGCATCATATAATTCTATTCAGCAGTTTAGTTAACTTTCTTTCATGACCAGTTATGGGGAATTCTTGGCTTCCCTGTTCCTCTCTACTTTTCTGTGCTACTGGGAGTTTACAGCATCTGAGGATCTTTGAGGTATGTGTGCAAAAGGAAAACTACACTGATGAAGTAGAGGTTATTTCTTTCTCAAAAATGGAAGGAAGAGTTGCTGTTTTTATCACACTATTGAAGCGTCTAGTGAAGCTTATTTTGTATAATACTGATTGCAAAGATTTGTGCACAGAGAGGCTTCTACACTGATACAGGAAACTGATGTAAAGTCTCTCTTTTCTGCGAGGAATTTGTTTGGGTTTGTTTTGGGTTTGGTGGGGTTTTTTCACCATATTCTCTATCACCACTCCTGGAGCAGCCTGCACTGCAATACATATGGCACAGCTCCCAAATAATGTCAACATTCATGTGTAATGACCCCCATGTAATGTATTATAAACACAGCAAATGTATTAGAAACATAGCAATGGCAAATGTGAGTTCACACAAAAGGTACTGGCTCAGTGCATTGTGATTGATTCATAAGTACAGTCTCTAAAGGATATTGCAAAGTGTACATTCATGCTCATAAGAATATATAACTACAATCATCCACATATTGCTGCCTTAATCTACATACTATTAATACCATGTACATTAAATATTTGGCTGACTGACTTTTGGTTATTCTGAATATATGCAAGACATAAAAGATTAGGTTTTCTGCATAACAAATTTTTCAGATTAAAATATGCTTTGATATCCTGAAACAAAGCAGTGTATCAGCCAGACATGTCCTTGTAAACTAAACCTGCCCTGACTGAACATCAAAAAACAACAGACACCTTGTCTGGTTTTTATTTTTCATTCCAAGTGAGATGAGGCATAACCGCAGGCACAGGATGCAGCAACATGGGCAATGCTAAATTCATTCCTCTGAATTACCCATATATATACTAGGGAATAATGAGTTGGAAATACTAGAAGCAAATTTGAGCGGTTAACATTCTCCCTTCCAGGGTGACTTTACCATAAGAACTTGCTAATAGCACAAGACATTTTGTCAGGCAGGATAGATTAGGATGTGCACTGGGATGGAAGTATTTGAGTGCTATTTCATTTGTCTTTCTCTGTTGCTCCTCCTGTCTCAACTATGAGGAGTTTCCTGTCTAAATGGATTGCAGTGGCTATATCTGTATTTCTGATAAGCTTAAGACCCATGTAAAATGTGGTGTTGCTAATTAGTCAAGATGTCATTAGTCCAAGGAAATTAATTGTACATAAATAATGTGGAATTTCAGCTTCATGGCTCAAGAGATAAATTCAGAGCTTTTTCAGAATTGTCTGTCTTAAAAATAAAATAGCAGAAGAGGATTATTAAGCAAGCTCTTCAAAGTTCCCATTACCCTGCTAATGAAGATTTAACACATAGCCCAGAAGACACGGTTGATCTGTACTCCGTAAGGTCCTTCCATCACACCAGCATTTGTGTATCCCCAGCTGCTCTCATCAGAGAGGAAGTTAATTGTGACTTTGAAGAAGCAAGTTACGTGCCTCCTAGCTGAAAGCAGAACATTGGAAGTACAGTCCACGCATAGCAGTGAGTGGGTAGTTAAGAGTGTTTTCCTTCATCAGCTGTACTTCAAGTGAGCCATCTCTTGGGTGCATACACAGGCTGCTCTGACCTACCTGGAGCTGTTAGAGTAATTAAAGGTCACTTCAGGATTACATGAATCGAGGGCTGCACAGTAGAAAGGGGAGGTTTGGCTTCATTTCCTATAAAGTTGCCTTGTATTATTACTGTTATTCACATACAGTTTAGCAGTAACAGGCAAAAAACAAAGTCTGAGGGTTGAGACTATATTACTGTGATTGCAAAAGCACAGGAATAGGTATTCTGTGTCCTGAGTACAAACATCTAGGGAAATCTCTTCCATCACCATATACACAATATATATATATAACATATGTAATCACTATAAACTAATACCATGCTTGCCCTTACCCCCTTTTTTCCCAGTATTTTTATTTTATTCCCTAATTAAAAGAGGGACTTTTCTGGGTTTTTATCAACTGCCTGGTCCTATATGCATTGGACAGAGTGTGAAGTCTACAGGAAATGTCACTAGATGAGAAGAACATAATTTCAGCACTTACCTCACACAGCTGCAAAGACATAGGCAGAGGCAGAAGGCTGTGAATAATCAGACTCAGAGAAGGGGATGCAGGTACCTCATACAACAAAACACAGAACCTATTGTTCTTCAGGAATAAGTTTTGCACAGCTTCTAAAATAGTTTGATTTGTTGGTTATAGACTGCAATGGTTTCTGGATTTTGTTAGATATAAAAAAATATATA
>VYXB01007628.1:0-28635 GCA_013397135.1 Pachyramphus minor
GCTGCAAACTTTCCAGTACCACAGTCCCAAGGCATAACTGCCTCTCTTTATATACAGGAGTCACAGGGCCCCCTGCAATCCCCTACATCCAGGCAAGCTGTGACTAGTTTTCCCTCATTTTCATAGTTAATGACTTCTGGCAAGAAGTAGTGAAGACTTTGAAAGAGAGTTCCTAATGGCTGGATTTTCTCCACTTTGAAAATAGTTATTTTAGGGGAAAGGGGGTAGGAAGAAGAGTATTTCCGCTGACAATGCTCCGTAACACGTATCCCACTCAGAGATCCTTAATGACAAGGTCCTGAAGGTTTTCCCAGTATCCTGTTCTCAAACATCCAGTTCCACCACTATATTGCTGCAGGCCATGGCAGAGGGACACCCAGCAAATGATGCATACCTGTGTGTAATTTTGGAACACTTGATGCTATTTTATGTGTCTGCAGCTACTTGTGCACTTAAGTGTCATACAATAAATACTTGAAAAAGTTCATGGAAGGAGTGATCAATCGAATCCCATCTGAGTTGTCTCTTAGTGTCTCTGTTTCCCTGGTTCCTTTGTTAACGCTTGTTGCATTTGTATACAGACAACTCAGAAACTTTCCTAGGTGACCTTTGAATCTCTGCCTTTCTTCCTTTGTTCCATTTCCTGAGTTTTTCACTTAATGTTCTCTCAGCACATTTTTCTTTTTCTGTGGATCTTGCATCGTCTGTACCATCACTAAAAATCTTTCCTCTGTTGTTCAAGTATTTACTTCAGCAGCCCCTTCCTCTCTCGTGGTCTCTGTCCCTGCTAAACAGTAATCCTGGCCTCGCCCTTCAGCCCATTTCTTTAAATGTTTCAGTTTCTCAATGGGGCTGTTTTGGGTTTTATTTCTGTTCAAATTAATTCCATCCTACCTCTTACTGACATGTTCCAAAATAAGCCCTAGATGTCCAATAAAAGTAAAACCCTCCTATGTTAGGTCCAAACGTGATGAAGTCAATGGAAAGACTCCATCAGTGTCCACAGACTGGGTCGGATTTACGCAACCTTCCGATTCTTTCTTGTGCACATGTGCACTGTTGCTATTTATAAACCCTGAACTTCACATTGCAAAAATATTTGGGACTCTGTTCTCACAACCTTGGAGAATCAATGAAAGGAAAAAAAAAGGAGGGGAATTTTTTAGGCTCAAAATTAAAATCTGAACTAAAAGTAGAATGGGATTGTTAACCAAGAATTTAGCTTTGGACATAAGTGGTTTTGTCCTGGAGAACAGACTAAGTTTGGAAGGCTTCTGCCACTGGGTACTTTATCCTCCAAATTTAATGGCATTATTCACTTATGTTTAACTTACCTAACAAATTTGGAAGCATCCCTAGTGAGTTCTGAAATGGGTACAATTTCTGCATAGGCCTAGCACTCCTAAAATATGCTGAATATCTTGATGCCCTAAATTAAAGGACCCAAATCACTAATTGGTTTTGAATCTTTACACCAATGCATTTTGTTCTTTCATTCAAAATTAGTGATGATGTTATGAAAGTGAAAAATATTCTCATGAATAAAGTTTCCAAAACAGCTTCATAAACATTTGAGAAAGTAAAAAAAATTCATTCTGGGATGACAAAGTCATTTGACACCTCATTGCAGCCCAGCAGTTCTGGCTGACCGTTGGAGAGGCTTTGATTCACATTCATCATTTTGGTCTTTGTAGAAAGTAAAACTTCAAAATCGATGAAACACAGAAGTTAGAGAACCTGAAGCTCTCCTAAGATAGCCCAGAGAAAATTTATGCCTGCTAACTACCCAATAGAGGCAGTTAGTTTTCTCATAGTAGTAGTGAAACATTCTTAATATCAAAAGAGAAAAAGAATGTGGCATCTCAGTTACTGTGGAAATTTTACTTGCAAAGCAGAAGTCTACGGAGTCAAAGGAAATGTCTTATTCTTGCAGTGTGGCCTCTCTGCCACCATGTATTCCGTTAACTACTTTGTTAGTGACACCTGTATTATTACGTGATAAGAACTGAATCTTTCAACTTTAATGAAGGCCCTGGAATAAATTCCCATTTGGAGAGAAGAGGTGTTTCAGCATATGGTATCTTAACCTCCTCAAGCGCTTAGGTAGAGAGCTTTCTATATTTTGTTCATCTAAAGTGTAGAACTAAATAACAGAAAAGGGGTTTGTATTTCTTGACAAAGACCAAATTCCTTCTTTTATAACAGTCTGAGCACATTTCAGTGTCTGATTCCACCTAAAGTGGAAGCTGAATCAAGTCTATGTGGTTATATTGATTTTAAGGTTTGATTAGCAAGGTCCTTCAACCTGGGCTTAATTTTATGTCTGTGAACAGTCATTGAACTCCACAGGAAAACTCATGACCACAATCTGATGTGTATTTCTGAACATTTTTTAAAGGCAAAGTAGAACACAAACACCTGAACCAATTTTGAAGCATAGGCTCAGACACCATGGGCAGTATTGCTGTTACACACTAAACAACATAAAAACGAGTCTTCCACTGGAAGAAGTGTGAACAGGTTCACAGAAGTCAAAGTACCAGTTTTATGAGATTTGCATACCTGTCCTGTCCTTATCAGAAGGTTACTAAGAGCGACTGGACAGAAAATGTAAAAATTAATTTCATCCTCCAAAATCTGTTGGTACTGTTCTCATTTCTTAAACTTTGATTTGGGAGAAAAATGTTAACTGTCCAAAAGCCCTGTTTTGTCATTTTGTCATATTTTTTTGAGGGTTAGGAATATGACCTCCAAAGGTTCCTTTCAACCTCAGCCATTCTGTTTTCTTCCACTTCTGTAAATTTTAAAAGAAATTTCTCTGTCAGGTACACAACTAAAAAAAAAATACAAAGGAGAATGGGAGATGATAGGGAAACTATAACCATTACCATACAAATGATAGTATAAATCTGTACTAATTGGTAGTAAGCAAGAAAATAAAACAGAAGAAAAGTGGTGAAAATCAATATACCAAGTGTTTGAAATGTTCTGACTCTCAAAAACCAAAAGCAACATTATTTCTGTTGCAGTTCACTTGAGACTCTTTTGGGAAAAAAAAAAAATAAAAGAGTAGAAATATTAAAAACCTGATCTTAAAAAGTGTTTTCATAAAGAAGCCAGTTTTTGTCAAGAAGATTGTAAAATATTCTCTGACATATCTAATGTCAGTATCTGCATTTTTTTCTCCTTTTTCTAGTCAGGATCAGAAACAAAACCAAACAAAACAGAACAAATGTTAAAATCTGTAATCTTTCTGACAACCTCTGACAGCTTGAAAGAGAAATGTGATAACCCCCTCACTACTGAATACCTCATTTTGGTAAGGAAGCTCAAAACTGAGCTTGAAGATCCTCATCTTATGAACTTGGCTCAGCATCATCCCTATAGAATGATGGCTGTCGAAATCACACCAGCTAATAAAATGTGCACACAAACAAGCCAATAACAGGGAAAGGAAGGAGCTTGAAAAAGAAGAATGGGGAATATTTTGTTGCGCCTCTCTCTCTCTCCATCTCTTTGTCTGCTTTGTCCCTTAAGGTTCAGCTGTGTGGGCCGTATTGTGTGAACTCATCTTTGATATCAATGGGGACATCTACTTAAAAATTGATGTCATGATATGGCCCCAGGTATTTAAATTAACGAGATGTTAAATACTCTGTAGTTTTATCTGTAATTAGATGACACCGATGTAACTTGATCCCAAGAGTGATTTGTAATATTCGGGATTGTCCACTTAAGGCTTGGGGCCTGATCCACTCTCTGCTCATATCTGCATGAGTAGTTCCTTTGTCATTTTTGGAATGAAGGTTCCTGGATCACTAGCACAGCTCTCATTTATTTTTGTATCTGGTTATCAACGTCTGTATGCAGATGTCTGATCTCTCCTTTCCACTATATCAAAATATTTGGGTTTTACATCAGTGAATGTCCTTGTTTTGGGGGTAATTTCAATTAATTTTTAACTGTTTTTTTCTCTGTAGCTATATGTTTCCTTTTCATTCCTAGCTAATTGTCAGTTTTTGTTCAATATTTACAAGTTTTGCATTGAGTGGGATTTCTTATGCTAATCCTCTTCATCTAATATGCTCACTAAAGATGGTTGAAAAAGGTTGGGACTTTTTTAGGAAAAAAAAATCTTTAACATTCCAATCCCTTTCAGGCAATTTTTTACTCCAAAGCATCCATTTTTATCTTGCTTCTGCCCAATAGAAGACATTTTCAGTCTCAGTACATACCCACAAGACTGCAGAATTGAAACACATCCTGGTCAGTGCTGCCTGTGCCTAACAGCAACCTTGGCAGTGCTCCAAGGGCTGCGGTTCCAGAAGAATCCGTGGCACAGTCAAACAAAGGTCCAAGTTGGAGCAGAGCATGGGAACCCTGTTTGAAACTTCACCCCTGTATGAACTAGATCCTCTGGAGGAGATAGTAAGGCAAAAAGTCCGTTAGTGCTGTTCTCGTCACCCCATTCTGAATTTCTCCACATTTGTGTCAGGCTACTACCATCCATCCCTTGGCATCGAGGGCAGAACTGATGGGGTTGGGGGCTGGGAGTTACCTGGCTGGTTGTAAAGGTCCTTCAGAGCACATAAAAGACACATAACAATTTTAGTATTAAGAAGCTTCAAATTCTGTGAAAGTTATGAGTAAATAAAAGCCAGCTAGGAGGGAGAGAGAAATGAAAGGCGGGAATGTGAATGGTGTGCTGGTGTACCCAGGGCATTGCCAGGATTTCTCCCTCTGGGAACTTCATCACACTCAGCTCAGCCCCACTTAAACATCCTGAGTGAAGGACTTTCTGCAGCTTCTTTGAGGAGGCTTTTCTGTGGCTCACTGTTCTTTCACAGCCAAACCCAGGAGCTCCTGAGATTTCACTTGTGTCTCCCTTCTGCTCTGCATTGCTCCATTTCTCTGCAGCAGAGTCCCTTGGGCTTGCTGGAAAGGACTCCCCTCCCTCCAGTGCACAGTGCTGCTGCGCGGGGAGCAGGGCTGCCCCGTCACTTGCCCTGTCTATACATATTTCAGTCTTTTAATCTTCCTCCTCAAGCCAGTCCTGGCAGCCCCTTCATCGTGCTTGCAGCCTTCCCTGACTCCTCCAATTTGCCTGCAGTAATGAGGTGCCCAGTGCCAAGAACGGTGCTCCAGGTCCAGCCTACATGTGCTCTGCATAGGGGGACCACTGTCTTGCTGACACATCCTGTCTTTTCTGTTCCTTTTTTTTTTCCCCTTCAGTGATCATCATTCAAAATTAAAATAACATGGAAAGGCAAAGCAGCCGAAATCAAAATCTAATGCATAATTAGATACAGCATGAGACAACAAACACGTCTTTGCTATCTGCCTCTGTATTGTAAACAATGATTACTTTACATGTTCAATGTGCCATGAAAGAAGAAAGAGCCTCTTGTGATGTTTTGTGAGAGCTTTGACTACATTTGCCCACTTTTCAAACAACAAAAAATAAACTCACACTAACAAGGTGTATGTTTTCAGTCCTAAAATATGGGGTCACTCTCTGTTAAGGGGTCCATTCAATGATGAAATGAGATCAAAATGGTTAAGGCCACTGAAAGAAAGCAAGAAGGATTTGTCTGAAGTTCTGGTATACTGGCTATTATTTCAACCAAATAAGGATGCCTGGCTTTATTCTTCATGCTCTCTTGCCCCTTTTGAAAAACTGAAAAGGGAAAGGAAATGGCTAAGTTGTATCATGTATTACCTTGATGAGTGCTTATAACTCTTGATTCAGAGTTAATCATTAACCCAGCTTTTTGTGGTGATTGTTCTAGCTACGAAGTTTCTACATGAAATTTGTGCATCACATCATCATGAAAAAGAAAAAGCCAAATGCAAAAATCAAAAAAAGTGATTAGAGAGGGTGGATGTGCATGTGTGTATAGAATTATATATCCCACTGGTTTTGTTTTAATACACACATGAATATTTGTGTATGTATGTCAAAACTGCTGACCCTTAAATTAGAAGTGCTTTCTTGCTCAAAACTGGATTGCTTCGATCTATTATTTTTTAATGTATTTACTCATTTATTCTGTCCAACCTCTGATATTCCTACTTACTCTTAGCAGGACTCTCAAACTGGGCAAAATACTGTTCTCTTAATCTCTTGTGTATTTAAGACAAAATATTTTTTGCTCATTTTGACGAACAATGAAAAGCCTGAAAACTTCTGTAAAGAAAAAAAATTATATCACTTCAGGGCTGTGGAAACCTGTTTGTGTTTTGATCATTCTGAGACATTTCATTTTAGTACTGGGATTGTTATTTTTGTATGCTAATTAACGTACATTTCAAACAATCTTGTTTTGAACTGAAAATCTGGAATTTTTTTGTTTTGAAACTTATGTTCCAACAATTAAAAACCCCTATTTAATTAAAAATGCAAAAACATAAACATTTTCAATAGAAGACCTTGATGCCAAGAAATCAGCATTTTCTGACAAAAGGCTTGTTTTGTGTGTGTGTTGGGTTTTTTTTAAAAAAAAAGCCATGAATATCTCTAGCAATAAAAATGTGATGTGGAAAAGGGGTGATCTTTAGCTATTCCTGATGTAGCATAACTTAATCTGTCACCCACCAAAACACAACAAGATTTTATGCGAGACAAAAATATGATTAAATGCTAGAGTATTACAATCTGACCCTTGGAGTGCAATAAAAGCTGGACTTGGAAAATCCACTTTATATAAATGTAAGGGTGTGAGTGTGTGCACGTGTGTCTGTCTCTGTGCACCTCATATATATATATTATCTCTCAATCTGTCTATCCAGGCATCCATCCATCCACCCACCCACTCATTCATCCACTCACACATGATCTTTACTTGAGCACAAATAGTTCAACTTCCTTTTGGAAGGATTTGCTCATCGTATTTGTTCAAGGGAATAATGAACTGTTGTTGACTTGTTTGTAGTCCATCCATGCACACAGCTATTAATTTATTAATTAATCCTCCTGAAAAGTCACACCTCTTCTTTCTAGATTAGTTGTCCTCATTTTCTCTTATTTAACATCAATCCCACTAAACCATCACATCTTGTTTTACTAACACAGTTCCTGAATCAAACATCTATTTCTTAAGGATTTTGCAGCAATTATATTTCATCTGTGCACTAAACTCTTGTGGTTAGATTTAGGTCTTGAATGATTATTATTCAGAAACAGCAAACTATTCAGCTTGAAACAAGAACATGACTTTTTTAGGTTTATTAAAATTACATTAAGAGGTTTGGATTTTTTCTAAACCCAGTACTTAGAATGGCTGAAATTGTAATGCTTTTATATAAACTGTATTTCTGCAAACATTGGCCAGGGTAATAAATAATTTATTCACAATTTCTTTAAACACTATTTTGTTTGGTTTAAGCCCAAGGTTAGGCATATATATTTTAAAGCACCAGCTTCCTCTGCCTTTATATATATATATATATACACAAAATACTTAAAAGGTCATTATGGTAAAGATAGATGAAAAAAGTCTTGACTTTTCATCTCTGCCAGCTGATATGTTGTGGCCACTCTGGTAGCTACAAAAATTTATTTTGTGCCATAGATTTTTCTTAAGAAATTAAAAACTGATAGCTTAGTTGATCATTATTTTTATTTTGTGCATCTCCTTTTCCAAAATAAACAAATTGATTCAAACAAACACAGCAATGATCTGGGTACAACATGCCCACTGTGAATAAAACACTCAGAAATGTTGTAATAGCTCCTGTTTGTTTATTTCTGTTAATTGTGAGAGAAGCCATGCACAGGGGATGAGGCAGAGCAGTAGGAGATGGTGGCATGGAAGTGAGCCTTGCATTGCCACTTTCTTGACGATGCTCTCTGGCATTTGCATGTCCGTCCTCACCATCTCTTGTGCTCCTCCAGGCAGGACCAGTGCTGCCCAGCTGTGGAGGCAGCAGGCACAGCCATTGCAAGAGCATTTTCCATGAGAATACTATAGCTTCTTTAAAAAAGAACCCAGATTTCCTCAGACACTAATCCTGCCTCTGGACTGTGGGCTTTCTTCCTTGCACAAACATGAGGATGCACACACACACACACACACACACACACACACACACAGTGGCCACCCTGCTCTAACCCCTCAGCAGTCCCCGCATCCTTTCAACTACCTCTGCTATCCTCTGCCCCCATCTGAATAGCACAGTCGATTAAGAGGAATTGATGGATCAAGGCAAAATGCCCAGCAGCTATAATTTTCCCATCCCACCCCAGGCAAATTTTTTCCAATGTGAATGAAGCTGGGAAAAAGGGAGGGGAAAAAAAAAAAAAAGATTTTGACAACAGCCCCCAAAGATAACTCGAAGAAGCTGGTACATCCATTTGATTAAACCTCACAGACAGCACCAGCTCCAGGGTTTTCCTAGATCTGAATCCCCTAGCACTTTCCATCGGATTTAAAGCCCTCATCCCTCAACATCTCTTTGCACTGACTGTAACAGCAGTGAGAAAAAGAAACAACCAAACCATCCCTTGAAACAGTTTCTAATCCCTCTTGCTTCTTTTTGCCTCTGCCTGAGAAGATGCCATTTTCCAGTGGGGCGTTGGGGTTCAGCTTGGCCCCAGCCAGAGGAGACAGGTTTCTGGGGTAGGCGAGAGGACCACGGCTTTTCCACAGCCCCATCAGCAGCCCCACTCCCGCTGTGCCGAGTGGCACTCTCCCGCTGCTTTCACATGTCACAAACAATTGCTCTCATTGCTCATCATATTGAAGTTGTCAGGGCTCTCTGACGCTGATAATTTGTGTGGGCTGATCATACTTGGGCAAATCAACGGGTCACGACCCCTGACCCATCAGCCTGGTGGCTGGCGGAGAGCCACCTACAAATCTTACAGCAGGGACAACAGAGAGGCTGTGAACTACTCAAGTGATCATGTCTATCAGCTGCCACCAGAGAAGCTGGTCCCCTCTGCCCTACGCCACTGGAGATGTGCTTTACTGTGAGCACAACCCCCTCTGCAAATCCATCTTAATTTCTTCACATCTGTTTGGATATGCATGTGTGTGTGTGCACGTGAACTTTTTTTTTTTTTTTTAGTTTTTATTTTCACTGCAGTCACTTGTAATGAACTTTAGCCTCCTCCATCTGTTTTAAATAGAGGATCCCAGCATGGGAGATAAGAGGAACACTACTGAGATCCTACTCCAGCACCAATGAATTGCTCTCACCCTAGATGCATGCAATGGTTAAGCTTCCATGGCAGCTTTATAGGCTTCTTTTATAAAACTTTATTGACTCATATGTTCTCAAGTGGTGGCTCTGACTCTTTCTTTTCACTTAGGTAAGTATGTATGTTCAAGATGCCTTTGGTTCTTTGCTTCCCTATTTTTTTAACATATAGGATTCCTGACCGATGCCTTGAAGTACAGACTGTGCAAGGGAGAGGAACACAGGCATCTTTCATTACCCATGGTCTTCAATAACTCAGCAGCTAAACAAGCCAGAGGAGAAGAGAGACCTATGAACTCGAGCAAGAAGGATACTGAGCAGATCAGCTGGAGGGAAGTCAGGAATGAAGTGCGTTCAACTTCGAAACTGCAAAGTTGTTGAAAGTTGCATGCCCTGCAGAAAAGACACAGAATTCTGTAGCACATGGAAGTTGCAGGCACAACTGGCTTAAAAACTATCACTTCTTTATAGGAAAAGGTGAGGAGAGTTTCTTTTTTTTAGCAGATAGCCCAAACATTGTCTTTGGCTGATGCTTCTCAAGCATATGCACCCAGAGCTAATTCCTCTGCTTTCATGGTGGTGTGGGTATGGTAGAAAGAGGCTGGATGGTGTGAATTTGTAATTCCAATTACAAAGGCAACAGCTGGCTCTCCCTGCTTTGATTGCCAGGTGTTCATCTGATGCCACATGTTCATTTCTAGGCCTTTTATAAATATGCTGAACAAATGAAAGTGCCCATATTCCCCTCTCCCGCACTTGAATTTAAATGCAGTGATGTGAAAAATAAATAATATAAGCTTAGCTGTGCGGGGAGCAAGCAGAAAGCCCAACTGATTAGCCATGGAAATAAAGGAATTAATCTGCCCTATACATTTTCCACAGAACTTTGCTTTTCTTACCACACTTCACTTCTCCTGCTCCACTGCTGGCTAATCCTCTGCTGTGGAGAAGGCAGAGCCCTGGCACATGATATGCTCCAACCTTGGGCCTGGACTCCAAGTTCAGTGATCCTCCAAAATAAGCAGAGGTGGCAATGGCAAACTCCAAGTTTCCTCAGTCATCCCCAGAGATGCTGTGGGCACAGAAAACACTGAGAAATGGTTTCCTACCTGAAAATGTCCATTTTCTTTTCTCGCCTTGGGCATCTTTTGTTTGTACTCTGTAGAATAAACTTTGGACTAACCATAAGCATCTGCTTTTTCATCGATTTTGTAATAGCGCCTAGAGATCCCCAAGTGCCATGATCATCTGCAGTGTGAGCCATGTGAGACAGCCCCTTATTGCTGCCCAGGGGACTAAACTTTTCCCCGTGGCAGGAGAGGAGGAGCAGAGTAAGAACATGGAGGAAGAGAACACAAACCAATAGTGAAATACACCTACCCTACTCTGCAGTTGGTGTGACCCAGGTCACACAGTGCTCATGATCATGAGCCACTGCACTCTGGCAAACCTTACCAATGTGCTGGAGGGAACATGAGCAGTCCTCTTGTGCAATCCTGTGGGTGCACATGGCAGTGAAGATCTTTCAACCTGTGTTTTCCCAGTTACAAGCATGGCAGAAGTCCAGGATATGCATACAATTCCCAGATTGTTGCTATGCAGCTAGGTCTCCACCATTTGAAGCATGTCTCTATATGCATCCTGCAGGCTAACTGCAGTCTCAAACATTCCCCATAATCTCCCACAGCAAATTGCTGTGTTCACATCACGTACCCCAAAAGGCTACATCTGTGACTGCCTTGCCATTTGCTTGTGAGACTCTATGAAGCTCACAACCTCCAGGATGTGGCGATGCCTACAGCTGCTGCATCCCAACATATCAACTTCTATTGCCTGAACAGGAGTGCACATCTTCACCAGACAATGGCTACAGCAGATCCAGCAGGATCTATCTCAGCACAGCCCCCAAAGCCAGGGACTGGTCACAGAGAAATGCATCCTACACTGACAGCAAGGTTCATCTCCTCTGCCCTGTGTGAATGAGAAGTCTTTCATAGAGCAGAACACACTGGGGTGATGAAATATTACCATGTAACATTAAAATCACAGTGAAAGGAAAAGCCTGACCTGCAGTCATCTGTGCAAAGATTATTTTATGTGCAAAATAGCAGCTGAACACAATTGTTGTTCAGCTTGATAAAAACCAAACAGAGATAGGCAGAAAGGCAGAGTAATTGGGCACGTTAACTGGCATAGCCACTGGAAAAACATACAGGAGTGCAAACTGTCTCCTTCCAGACAGAAATGAAGCATATTTGGCGCTGCCAAATATGTAACAGATGCTCCAAAAATTATTCACAGAATAAATATATGTGTGTATGTATAGGTGTACACTTGTGTATAGAAAACTCCCTTTATAACGCAAATTTCTTTCTTCTGCCCTGTGAAAACCTCAAGCTTTTGACCAAAATTACAGTCTGAGGCTAGAACAATTTGTATTAAACCCCCACAGTTTTAAAGACTAAAGTAACTAAAACATTACATATTTTAGCACATATTAATTAATGCGAAGTTTAGATTGAAACTTACAATATTTTTTTTTAAATTGCTTGGCAAAGAGACTTTTTTGCCAGTATTATGCCACTTTTTTACCGGTATATTTTCATTGTTAGTTATTGCCAATGCAAAGTGGCTGAACAGCTGTACCAAATGAAAATGCATAATGGTTATTTGATAGAAGAAAAGAACAGAGTTATCAATAAAACAAAACCAATTTCATCCTGCAAACAGAAGAAATTGCCTCTCTGTCAAGCCAAATATTAAAACCACAACAAAATTAGATTCAAGTAGAAGAAATGCAAGATCTGAGAGAAAAATATTCCAGTGCTAGTAATATTTAATGGAAAGAAGAAGCCAAGAGAGATAAAAGAATTCTAGGAGTGATAATAGGCAGAAAACTAGGAATGGTTGCCACAGAACATGGCACTGAATAAAAAACTGGCAAATAGATATTGGGAAGATAAATGCAAAGAAATCACTTCACTGTGAAGAAGTTCTGATCATGACTAGCCCAATCTCAATCACATTACACATTCATTTTAGGGTGTCATGATGGTAGGGAGACTCTGCAGACCTAGTGCAAATCAGATGAAAAGCAATGACAATAGCAACTTCAGCTTTCCATAGATGTGGAAACCCATTTTATAAATGAAGTGTAAGGATTTCCCATTTGTGTTTCATTTGGCCAAAAGGAGATGGATTACAGATACTGAAGAAAATTTGCTTCTCTCACTGCCTCCCCTAATGTTCACATTAATTTGAGCAGAGCATGCTAGGGGTGTAGAGGAAAGGAGAGACTGTAATTAAGATAGTCTTCTATCTTGTGGAGAGCAGACTCCTGTGGAGTCATAGGAAATGAGTAAAGGAAAATTTTAAGCAGATTTCAGCCTGACTCATTAGGAGCTTGACTGGACCAGAACATGCAAATCTGCTCCAGGCCATGTGTAGGCTCTCAGGAAACTGGGAGAGACGTTTGCAGCACACAGAACAACCTGGAGCTCTTCACATGAAAACCCTGTTGTGTTGGGGTTTTTTATCAGAAAGAGAACTTTTTCCTTTTTTAATCCTTTCACCCCTGTTTTAGTAGCTTCCACACCTCTATATATTCTTGGCATGTTCTCTTTTTCCAGCTGGTAATCGTATCTGGCTGCAATTTGAGGACTTTGGGCTTCTGCCTGACTTCTGGGAGCCATCCCAGACCCAGCTGGAACAATGGCTTCTGAGGTATGTGGGATCCTCTAAACTGGTGTTTTGGAGCAGAAGCACAGTCTTTGTTTGTCTGTCTGTCTCTCTCTCTCTCTCTCTGAATAGATATGCCCAGAACCAAGAAGAGGGAGGACTAGTGGTGTGGAGCCAGCCATGTATCCACTGTGGGTTCAACTATGAGCTCTTAGCAAAACTGCTTATTCAGTAATTCCCTATAACAGAAAATATTATATAAAATCTTAGAAATAATGATAATGTAGACCACCATAAGTGCCAGCACCAATCCAGTGTGTCCCATTGTAGACATCTTGGTCAAGACACCCAGGGACTGCCCCAGCCAGCTCACCCTTCCATTATCTGTGCCTAATCCATGTGACAGTCTCTTCTCACTACCTTGCTTAAGGATTTGCAAAGTCAGTGCCAACATGGCCTTCCCATCACAAGTCAAAAGCAAGAATCATGGGAAACCTGAGAGGATGGTCTCCCAGGGTCCTGCCTCAGCCATTGGACAACACAGTCTCCCTTCTGATAAGAACAAACAACATTTTGCTGCCCTTAAACCTAAACCATAAAGCCTGTCATGAGTAACGTTCAGTGGTTTTGTGAGGATACAGTTAAAGTTTTTGCTTGTTTTCTTAATCAAATATGTGTGATTTTTATGCAATTTGCAGAGAACAAAGGAAATATTCTGTTTATATTAGCTCCTGTTAGCCTGGAGGAAAACAACTATTTTTTTCCAAGACAGATTATTTTGAAAAGTTGGAAATCCAATTATGAGTGGAATGGTGCCAAGTGGCATTCCAGTTTGAGTGAACTATGAATCCTAGTGCTGATTTTGTACTAAATTACAAGGAAAACTGAGAACTTTGAGGAAATGTAGTCTTTGTTACTGACCTGTACAATTAATTAAGGACACAACGTTTAAAATTGTTTGTTCTTTTATTAGTGATTCCCAAGAGTGTCTTGGTATAACATTGTTTCATCATTTCTGTAGTCTGGGTTGCAAATTCCCCATTAGGTTATATATTCTGTCTTCACCCCTCATTGTGTCCTTTAGAGCTTTTAGGAAAGAAAACAAGAGTTTTCTGTGTTTTATTTTTTGGTAAGATATTACACACTGTTCTCTGCACTCCACAGTGACTTCCTGGACATCAGCCTGGGTCAGGATGAACAAGAGAGTAGCTCCAGGACTGCACAGCTGAGATCAGTGAAGGGCCACCCTCAAAAGCAAGGTGGATGAACCAGGTCATCTCAGTCTCTGTCCACCTCCTACTTCTCCCTGACCGGTTAGAAAATAACATGGATTTCATCTCACTTTCTTCCTGTCTTCACTCCTCCTTCAAACAAATGCAGGAGTTCTTCCTGACAGCTGATGAAACAAAACCGGCTTCATCCCAAGTGAGCTATTTTTCCCCCCTTGAAATTTCTCCCTGTATCGAGCAGCTGACCTGGGAGGGTGTTTGATGTTCACCGGGTGGGCTGGGTAAACCTATTAGCAGGGGTAGCAGGAAGGACAGGCTTTATGTGGCTGCAGGTCAAGGCTGGGATTTGAGACTAAGGTTCAGTTCTCATCCCTCCGTCAGACTTCACTCACCTTGGTGAAGGTATTTATAGCCTCTTCACGTCAGTAAAGGAAGAGGATCACACTCCTCTTTTACTCCTGCTTCCTTTCTCGTTCGAGCAGAGATCATCTCTTGCTGTGCTCACAGTCTCTAGCACTATCAACTGGCCCACTTTGGCTTGAGAGCTGTAAATGCTAACATTTAGCAGATGCTTAGTTACAATTGAGTGCATCAGATGCCCAAGCACTCTGGTGTGTCTGTGGTCAGAAAAGATCTTCTGCAATGATTGTTACCTGTTGCCTTTTCAACATCTTAGCTCGATGAGGTGGCTGCCTGTTTTAGTGAAAAATGATACTAATTCTCACTAATTTCCCCAGTCCATGCTTCCTAACTACAACCCTGGACAGATTATTTGACTTCTATATTTTCCTAAGCTTATCCATTTATTGGAGGAAAATCAGAAACCTATATTCATTGTCTTATTGTTATTATTATTATAGTGACAACTACCCCAAGTGGTAAATTGGATCAAGACAGAAGAGAACAAAGTCCCATGTTCTTCCAGAAAAATCAGGATATCTAACTCTGTATGTGATAGTCAGGACATATTAGATACATTTTTACTGTCATTCTCAAACACTTCTAAAAATGAGCAGATGTTATAAAATTAGAGGCTAAGAAACAAGCAAATTCTTCACTTTTAGGAAGATGAAGAATGTTTTCCTTGAATCCTTAACCCCTCTGAAGTTTCCCTAGCAGGTTTAATTTGATTAGCAAATACAACTCTAGACCCTAATATTATTAACCTTGGGCTGTTTTCAAGGAAACAGTCTTTTCTTGACACTTTCTGAGAGTCTTACACAAATGATGTCACCTTTATGAATCCTTAGTTTCCCCACATGTAAAACAGTATGAACCAAAGAATCAGGAAGCAAAATCTTAACAGACCAAATGGCACTTGGTGCCTAAGTCCTGTCAATGAGCCACTCTGCATTTGTAAGGAACCTCTCATGAAGTATTTATACTAATGATAACGAAAGTCAAACAATGGGAAAGGTGGTCCTTCTTGCTGTAGGGACTATTCCTGGGAAGCAATGTAACTCAAAAGCTTTACAGACTGAATTAGGTGTAATCCTTACGGGATCACTAGCAGCTCATAAATAACTTTTAATGAGATTTCCAGCAAGTAAAATTGCACATGGGAGGGGAAAAACAGAGAGAGTGAGGGAAAGAGAGGGGGGAAAAAATGCAAGAGACCATCTCAATAAAAAATTAAAATGTTCGTGCTATCCCCCTGTTGTTTCATATGTGTACACAAAAAAGGTAGCAGGGATGGTTTCAGTAAGGCATTATTAGTACCCAAAATATTTAATTAACTGATAAAAAAGGGAAAGACTTGCAAAAGGTCACTGCAAATTCAGTGACACTGGCCACTAATCTATTGAAACTTATAGAGCTAAATCTAAGGCATGTTCCAGAGTTAAGCAGGGAAATAAATCAAGGTTTGCAAATGTCATTTAAGTTTTCACCTGTCCCAAGATTCAAAATTATTGGCTTCACAATGAAAAGCATATGTTGCGCCCCTTGCCTAGGGAATAGTAATGAAGTGAGGCAGACACTCTCCAGTTCTACACTACCATCTCTCCCCTCTTTATTTCCCATCGAGTAAAAATAATTACTGTATACTTGAGGGAGCATTTCTCTCAGTCTGCCGATAACTGCTGCCATGTTGGCTCTTCATGAGCTGCTCTTCTTCCTTGTGGGACTATGATTTGATTTATGAGAAAATAGTTGGCAAATTGCGATGTCCATCTTGATGGATGACATCATTTGGGCCATTTTGCTGATCATGTATGACTAACTTTTTTTTTAGTGCTGTTGCAATTGATCAAGTGCTGCAGCACAGCTGAGTTAAGGAAAGGAGTGGGGTGGGGGAGATGAGGGCTGAGGGGAGGAAAGAGGTGACAATTGCCTGTGCTCTGTAAGAACTGGAATGGCATTCACAGAGCAGAATCCCCTCTTTTTTGGTTCAGCTGTAACCTAATTGAAGAGGAATATAAATTTTATAGACTGAAAATAACGCAATGTATATACAACAATGGGATTAAATGTAAATGCCTCAGCCCACCACATTAAAATTAAAGGAAAAAAAAAGAATAAACCCTGAGTATCATGTTTTATGCTGAACCCTCTATGTCTAATCCCTTTGGCACTTGAGTTATATTGCCACTCATTACAGTTAACTGCTACCGTATATTATATAGGGAGGTGGATGTATGTCCTCTAGGCCAGATTTGACATCCACAGAGTTATGTGATTTACAGATGCCTGCTTCAAATTTAAGGAGATTTTGATCATGCTAGGTCCTGTTTTTTTAAGCTGAGATCTCTGCAATCCTGGGACTAATCAGTGGTCTCTGAAAGATGACCAGGAAACCAAACCCATTCCCAGTGAGCTGATCAGACAACCGTCCTCAATACCTGCAGGTCAGTCAGGAAGGGCTGGCAGCTGTGGTTGTCTTAGACAGACCCCAGCCGGGCATCTCTACAGGGAATCTTGCAGAATCTAGCATGTCCTTAAGAACAGTCTGCACCTGGCTGGCACATGGCGATGGACACCCAGGCTTGACCACCAACAGATCTGCGTGGGAAATGGGAAAAGAGGAGTTTATCACACTTTTGGAAATACATTTGCTTTAATGCATTTCCAGAGTTTCTCAGTAGACTTTGATTCATTTTTCAGTTATCCCAACCATGTACATGTGTGTGAAATTATTCTACATCCTCCAAAGTTGTCTGACCTCCTCTAGTACCTAAGAGGATGTTATTGATAAAACAAAGCTGCAGGTCCAGAGACCTTACAATGGTAAAAGCCACTGCAGGATGATAAGAGACAACTGATATTATTTGAAATAAGAACTTTTTCACCATGAAGACAATCAAATTGTGGGATTCCCAGAGATGTTGAGCTGTCTCCATCCTCGGAATTTTGGGAAATGCAAATGGATAAAGCCCTGATCAATCTACTCAAATCTCATTGCTGAACCCACTTTGAGCAGATGTTTGAACTAGAGACATCCTATTGCTGTTTCCAACAACCTACATGGTTGCTTTACAGAGAAGGGACTGTTTGAAGGAACTCTGCATGGCCAGTGAAACGGGGAGCCAGGCAGACAGTCCTGCAGTTCCCTCAAGCCAATCTCTGCTTGATCCAAGATAACTGCTCCTCCGAGATGAATGTGCTTTAATATCTGGGACATCTTGGTAGCAAGGTGCTGGCAGTTTGGCCATGCATGTTTCAGATCATTTCAACTAGTCAAAGGTTTAGGGACATTGCAGGTAATGCAGTGCTCAAGCCAGAGCCTGAAGTTGGATAGTGCTTCATGCTCTGCCAAGCACATTGAAGGGCAGCCAACCTCAGGGAGGGTCTTGCCTGCAGAAAGGAGGCCTCAAACTTAGTTTTCTTGAGGGCCAATATACCAACAGAGGCAATGGATAGAGCAGCTCTGGTCCCTCAGTGCCAGATTAAGACTTTGCCCCTAAATCATAGCTACTTGAAGCCAGATACAGTCTTCTAAAAGTTCATCAGCCGAAATTTCATCAGGAACTTCTCCTTTATGAATAAAGGATGCCAGTGGTGCTGATTAGGAAAAAAAAAAATTAAAAAGAAGTATCCAATAAATTTTTCAAGGACTTCATATCCTGCAAAATTACCTCTCAGACCAACAGATTCATAAGCTGGGATGTATTAACATTGCCTCTACACAACAAATGTACTTTTAAACCAGTTTTGTCAACTGTTACCTTAGCATTTAAAGCACTCTCTCGTCTATCCTAAAGGCATATCTGTAGATTGGATTTTCCAGTATTGTGCGTTCCAAGGGAATTTTCTTAAAATTATGAACAAACTATGAAAATCCAAGATACGAGATGTTTTGCTCTTCCAGAGACTGCTCTGGATTTTTGGTTGACTCTAGGGCAAACATTTACTTATAGACTTCAATAGACAGTTGATAAAACTGTCTTTGTCATGTCTAGGTGTCCTTCTGAGGATGTACCTATAAAACACACCTATTATTCAATATTTCCAGCAGATTGGGCTTGCCAAAAGGAGGTGGAAAAAATTCTGTTTTATAACTGAGGAATAAAAGCTATGTTCAGGAGAATCAAATATGAATATTTTTCTATGTCTCAGTATTTCTGTTTGCAATATATCAATAGTGGTTTTTCAAAATTATTTCCTTTTTTTTCTTTTGGCTAGGTCTGTTAAATCTTTTGTGGACATACTTGGTGAGTTGGGGTTTTTTTATCTGTGTGGATGGGGTTTGTTTTGGGTTTGGGGTTTTTTTGGGTTTTTTGAGGGGTTTTTTTAGCCTGGTTTTCATATTTTGGTGCAAGGGGCAATACATAAAAATTTACAAGGTTTAAGTTTTCTTTACATTTCCTAAACTCACAGATCTGCTTTTCTCATTACCTAACTGTTGCTCACTGATGAACTCTCTGCACTTTTAATTCATGGTAAAACACTTTCTGCACATTTCAGTGTTTCACTGTTTTATTGAATGGTCACAGCCTTTTACCAAGGCTGATTTTTATCTGTTGCTGCAATTCTTCAGCCAACTTTATCATGCTGAAATTATAATTTTCAAAGGAATTTCCTTTCTCCCCCTCTCTCTCCTAGCTGTAATCTAAAGTGCTTAACTTTATTGCTATCTGAATCCTGCCAAAAGCACACTTTTATGGTACCAGTTATCCAGAACGTCCTGTAGAAGTGTGGGACACAGAGAGAACAGAGTGTTTCATATAAACTGCTTTCCCATTAACTATAACAATAATCATCTTGAAATACAGTGTTTCAGCTGAAGATACCTCTCTCCCTCAAGAAGTCTCCAAGTTGGTACATTAAATCTGAGAATCTCCTGGCTTGGTAGGAATGAGCAGGTTGGCTTAGGCTAGCACTGAGGTCGCTCTGACATATTTATGAAAATAGATGGGAAAAGGGTTGGAAAGGATGTGCCTTCACTCCCACCATTACTACAATGTTGAAAAGATACAAAGCATTTCTTGTCAGATCATGCTGGTCCCATGGCACTGGCCTTGGGCACAGTTTCCAGAGAGAGCCAATGGCCCAAGCTCTGAAATAACATGGTTCAGAAAAAAAGGATAAAGGATATCATCAGCCAGTCTGTTAGAGCTGCATGGGCTCCGGAGCTCACTGACCCACCTGAGGCTACCAGCCTGTGACTACCAAAGGACCAGCTTGGGGATGGGAAATGCTGCAGCCCTAACACCACCAGTGGTTCCTGGTTCTGCATTTGTGGAACGCTGGGAACTTCTCTGTGATTTGTCTAATCTGGATGCCTTGCTGTTTGCAGCCCAAGAGAAGGATGAAAGCATTAGGTCAGCATGGCAGGACACAGACATCCTGCTAGGTGAGGGAAGAACATGGAAGATCCATTTTGAAAAACCAAGCGCATGGAGGAAGAGCAGACCTTCCTCTCTCCGTCCTATGGAGGACATCCTGGTGTCTATCAGCCACTCGAGCTGGTAGAACATGGCATCCACATGATGTGCAGATTTCTGGGCATTCTGAATCCCTGCCAGAAGTGCCTCCCTGGTTCAGTCCACCTCAGATGTCAGGAAGACAGGTCAGCTGGCCTGAACCCAGCCCAGGAATCATCCCTCAGTTCCCCCATCCCTTAGCCTGTGGGAGACACTGCAAGGAGCCCTCTTACATGCTTGGTCCCAAAGGCTGCTTCTTTCCCTAAAGCCCAGCTTGGAAGTCAGACTGGCTGGACTGGAGCCAGACATCTGGCAAGTGCAAGAGCAGAGTATTTGCCCCAGGGTAGATTTTAACTTTTGTGGGTTTTTCTTCCTTAAACATCGGGTAAGAGCTCTCCATGTAAATACCTCAGGAAAAAAAAAAACAAACCAAACCAAACCAAAAACAAACCATACAAGTCAACACTGCTTATACAGAGAGGAGAACCCCAGCCTGTGATGTGTGAAGGACAAGAGGATTTACCAAAACACCTGAGCTTGGTTTTCAGAAGCGCTCTGCCTCTAGGCAGTCCCCATGCAACCCATGTAGGGTTTTTTTGTTCATTTGCATCAACAGTAATTTGTATCCAGGATTCTCATCTTTCTTTAAAAAGTCATATTAGTTCCTCGAACCCTCTGACTGTGGTGGAGGATTTTACAGGTAACCAGAGTTCCCATAAGCATGGCTAGACTCACTCCCAGGCTCACTCTGGCCACAGCAGCACTTGTTTTTCTCCTTATTGTCATGCATCCTGCTACCCTCTGTCTTTACTATAGCCTGTTGCTTGCACCATTAAAATACTTTCTGAGGGCCAGTGGTTTCTAGGAGCACTTAAGGCAAAAGCAGTCCTTGATCTGGTCAGAATTTTGCCTCTAAGGCAGATCCTATCATGCTTATGCGTCTTACATGCCAATCCAGTCACACCATAATGACATTTCATTCCTGGGTATCGCTTTTCTCCATTAGATACCCAAGCCCTGCACAAATAAAATCATAAACTCAAGCAGAGCAAAAACATCCTCATGGGACATGCACATGAACAAGGCAGGAATCAATATGGAGAAATCATTTCTATGCCAATATAAGCCCTGAGAAGAAGGGCATCCAGAGATGCTCTGACTCCCTGGTTCCCAGCCCAGTTTCCCACCTCTGTGCACTCTTTGTTCCTTCCAGAGATGGTCTATGCTGCTGCCTGATTGCCAGCATAGGGGCTCCCATGATGCAGGAGTCTGTAAGATCACAGTGCTGCTCCTAGGAGGCAGTGGGGATGGCGTCTGATTTTCCATAGAGAAAATTCAAAGCGGAGGGAGAGGGGGAGGGATAAAATGACCCTGCGGTTCTCATATTGTAATGGTTATTTATTTTGTTTAGAGAGCACACATCACAATGCATCTGGTTAGAAAAGAAACTTCCTTAATTATGTATAGGGCTTTGACTCCCAAAAGATATGTTATGTAAAAAAAAGAAAGAAGAAAACCAAAAACAATCTACTGTTTGTTTGGATGCTCGATACATTCAATTGCAAAAAAACGGTTCCTGTCCAAGCCATCATTACCTATGTCTGTGCATTTTTATTTGAGTCTCAGCTTACTGTGGAAGCCTTCCACTTTGATTCTCAGCCTCTGTACCTTTCTTTCTCAGACTATGGTTTTTAGAGGGGCTGCAGTGCAGTGAAAATCAAGTGCTACACAGAAACTGCCTGATTTCCCCAGGAATTTTTATGTGGGATCGATCTATGATTCTGAAGAGAGCAGAATAAATCAAATCAAATAACACTCACACTAAGCATATTGATGAGGACATGGATCAAGCAGGACAGACATCCGGTTATGTAAATGATAGCCTGGAGAACACAGCTTTGTTTAAACAACTCAGGATGGCTCCCAGGGACAGACCTTAAGTCATAGTAACTCAGGATTTCCTCTTTGAATAAAGGCAAATCAGTGTAAATGAGAGCAGATCCATGTACTACAAAACCAGCATGTTATCCCCATTGGTAGGAGAAGTGACAGCAAAACCAACAAAGACCCTTCAAGTTTCTCCTGGTTTTGGTGAATTTTTCATTAACATCAATAAGGCCACAGTGGGCATCCTGGCTAAAGCTGCACTCCCGAGGATACTGGTGCATTGGAACATGTCGGCAAGAGGCAGCTGCAGCCACATGTTGTCTCCTAATGTGCAAAAAACAATGAGCACCACAAGCATTGTGGGGAGACCCTGCTCCCCCCGGGACCGGACAGCCCGAAACTCTCTGTGAGCCAACTTCATATGGTGGAAAGGCAGAAGCAGAGCAGCACATCACATTCTTCCCTGTGAGAGAGATCAAGCACTGGAACAGATTGCCCAGATAGGCTGTGGAATCTCCCTAACTGGAGATATTCAAAAACTATCTGGACACAATCCTGTGCAGTGTACTCTAGGATGACCCTGCTTGAGCAGGGAGATTGGACCAGATGGCCTCCAGTCATCCTTTCCAACATTACCCATTCTGTGATCCAGTGATTGGTCAGGAAAACCTGCTGGCAATCAAAATCTTTTTGGGAGGCCAGGGACAGTCCTGTCTCAGAATGCTTCCCTGACACAACCTGAGCATGTATTCCCCTTGTGACAGCACCTTACATTTGGCTTTTCACAAAACACAGCACCATGGGATTTGTGATGCTTTTTAGTTTTCAAACTCTAACTTTTTAGGAATATGGACTGTATCACATTTAAAGAACTGGAGCCACAGTTCCAACTTTATTTGCCAATGGCTTTATAAGCCATTAAGTTAAATCCTCTTGGTGCAACAGCAAATTCCATTTTCCCTGGCTGCTTTTACAAAATTATCCAGATATGTTATTCCTTCTGAGGTTTCTTTCCTGCCAGAGATACTTTAAAAAAAAAAATACAAGCCAAACCAAAACAGGAACACACATGAAAAAATCTTTGGCAAATGTACTTGTCCTTTATTTGTTTCAAAATAAGTTATTTTTGTAGTGTTTGCCTGGTCATTTTATCAAGCAACTGAACAAGTCTGTGTCTGAAGCAAAGATGATATTTGCAGAAACAAGGAATAGTTTCTCATCCCTTAAAATGAAGGGGGAGTGAATCAAAACAAAAATGGTTTTGATTATAGAACGATGGCTTACAGTGAGCAAGCTGTATGTGGTTTTTGGCATCACTATTTGAGTGAGTAAGAATTGGAGCCAATCCTGCAAGATGAGTAGGTCTGAAGATAAAGTAGACTATAAAGAAATATTCCTGTTCCCTGCCTCAGATTCCATATGTTAGTTGACTTATTTGCACTTCTGAATAGGTCTGAATTTAACATTCTCTCTTAATTGTTTCTGAGCTGTTCTTTGTGGTTTTATGGGCTAATTTGTAGTGTTAATGTCAGCAGTTCTGGTTTGGAGCGTGTAAAGGCATCTAAACAAAGGGATTTTTACTCTGAAACAAAGTACTGGTTTGGTATGTGTGCAGAGGTAGTGCGATACTGGAAGCAGAGCCCAGAACATTACAGGTCATTATGCAGGGAAAATACATCCTTCCTACCACTATTTTTAAGTTTTAAAAGCAATTAAAAACCTCAGACATTAAAGTATACTTTATTTGAAAAATTGGGAATAGGACTGAAGAACATTGTAGTCCATTAGATGGCATAAGTGTAACAATGGAAATTCAGGGAAACAAATTAGAAAAGAATCTTTTGTCTTGTGGATTTACTGTTGCTCATAGCTTGTGGTTTCAAAAGAGAAGTGGGAAGGGGGAGGAGGAAAAGAGGGGGAAAAAATGTCAGTGATAATTTTCCAACATTTTAAAATGAAAATCTGAAGGAACACTAACTCAAAAGTCCAGCTACAAGCAACATTTCTCATTGTTACTCATGGATATGTATTTTAAAAATACAGTGATTTGTGTCAATGCCCCTAGTCCAACTTTAGAAGTGTTTAAAGGTCAGGCCTGGATTCATGTTGCAGCAAATGAACCTTATCTCTGCACTGTGCCAAAAAAAAAGCCACCTGAGTCCGAACAACCCTGAACTTCAAGCTGCTTAAAACCTTTAACCAGGCATGACTCTGGTGAAGTTTAGTCATTTCTAACAGTACGCTTTCATCATTTGTAGAGCCTACAGCATTAACCCTTTTGCTTGCTTGATCTTTAAATGGGTGAAGAAAGAAAAATACTCCTGAGTAACTATTCTATATCTGGAAGAATAAGGGATCACAGACTTGGCCATAGGTCTTGCTGTCTTGTGAATAAAAATAATCTACATTAAACCAAAAAGAAAATTACCCATTAGGATTATGTAAAAAAGCATTACATCTCCTTAAGCATCAAGTTACCAAGATATGTTTTTGCAAAAGAAAAAAAGGTCAGTTACAACTATTAAACTTGTATATTGTTTTATACTAAGCCCTTCCAATGGCCTCTCTGAGGGACTGTTTAGTTTGTATTACACTCTAATAAACTCCAGGTGTGGAGGACAAACTGAATAATAAGAACCCGATGGACCAGACTAGTTAAAAATAATGTGGTACATTCCTAGTTCTCTGCATTTAATTTATTGTTAATCATTGTTATTACTTACATTTATTGGGTAGTTTTTCTAGATTTATTAGGCACTACATTTAACAGTGTTATCGCTTGTAACTGACTATCAGTGGAATAGAAAACATATTTTCTTAAAGAGTCTTACCCTAATTAGTAAGTTGTTTCCCTATTGAAATAAAACAGACCCTAAGAGAGTCAAGTTGAGACTGATTTTTTGGGTGTTTTTTGTGGTTTTTTGGTTTTTTTTTTTTTGTCAGAATGAAAGTTCAGCAAGGAAACCTGTTTTTTTCAAGACCACCTGTCAGAGCAGACAAGCGGAAGTATCCATGTACCCTATCCAGAGCTCTGATAGTTGAAATACTTGGCTGAGAATTAGCAAGTCAAAAGACTGAAGGTTGTCAGCTTGAAGGCTGAGCTGATCAATGGATTCTGTTCCTTACCACAGTGACATGTAGGGGAGAGCCATTAAAAAGATAAACAAAACCCAGTTTGAGCTGCTTACTCAGCAAAACCATACTGTACAGCCAAGCCAGTGGGGCACGTGCCAGGGTACATGATGCTCCAGGGATGGAAGATGACCCCAAATGCAGGTGATGGCAGTACTCCCAGAGAATATTGTAGGACAATCAGGGCTGGCAGCAGCTGCTTCACTTCTGAAAACAGCTCATCTCCTGGACAGCAGAGCCCATTCCAGGTCACCTGCGACACCCTCAGGGTGGGAGCCAGGCACGCCCTGCATGAAAATCAGGCTCTGCAGTTGGCCCACCCCTGTTCATCTACCTGCTCTACCTGAACCATGGCCAACAGCGTTAGCTCCCTGCCAGCTGGCTATGGGCATCGCCTCATCAAAATAAAAGAGCATGATCAGCATATGTAGTGCTGTGGTTATCTGCCCGGATGGACAAATCGAAGCTGCTCCTTTGGTGGCAAGGTCATTATTCACCACTGATGAAAGAAGCAGAAACCCCCTTCCAAATGCCCAGGGCTTCTCTTAAAAATAGGATACAGTCTGAGCTCACCTGTGGTCTATTCAGGAGGCTACATTCAATTAAGAGCAAGTTGATATTTTTAAGCACCTTGGAGATATTGAAGGACTTTTCACAGGGCACAGGTCAGTCAAAGAGCTCAGGCATAAGAGATACTTCAGCATGGTCGCTGTTGAAGGTAAGGCAGAGTCTGTAGGAAAACTCAGAGCTCCCAGGTTCTGCATCCAACCATTGTAGCCAGAGGCAAAGGGTTTGGGTTTAGAACTTCACACCATTGCAGGCACCATTATCTTGTAGCAGAGCCTTGGGCACTCACCCACACCATGGGTTTCCAGCTGTAACAGGCTAGGAGAACAGGATACACTGCCAGGTGACATTCATGGCTTTACTTCCCATCCATCAGGGGCATCAGTGTGCAAAAACCACCAAAGTCCTCAAGAGCCAGGGTGGGAGTGAGGGCAGGGGAGTAGGCTGGGGTTTTGGGGCATCCATGCAGCTGCTCTTGCAAAGCATGAGCTCAGCTTCAGGTCTCTTGTGACTGTGGTGTCAAAGGCTGAAACCTCCCTGGTGGCTTCTCTTCCTGTGGAACCAAATATAAATCAGTGCTGGAGGAAATGCTGCTTGCAGAGAGAGACGGAGAGGGAAAGAGGGGAAGCAAGTGCCAACAGATGATTTGCTGCTCTGCTCATCCTAAATCCCTGGTATTTAACTCACAGGAAAGCAGCAGGAAGTTTTACTATTTTAAAGGGGGAGGGGGTGTACAATAGTAGGTTAGATGAATCTTGATGACAGCTCCTCTATACTGCCAAAATGGGGAAAGTAGGGATCATCATAGCACTTCTTCCACTAAAAGTACTTAAGTCATTGTTGCTAGAGACACTAGATCTAGGGAAGCCATTCTCAGGTCAGCAGGGAGCAGGCAACCCCTTCAAATTCACAGAAGCCAGGGCATGTGTCCATGGGTGGAAATGGAATGCTGTTCAGACTCTTGGTTGTCTCTGCCAGAGACTTGGTGCCACAAGCTCTGCCATACCGCCTTTGTGGAATGTCTGCTGCCAGTAGGAAGTTCTCCATGAGTAGCAAATGGGTTGTCTGAGTGTTGTTCAGCAGCAGTGTGGGTAGTACATGGCTCAGGTGATGCAAAAGCCGGGTTAGCCCAGAGGCCTTTTATACTGGTATTCCCCTTCTCCCCAGCCCCATAGGACCCTTCACCATAGTTCTGCTTTTGCTCAGATTTTCTGCTATTCTGACTCTCAATAGTTTCATTTTCTGCCTGGCGATGGCCTTTTCCCCTTCCCTCTGCCCCAAATGTGGTGGTTATGTGCGTGTGCAAGTGAGCAGAGGGTAAAAATTGGTCAGAGGATTATTTTAAAGGTGTGCTTGTTATTGGTTGTGTTACATGTATGAAAACGTGTTTCTTTTCCATTGATGGTATCTTAGTGCTCCATTATGCTCCATAATCATCATATGTGTTTTTTAGTGTGTACCTAGCATGCTGGTTATAAATACTACTTTGCACACTACCCCTGTTCAAAGCAGACTCTAATCTGTCACTGTGCATTTTGGTCTGTGAGTTCCACATGTTGCCCCAAGTGTCTCATTCAGACTGTGGGTACACTTAACAGCAGGCAAGGAAACCAAAGAATTGCATCACTTTGCATGTGCCAGTAGAAGGATATCTCAGACAGTGTCAAACAGAATGGAAGTTAGTTCATAAATAATGATAATATTTCACACCTGTATAGTTTTACACCTCCATTAAGATCCTTCAGGTAGACTTTGCTCTGGAAAAGCCCTCTCTTCCTCTGTCCTATTCCGTCCTCAGGGTTTGCAATACATTGTTAGTTTGGGGCAAAATATCTATATTTTAATCCAAACAAAGCAAGAGCTCTCTCTAATCCCCCTCACAGAGGGTGTTGTGATACACTGGGAGGGTGATAAGGAAGCAATGGGACACCAGCAGTGGTGGAACCCCCAAAAGCTCCCCTCACATCAGGGGAAACAGTGAGAAAAGTGCATTTTCCTGTAGAACAGGAGCTGTTCAGGGGCAGAGAACTTAAGAAGTTGGATTCCTTCTTGTGGGCTTCCAGCCCCGAGGAAGAGGCACCATGGCAGAAGGGGCCACGAAGGAGGAGAGCCAATCAAGAGGTTGTCCACAGTCAGGCAGTAAGTGGGGTGCACATAGGCAGATGAGCTCTTTTCAACAGTGGGGTAGGAATCAGTGCTGTAATTGAGGGTTGTCTTCCCATCACTTGGTGTGAAAATTATTCCCAGATGGTGGAGGGTAACTTCCTAAATATATCAAAATATACTATCCCAAAACAGAAGAAGAAAACATAATAAATGGGATTACAACCAGTCAACAAACAGTCTTCTGCCTCTCCAGTGGTCCACGAAGTTACCCTTTATAAAATCCTAACAGGACCTCCTGAGCTGGGTACTTGGGGAGGCAGGAACAGAATAAATCCTAAGTTTACTTCTTATTCACTCTCAGATAGGAAGATAGACATGAGAATTCAGCTTACTGTGAATAACTTTATCCATTCCTGATATTTCCCATAATCTACAAAAGCAGTTTCTTTGGCTGGTTGTTGTTTTGTATAATTTTCCAAACAATATCCTTTAGCAACAAGACCTCCCTTTTTTAAATGCATTTCCAGAGGGACTTGAGTCCAGATCACACACACACAAGGCAAGTTGCCAGCATTCTTATTCCTCCACTGGAAGAAATAACCAGAGCCAGCATCTCTGAACCGTTTCCCAAATGGTTCTGTTCTTCTGACTTCAGTGACAACAATGCACTGTTTCTAATCCATTACAGGAATTTATCACAGTACGTGTCAATTTGTTTCTCTTCTTGCCTCTTCTCACTTTAAAATGACACCAGGAAAGAAACTTTACAGCAGGGCTGCTTCAATCCAAGTTTTAGCGACAGAGCACTTAACTGGATCCTAACTGTGCACATTAAGTTTTAAAGGCATATACTAAACAGATCAAGTTTTATTGTAGTCTAGAATTTCCTTTGTTTCCTTTTTGGTGGTGATCTGTGTTGCAAACAGTTTGCAATACTAGTAAAGAAGCATCTGAGTTTCTTTTTTTTTTTTTTT
>VYXB01007628.1:28693-80992 GCA_013397135.1 Pachyramphus minor
TTGTCCTAAATAGACAATTTTGAGCATTGTAATGAGGAACATCCATGCTGGAATACAATAGGATGATTTTGGCAATGGTTCTGATAGGGGAGACACAAATCTATTACTGAAGAATTCTAAAATGCACACCTGTTGGATCAAATCCTTCTCTGACAAGTTACTACCTTCTTTATGTGCTGGATTAAGGATTTTTTAAAAAAATCTCTGTTCTGAGTATATTTCTCTGCCTGCACAGTCAGTAGTTAAAAATCACATTAATGAAAGAAAACGCTGGGGAAAACTGCGTCATTGCAAGATTCCGAAGGGCCCAATCCTACATCACTTATTTTTATGAGTCATTGTGTGAACTGAAGCTGAAAGGATAAATCAAGTGCGTGAGGATTAGTGCATGAGTAAAGATTTCAGGATCGGGACCCTAACTCTCAGCCTCATAAATTTCCTGCTGGAGATGATTCAATGTTATGCATTCAGATTTTACAGAGGGTGTTGTGAGGCAGTTGTGTCCTTTTTCTTTTTAATTAGATTTCATTTATTTAGATTGGTATGGAGATGGTCAACCACAATAGGGGACCAAAAGCACCAAAATTCCTAGAAGTCTGTAACAATCAGCATGGGATCATGTTAAGTGCTGGACACTTCATTTTCATGACACGATCTTTGATTTCCTCAGAGACAAAATAAAAATGGACATGACTGAAGTTTATGAAGGGAGACATCTCAGTTCAAATGAGAACATTAAGACATCCCCAAAACAGCAGCCAAAAAGGGCAAGAGAATGAAGGAAAGAAAGAGATTCAGATTCAAATGCATTCCCCAGAGTAATTACTGGAGAAACTGGGGGGTAGGGGGTAGAATTAGGGGGGGTGGTCTTTGAATGGGATGAAAACCATGAGCATTACAAAAAGAAAAGGAAAAAAGGGGGGCTATGGGTAAACAGGATGGAGGAAGAGAGCATGAGTGGCAGATGTCACTGATTTCATTCCATCGCCTTAACTTACTGTTTGAAAAAACTCCTCATGTGTGACCTGAAAAGAGAGAGAAACAAAATGAAAACAGGCATCAACAAAGCACTCGCTGTACGATTTCAAAAAAATGTAAATTAATGACTGGCAGTAAGAATCTCCAAAGGAAACAACATCCCAGTTTAAGCATTGCCATCAACAAAAGCTCAACAGCATATGGTAATGTTAACTTTAATATGAAAAGATAATAACAATCTTTAAAAAGTGACTTGAGAAAAAACCTTGCTAGGTGCTCATCCTTTTCAACTTGCCTAAAAAGAAAAGATGTTGGAAGGTTTTATGTTTTTCTTTTTTTTTTCTCCTCTTTCCCTAAACTGTTCACATTGTGTAGTTAAATGAGGTTGAGATTAGTACAAATTTTAAATAAAAGTGCCTAGAATCTCTGACTAACAAGGCAGAAAACCAGATTTGTAACGGATAATTACATCTAAACTTATTTAAATGTAGGTCTATTGATTGAAGTAGGTTCTTTAGAGCAGATTCAAGGTAACATTTCCTCCCCTACCCTCTTCTAAAAGGGTTGTTGTTGTTTTATGGTTGAAAAATGAGCATCCTCTCATGGCCCATGTGAGCCTCATCCTGTGCACTTGCAGCTGGTGGCTGCACCCTGGCTCAGCACCCTTCCTCAAGGCCTCGCCCCTCCTTCAGAGCCAGCTATCTGACCACACATCAGTTACATCTGTGATACCTTAAGCACACGTTAAGCACACATGCACAAAGCATGCTTTGCTTGTGCCATTACTGTGTGGGTTTAGGCACATTTCTGCCTTGTCTTTGAAAACCTCTCCTCTGCCCTGTGCTGTAATCAAACAGAAGGAAATTACTTTATTGAGGTCACTCTATGAAGGCCTGAGAATGCTGTTTACTCAAATGAAAGACCTAACTTCAGTTTGGACTTCTTATATGAAAAATTACTATATATAACATTATGGTACCCAGAAGCAGATGCAGCTTCACATATTACTTCTGACCCCTGACAAATATCAGTTTCTTAATATGCCAACAATGGGCCACAGTGACTAATTTTAGAAAGGTGAATATTTAAACCAACAGCACCTCCATGCAAGTGTGCATTACATTGCTGTTTTAACCCATGATCCCACAGTGAGAGCTTGGAGATATCATTTTGCAATAAAGAGGTATTTCATGGTCAATTGGCTTTATCCAAAAATAATAGGAAAAGAAGCTTGCAGGGGGAAAACCAACCTAGTTTGGCACAAAATGCTAGCACTACTGGATCTGAGTAGAGAAGAGTTTAAAAGACTCTTGTGCGCTTAGCTGTACGCTGAAAGAATCACACACAAACAACAGCCACCACATGAATGCATCCATTATATCCTTTATTGAAGATTACAACAATAGTAGCACTTCATTGAAGAAAAGATGATTCCTCTATTATAGACAGGCCCCTCAGATCGCCTAGCTCAGCGTACAACTACAAGATGTACAGCTCTCTCTGCATTTTCATGTCATTGCCAAAACACACAAAGTAGATTCTCAAATGCCTGGGGCTAAATTACAGCCCCTACGAACCGCGCTGGAAGTTTGAGAGCCCAGAAAAAGTTCTGAAGGTTTTCTCTCTCTCTCTTCATGAGAGAAGCCAAAGCTCATGGGTACAGTGTTTGTCATGTGAAACAAGGCTATTTTATATCATTTGGGGTTGTTTTATTAATGGTGCTGAAAAATTGTTCACTTCGTTTCACTTTTGTCTCCTTTTGAACGTAGCAGGATGAAGGTAGAGTGTTTTTAACACATCCAAGATAAGAAAGGAATAGACCCTTTTGTCTCTAGAGCTGTATGCCATCACTATTAAAAATCTTTCATCTCGTCTCAGACAACAAGCAGAGAGCATGACAAAAAATAGAAGAGTCAACAGTAAAAACTGTGTGGCAGGGGGTGCAGGCTGACAGGTAGATAGAGGCACCTCTTTGCCTCAAGTTTCATCCTATAAGAGTTGTCCAGGGCAAAATCTGTTCTTCTTGGGCAGCTCTTCTCGTGTTTTGTATGGGACAAATATCAGAAGCCCGCTTGCAAAAGTCACCCATGAGCAGGTGAGGAGAGCTGACCTGCAAGATGAGGGGTTAAGTCTGCCGATGGAGGGATCTTGTTATTGCCCTGACATCATCAATGTCCTATAAACTGGAGCTCCTGGGGCCCAGCATGATGTTGTCAACACCCTCAAGGGTGAAGGAGAGCTAAGGAGGGACTTTGTGGGCCAAGGAGGGACATCAGGAGCCAAGGGGGGATGTCACAACAGGTGCTGCCGCTGGTGGCTGCAAAGGAATGTTCTAGGGCTGCCACAGAAGCAAAATGGCCTGGCCACCTGCTTGTCACTGAATGTTCACCCAGGCTGGTTTTGTCCCCTGACACCTGGTGCTTGCTGTCAATCACCATGTCTGGGAGATGGTGCCAAGTATCAGGCTAAGACAACCTGACATTTCAGCATCCCCTCACTTCTCCCCATGCTGCTCCCAAGAGGAGGGCTCTGCATAACGGGATGAAAAGAGCTCCTTTCCAAGACAAGCAAAGGTACTTGTGAATCAAGATTAAGTTCAACACATCACCCTAAACCAGTTTATAAATGAAGTTTTAATGCATTTCCCTTTGACATTCCTGAAATAAATGTTTGGATATTTCACTTTGAAAGAAAATTTAATTTGGAAATGCCCCTTATGAGGGAAAGAAAAACAACAACAACCTGAAATGAATTCCTCGTATGGTTTGATTTTTCTGGTTCATTTTGGGGGCTACAGGAAGGATAAATGTTTCTTCCAGTTAGCCTGAAACATTGCTGTTCAAGTCAGTCAATGATTCAAAAACAGAGGAGCAAATGCAGCCAGACTCTGTGTGCAGGGCTGTGCTTAGAAGCCCTTTTTTTTTCAGAGTGTCACCTGGTGTCATCGGTCCTATTTCTCTTCAAAGATTTGTCACTCATTCAGTAATTAGAAGTCCAGCGGTATCATCTCTGTGTTTCAGGAATGTTTGTTTGCCAAGACAGACCACTTGGGTATTATACATAAATCTAAAAATACCTATGCTATACAACATAGATATTCTACCAGGACTTGTAAAGACAAATTTATAGACCCCCTGCCCACAACAGTAAAAAACTAAATCAGAAAAGTATAATTTTTGGCAAAAGAAGTCAGAGCTGAGGTGGTAAATTGTAAGTAGAAAAGCTTGTGAAGTCTTGGAGGTCCCTTCAGCAGCTCTGATTTATCTTTTGACCTTTTCTGTTTGTTTATCATCACATTTTGCCAAAAAAATAGTGGTTGCTGTTTCTAATATTTTTTTTAATAACCTTATTCCTCTCAGATTTCCCCGAGATGGCAGCACTAAACTCAACACAGCTATTGAAAAATGCTGCAGCCTTGAAAATATGTGTGATCAAGAGCAGCAAGGTTTCTCCTTCTTCCCTGCAAATGTCTTGGTCAAAACCTGGTGTCAGCTGTATGTTAGCTTGCTTTCTAAATTGGGGGTGACACGCAAAAAATCTGCTTGGAAAACTGCTGGCCTTTAAAGTAGACAGTGTGCTATTCACTTCAATGGGGTGAGACTGGTCTTAAAGGTTGATCAACAGAACTGGTACAAAGCAGATTTTTCAGCTCATTGAACATTTTGAACCTTTGTTCCATTTCTTCCTGTTGGCCATCAAGTAAAATTATACTTTTAACTGACCAATTAGTCAAACACTATTAATCTTGAACTTTTTATAGCTGTGTGATTTGAAGAAAACTTACATTTTGATCAGGTAATTTGAGTTTGTAATTAAAAATAAGAATAATTTTTAGATTTCAAAGAACCAATAGCAACAGGAGGGGGAAAAAAGCCATCATAACTTTGTAAGATGTTGGCATTGTCCCAAAATGCATTTTTCATCTAATTTTTTTTGCCATGAACAATTTAGACCAAAAGCTGAACAGAATTTCAAGGAGAAATGCAAGCAGCAAGAACCTATTAACCCTAAAAGTCAGATTTTTCTCAGCAGGATCAGTTGCAATTCTAAACAGTGTTTAGTCATCAAGTCAGTTTGAGGGAAGTATTCATGATCCTGCCAAATAACTAATGCAGATTCAATGTGTGTATCCTGTGTGGCAAGTTAATAAGCATGTTTATTGTTCAGTTTTTAAACCAACTGTTAGGCCTGGCATCTTTAAAAACTGGGGCTTGTTTCCCTTTTTCTTTAAAATTATGTGAAGTAAAAGTAAATTGCTGAGTCCCAAATGACTTAACTGGTTTGGTTCCAAAGTTTTAACTGGTTTCTGAGACAGAAACATGGCAAAGTACTGGGGAGGGGTTTTCTGAACACGAGGGATTTTGACATCTTGCAATTGAAATCACTGAACAGTGACTCAAATTACCAGCTCCAAGCTCAAATCTTACCCTAATTCAAACTCAGAAAAGAATCTTAAGAACAACTTGGTCCTCAACACAAGTTTTGTGGAAGGTCTCTCTGCATCAGCATTACTTTCACATTGATTGGCCATAAACTTCTGGGTGATGACCATCTCTATAAGAGGTCAGGCTGGGTTCAGAGCCTAAGCAGTCAGCAGTGCTAGCAGGACCCTAACTGCGAACATGCACCCTGGAAACCTTCAGTTTTGATACATTTCTTAATCCCTGCATGGGGAGCTATGAGGAGTTGATCTCCACGTGCTGGAAGCCAGTGTGATGTGCAGGAGCTTCCTCATTACACTTGGCATTTGCTATGTAAGAACAGAGGATGCAAGAGGGCATGTACTCACCTAAAGCAATTTTTACATAGTTTACAAAAAGTTACTTTTAATTTCCTTTGAGATTTTATCTCTTTACTTGTGGGTCCCAAGAGTGACTCCAACTCAGTAGGTTGCCGGAGAGGAGATGTGGCCCCATAGTTGGAACACCAGGCTGCAGCTGCCAGAGTCTGTGCCCCACTGCCATGGATGACTTTGGGCACTCCCTTAATCTCTTTCACAAGATGGGATGTCAGTGATACACCCTATCTCCTCTGCTCGGTTTTATTCTGATCCCATTGCTCTGCAGGCAGGACCATGGTGTCCTATGGCTGTCAGCAGGAGAGGGAGGTTGCAGGGATCCCATCCAGGGGAGGGGGAGCTGCCTGAGGATGCAGGTCTGAGCTGACATGGGACTGTCTGTTGAGCTCTGTGAAATGTGTCTCCAAAATGTCCTCTTCAAAATCTTCTGGAAAAAGAACATGCCAAATAATTTTTACTTAACAGAAAAGACAAAAAAAAAAGAAAAAGCCTTTATGACTCAGTGCTGTATCTAGGAAAAAAGTGTTAACCCCCTTACCTCCCCCACCTCCCCTGCAGCGCATGGTTCTGAGTCACAGTGACCCTCCCAATTACTGCAGGACTATCCCCTTCAGGAAGCATCCATCAGAGCTTTGGTGCTGGTTAGCCCCCCTCTCACATTATCTGATACTTTGTTGGATAGAACCTGATAATTTCCCTCTGCCTCTTCCTACAAGCTGGCTACTGTTGGTTCAATAGCTTCTGCAGCTCCTGCCATCTGGAACAGACTTCCCACCCTGCTGGTTTTGGCCTCCATTTCAATTTTGAGATTAAACAACATTGTCCTCCCTTGTCTATGACTCTTCATTTCTCTCTAGCCTTGCTAGTATGCGTTATTTATCCTAGTAACTGCTTGACAGTGGTCACTTGTTAGTATAGGCTAAAGAAAAGACAGCAAAATGTTTCCAGTCGCAATCTGGTAATTATTTTTTCCCCAATGCATTGGCTTTCTCAAAGCAGTCTTTTCTTTTTGGCTGAAAATATTATTGCATGATCTCTCCTGAAATATGATTAACATTAGTTTGAATTCTTGAGAAAGCTTAATCAAAGCCACTTTCAACCATTTTTAATTATGTATGCATGAAAAAATATACACATTTCCGTTGTGGATACATCCTCATCCCACTATATGTTCACAAACATATCAGATGGCTCAGATGTTGGTAAAGCTGGAAAATAGGATATCAAATTAGCAGAGAGGAACTTTTATGGACTAATTGGACATAAAGATCAGGGAGGGAAATAGCACTGTGTCTCTCATAAAGGAGGGAGGATTTTTTTGTTTCTTAGTTCTTCCTCATATCACAAACCTGAGAAATGGAACATACCCAACATGCAAGCAAAGCTAAGTTTGCACTAATGAGAAAGCAAAACTCCAAGTATTTTGGAAAGGGTTTAAGCCCTCATTCTTCCAAGCACAAAGGAGGGAGACATTTTGTGGAAGGTCTACTGCAGAGCCTTTAATATCATCCTCAGAAGTATAGTGTAACAGCCTCTGCTTGAGACACTCTTTTATCCTACTGTTTCCTTCTGCTCTTGCCATTCTTCTCCAGACACTGAACAAAGATGGGTCCTTGTCGCATCAAAACTATGTCTCTTGGATTTGAAGGAGTGGGCAATTAGTCTTTGTGAAGCCCATCAACAGCATTCTCCACTAACCACATCGACCTGGCAATGTCCTGCTTGCTCTTCCCCATTTAATAAGAATGTCAGGAAAACACATCTAAAACTGAGTCATGAGTGACACTCATTGCCACATGGTACCATCAAGGCCAATTATTTAGTAGGATTAAAAAATCCAAATTTGTACTTATTTGTAAGGGCACCAGACAGTAATACTGGGTGGAACTGAAAAATGGTAGGAGGCACAAAGGCATCAGTGGCCATAGAGCATCAGCAGCTATTGTATTAGGACTTAGGAGTCTTAATTGTGGATGAAAACCCCTTTGTACAAGGAGCTATGTGAACATGGAAAGAGACGGTAGCAGTACCCTGAGACGGCAAGATGACAAGTGATAATGCACTGAGACTGGTCGTCTCCCACTGGAGAGTGCCTGCAGGGACTGAGCAGCAGCAAGCAATGTTGGAAGGAGTGGTTCTGGGAGAAAGAAGGACCTGTTCGAATAGGGTGCAAGCAGCTCCAGGCATGGGGAATGATTGCAGCAGTAGAAGTGAGCACAGTGCATCAGTGACAGGGCATTCGGCCTGCGAGGTGGTACAGAAAGCAGCATAAAGAGACGAGTATAGGAAAGCTGAGCTGAGAAGAGCTTTGTGTTTGAAGAGAAAAAGCCTGAAGGAGAGATTTGGTACTTCAGGGCTCCTCTTGGCCTCGAAAGCATGAGACCTTATTGAGTAATTGAGCTGGGAACCGCAGGGTACCACAGGAATGAACCAACGGACCCTGATGGCTTTGCTTGATTTTTCGTCTTCCATTTGCTGCTCTTCTGTGTTCCTCTCTCGTTTGACTGTGGTCGATTTGTGGGGTTTGTTTTTCTTTACTTCATTCCACCTTTTCTCTTTCCTTTTATGTCCTAAATTGTTATTCAGCTGTTTTGATTTAAATTATGTTTATGTACAGTTACTCACAGCTCTGACTGTTGCCTCCTCCCTCCTGCGACTGTCTCTGATGCTCGTACATTCGCTTTGGCTCCTTTACAGCAGATGCCTGGAGCAGTAAATGAAAGCAGCTCTTTTATCAGTGAGCCCTTTCACCTCCAATTTTTTTATTTCTTATTAAGACTCCAACCAGTCCTGGCTTTCTCTTCAAACGTAGTACACACAACTCAGAACAACAACAACAACCACTGCCGCCACCAGAAACCAGATAAACTGCAAAATTACCAACTCCTCTAAACCATACCTCATCCCCGTCGCCCATTTTTCATCAGTGCAACACTGTTACTTGTAGAGGGTGTTACAGGGACCCCACTGTGGCACTCTGAATGCCACATGTGGCCAATCTAATTTAGCCTATGGCTAAACAAATCCCCAGACGTGGAATAAACCTGCTTATGTTATTAACAATTGCTGTGAGAAAATATTTTACCCAACTTTGTGAACCAGAAGCTGGAAAAAAAAGGCTCATAATTTCTTTCAGGGCACAGAAAAGTGGTTGTGGTCAGAAATTCACCAAAATGTGAATTTTCAAATATGTATATAATTCAGTGTTTAAGACAATTAAGGAGGTGGGGGGGCATTTTCTTTTACTGGCTGTTACAAACACCAACACTGAAAATCTGAAGACTCCTTGAAGATTTTCCAAGAAAAGTGGACAGAAGGAGTTCAGTTTTGAAATTAAACCTCCGTGCATCCTAAGGGATTTGAGGGTTTTTCATAACAGGAGATGTTTTCCATAATTTTGAAAAGAGATGCATCCCCCCATAAATCCACCTGCCAAAGTACCCTGCTACAGATGAACTCTGTGTAACAGTATTTGAAAGGAAGATGAAAAATGCCAATAGTGTTGAACATACTACTAATTCAGTGAAAGATAGTTGTTGTTTGGTTTTTAGTTTTGCTTTTCATAATCTGGAAATTAGGCTAAAATGCCAAGGGGGGGGGGCAGAAAGAAACAATTAATTAAACCCATATTAGCACCAAACATTCTATCAAAAGCATGTTTAAAGGACAAATATAACCAGCTTTACAGCAGAGTATACTCAACAGCCAATGGAGTATTTGATTCAGGAATCGAACTTGCACGTGCTTCCTCATGTGAGTTGCCTTTCTCATCCTTTCAAACCGTTGAAAAGAAGAATCCCTTGTAAGCCTATAACCAGACTCACTAAAGTTCGCCTTTTTCCTTCAAAGACCTTTGCTTCACCTTGTGTGGAGACAGTTTTATCCAGTGTTTGGAGTGAGCTCTAACAGGTGTACAGGTACAAGAACTCTATGCAGAAGCACAAACTTGCAATAGCAAGATAAAAGAGCATCACAGCTTGGTATGCTTGGAATGCTATCAAGACATAAGTAATAGAGAAAAGACACGTTCAAGGAAGCATAATAATAGAGTAAATACAACCAGTTAACATGGATGAATTTCAAAGAGGGAAGAAAGAAAACATCATGTAAAGAACTGCATAACAATGGGTCTGAAAGATATCCAAGTAAGAATGAAATAGCAGTCCTGTCCCAAACATTAGAAGGTTTCTCCCTGTCATTATGGAAGATTATGCTATTATTCAATTACATAATGGATACTTATATAATTCATCCAATTGTAAACAGATACTTTAAAAATCCATTTTATCCTGCAGGCAAGAACAATTTTTAGGAAAGGACTACTTAAACCTTTCTTTCTGTACAGCTTATGTTTCTTACCCACTTGACTACATGTTTTTCCGCATCCTTTCTGATCAGCACCAGAGAAAGGTGCTTCTTTGAAGTCCTAGGAATAAGAATAAAGACTTCCCCCATGAGGAGACTCCTGTCTATCCAGGAAGCCAGGTGCAGTGTGTCCTCCAGAGCTCCCCATCACAAGTAACTGAGTTCTCCCCATACACCAAATGTTTATGCAGCTAAGCATCAAGGACTGTGAATGATTTCTCCACTACATAAATTGCATCCCACAAAGCAAGACACAGGTTACTTACAACCTTTTCCAGCTGACCTGTCCCACTGCAGGGAGCCAAATCAAGAGCATCAAAATTTTCTAGTGGTGGTTGGACATAGGGCTGGGATTAACAAATCTGCATTAATTTCTTCTTCCTGCAGCCTTCCTGAGTGAATATATACAGTTTATTCCAAATTTAATTCAGCCACTTGTGGCCCAGCCCCTATTTTGTCTTGTCTCCTTAAATCAGGACTGTTGTGAGACTTTGCTGGGCTCCTTTTCCACACGGTGGTCCTGCTGACTCTGCGACCCAGCTGTGCAGGGGATGCTGCTTCTCTGATGCTCCAATCTGCAATCTGGGGACAGCACAGTGCAATGGAGTGGGCACTGCTGCACAAAGTAATTATAAATAAATTATTCCTACAGAAAGGAAGAGCCAGATGTAGCTGAGTCATGGGCAAATTTCTAGTGTGACACAGCTGTGGCATAAATATGCTCTAAAAGCAGGCTGAGATATTACATCTGAATGGCATCCTACCATTGTAGCCCATACATGGTTATTGTTACAGCCTCTCAGGAAGAAAAATTAGTTTCCGCATTTCCTACCTTCTTGTGTCCTGAGTCTTTGTGTCTGTCCCATGTCTTGATATGGACACTGTTTGAAAAACTGAGGATTCATTATTTCCCCCCAGGGAAGGATTTCCCGGTAAAACTGGTCCTTGTGTGTTCCTGCTGCATGGAGCTGGTTTCTTACTGAGCCTGTGTGTCTGTGTGCCTAAAGCACCATGTATTGATGCTGTGCCTAAGGAGCAAGTGCCAAACCAGATTGATTGACCTCACAGTGGTTTAAGAATTAAAATGACCTGAAGCACAGGTGGGATTCAGGGGTTAGATTTGCTTGGGGAGACATTGGGGTGGTTTTGAAGTACAAGAAACTGTAGGTTTCTTCCTGGTGAAAGAAGAGACCTGGTGGGATCTCAGCTAAAAGCAGGGGGAAAGCAAGGAAATAGTGTAAATGCTAAGGGTAAGAAAAGAGGTTGTAATGAGCATTTCCTAACCCATAATAATGCATTAATATTTCAAGAGTTAAAACATAACAGCAGACAGTGACTTTGGAGCTGATCTTATCATAGTAAAATTCACATCAGGTTGTGGGTTTTCAAATGCAAAAACCCCAGTGCAGAGAACCTATGAGTTAATATAAAAATAATGTTAAGAATGGGTAATTAAAAAGGCCTAAAGATTGATGCACTGAATGCCTTTCCTCAGGTCCAAATACAGGAAGAGTTAAAAGCTGGGATAAATTAAAAGAAGGGAAATCTGCTTGGAATGCTCACCCACAAGGTCAAAAGAATGAAAAAAACCCCACCTGTTGCCAAAGGGAAGCTGATGTTTAAACATGTCAAGCAAAGTTGTGCTGAGGAGCAGATAGAGGCCTCAAAGTGGCTGCTCTGACAAGGTCCTTCCAGTAGTCTTTGCATATGCCCAAGCATTCACACAGGAATAGGACAGGAACCACTAGAGAAGACAGACAGAAAAGATTCAAGTGAAAAGAAGTTAACCCAGTTCAACTCTATTAACAAGGGATAGCTAAAGACTAAACAAGGGGGAAAACACAGCACTATCAACATACAAATTTGTCATAAAGGTTAAATTCATAATTTCAAATTTTTAAAAATATTTAAGACACCAAACTTGCACATATGTGGCAGTAGCCCATCCATAGAGACTAATGTAGGTGAAATATTATTTTGGATAATCCTATTGCAGAAGCCACAGGACAAGATCAACTATATTTATTATGCCTTAGTTGTTTTGTGGCACACATGACTCATTCAAAGTCTTAAATATTGACTTCCTCTTCTAAGTAGCAAACTAGAAAAACATCAGGTTTTTTCCTTTTCCACTGAAAAGCAGGTAACTTTTGAAGGTCATACAAGGAGCATGTGGAAAGGAGAAGAATTGCTTTTACCTGTCCTGAATCACATGCTTGTGCTGCCATTTTCCAGCTATTCTTCCTCTCTATCTGTGACCCATGTTTTGTCTTATAGCTGTGGAAAGATAGGGACAAAATTAAACAGCTATCTACTCCACAGATGGTGGTTCCATTTAGTTTTAATGCTCTGAAATAATAATAATTTAAAAAAGCATATAGAATTTTGAGGAAAGATCAATTAAAAAGAGAAGAAAGGGTTGAATGCATTCATCATACTCTTTTTTTAAGAGATGACTGTCAGACAGCATAGGACAAAGAGGATCCTTTTGAAAAGGATTCCTCTCAGTCCTGTGTTTCTAAATGGTAATGGTCTCTAACTATATGTCAACTCTTTCCAACTTCATTTATCAAACAGAACCTCTAGAGAGACCATGTTGATCCCGATGGCTATAAAATTCCCTCTGTGCTGTAATGATCTGAAGGTATAAAAATTCCATGGAAATAAATCCCAATTAAATTCCCATTAACAATGATGGAAAGATCACTGGGGCTATTAGAAGCAGCCCTAAGACACAGTAACCACACACACAAAATTGTCCGGCTTCTTATTTATCTGCTTTAATCACTCTGGTGCAAAGAAAAGCCTTCCAAATGCTTCAATAACTAGTGTTAATTTATTGCAACTGAACTCAGTAGCATTTTCTTAAGGCTTAAGTACTTCTTATTTGTATTGTGATGTCAACTAGCAGTTTCAATCTGGATCATTCCCTTTTTCTTAGTGTTATAAGAGACGCTTCTCCTTCCTATCCACCAAAGCAACAAATAATGGAAGATGTGAGACCCCAATTTTACCCGAGCAACACAAAGAGTTGGAGGAACTTGTCTTATTTTACGTGGAAGGTTGTGGTAAAATCTGGAACTGAGCACACTTTTACAGTTTTAACTATAGGAGACTGCCCTTCAGTAGCAGGATACTTTCAAACTTATTGCTGGTGATAAGCTTGGTTCACAAGTGTGCAATGCTGGCAGATTTCCGTCATGGTCCAGAGATTTAACACTGAACTGAGTAAGCAGATTATTCCTGAAACGCCTACTCCCATGTTGCCATTCAAACACAACTTTGTTCTTTGAGCATTCAGACATGTCTTATCCCAAATCCAGCTATGCAGCATGCTCCCACTGAAAATATGACAAGAAGATGGTCCTCAACCTCACTGGCAGTCACGCACCATTCAGGGAGCGGAGGTGAGGGCAGCACCCACATGGGCTTGATCCATTTATTTACTAATATTGCAAGGGCAGTTTCCTTCTGCACCATAAACCTTTCTGCTGTGTATAAGCAAAATGAATCCCCACCACCCTGTGACAATTTACACCAAGCAAAAATCTGATCTTTGCAAGTTCTTCAAAACCACACTGCAATTATAGCTGCAGACCCACAAAAGTCCAAAACCTGAATATTCCTGATATTGAAATAGACTGTACCATCCTAACTCCATCATCACCGAACAAGTGATGTGATCTGTGGGATACACTCTAGTCCAGGGTTTGATCTCATCACACAACACACAGAGAACATCGTTGAAAGTGACATGTGATATCTTACCGAATTCAGGCTCAGGGAAATTGCCAGTACTTATCTTGCTTGACCAGAGTGCAGCCTTCAAAGCAGTAATCATAAAATCTTATTACTGTACAAAGATTGGAATTATACACCGATATGTGTGGTTCACACTTTTTTGATTGGTTTAGTCCTTACTTGACTGGGAGATACTGGTTTCTGTCACTAGGAAACTATTCCTTGGTGCTGCCTTCTTTCTGCCAAGCACCTCTCTTCTCCAAAGGGATGTGCATTACACATGGCTTCTAAATTTTGTCCTACAAGCAGAAGCACAGTTTATTTGGTTTTCCTCAAATCTGAAAGGCCACTACAGTTTCTTGTCCAAGTGCCATGAAATCAAAGTAAAAAATGAATGCTTAGCAAGCAAGCACTGTTAAAATTTGGAACCACTGGCTCTGTATTTTCATGCCCTGACTGAAAACATTTACTTCCACTGCAAACAATTGACTAATCAAATTCAAACTTCCTCAGGAAAGCAAGTGGTTCTGACCTGGCCATGTACTTTCCATTTCACACAAATCAATATTTTTCTGCTGTTCTTTGTCTTTCCTTCTGCAGGTTACTAGTAGTCTCCTTGCCCAGCTGCTGTTGCCTTTCTCAGCTGGATTCTGGCTTTTCCTTTCTTTTTGCTGGCACCTGTTTTAAAGACTGCGCAAAGTTCCAGAGCTGTTCCAGAGCTGTCCACCAACTGACTTCAGCAGACTTCTTTTTTGCAATGCATTCCCCAGTGGAAGTTTCTGCCCCAATGTTCACATCTGGTGGGCCTTCTGCACTGGTTGTAAAAGAATAAGTGTCCTTCCCACTTAGCCACCACTAGTTTATTTCTGCAGAGCATCATGTGGCCTCCATTTCATTAAAAGAGAAACCCTTAAATTTCATCCATAGTCATGTAATAGACTTGTAGAAACCTACAGTAATCAGCTCCAAGAAACAAGGTCTTGAGAAACTGTGACACATGTTTTTAGTGTCTTTCAATATATTTTGTCAGTTGGAAATGAGGACAAACTAAGATTACATGACCAATAGGTTTCCTCACAGGTACCTCAGCATCATCACGGAGCAAAGGCTCCTTCTCAAGCACCAGATTAGAAAACCAGCATTGATCATATTCTGGTTATTAAAAGAGACCAAATCCTGGAGCTGGCCACAAACCCTTCACTTTTAATTCCTACTGATGATATTCTTGCAAAGATACAAGGCTTTTTGGTTTTTTAGTAAGCTTGATCAGCTGTATTTAAGACTTTCTAGAGCAAGGACCTTTAATGAAATCTGTGAGAACCAAGATACAATGCTGCTGGTATATCTGGTATAGCAAATATACAAACTTTGCTGAGCTTCTCACTCTAAATCCTTGATTTTTGTAGGTTCTGCATTCCCCAAAATGTAGCTATTTAGGATGGTTTATATTCAACGGATGTCCACCCTATGCTGATTTTCCTCTTGTCTAAGCAGGTTCAGAAAAGCAGGTACCAATTCAAAGGAGTGCATAGAAATGAGGAAAGGAGGATGACTGAGTGTTTGGAAGACATCATAGGTATGAAAACATACAGACAAAAGAGCTTGGCTGAATTAACACTAAATCCACGAGGTGTTCTTACATCAAATCCTCTCTTGTGCACTTCAAGCCCTGTCGAGGGCCTGAAGAAACTGTGGGAACATGTGACAGCACTGTCAGCACACTGAGCCAAGAAGAACTTCAGGTAGCCCTGGTGTGAGTAGATTTAACAGGGAAAGCAAGGGGAACAGGGCAAGTATAACATTCCCTTCCTACATGTCCCACTCACAACACCCACCACTGCAGACTCCTTCCCTGGAGACACTCAGAGGATGGAGCAGAGTTCATTGCTGCAGTGATAGCTGTGATGCCACCTCCCACATAATCTGCAGTCACAATCAGCAATGAAAGATCCTGGACAAGAACTGGCACACCCCAGCTGGGTTTTCTCTGCACCCTCAGCAGAGGGAACATGCTCCCCATGCAGGGGATTGCTCCATCCCCAGCCACAGAGCAGAGATGCACTGTGCGTTGGGGCTGATGGAAAACACCAGAGGGAAATGCAACCAATGGGTTTGGGATCTCAGTGAGCCATGGGAGCCCTTGACTTGACCCCAAGTCTGTTCATGTTCTTTACATTAAATAGTCATTGAGCAAATTTCTTCAGTACCCCGGCCTCATTTAATGAATAGCAAGATATGGAGTATTCCATTGCAAAACAGAACTCCATTATTGCTAAGAGGCATGAGGTGAAACTATAGATACTCCTTGACTCCCATCCCATTACTAGTATGAGACAAAATGATATGTGTGCTGATAAAAGGATTTGAAATGATGGTCTGTGTGTCAGAAGTGCCAGTACAGTCAGAATTATTTTTAAAAGATTATATTAAAGCATAAATTAAAAGGCTATCCAGAAAGAAAAATAAATGACTTCCAATAGGGTATAACATCTATCAAGGTTTAGCATACACTGTGTAGTTACCCTTAATGGGCTCAGTCTTTCTCATAGATTATTCACATATTCTGTGGGAAGTCCGGCTGGATCCTCTTTCTATCCCCCGTAAACCACGGCTGATAATATCTTTCCATTATATTCCTAAGGTGTAGCTATTTCATTTTTACCCAAGGGATCCCAGAGCTATTGTGTAGTCCCTAGAATGCTTTAAAACAATTTGTCTGTGTAGCAATTCTTCTTTATGCCTCTCAGTTGCACAAAATCTCACATTTTCTTAATTTGATCACATGAAATGTTTGGGCTTGACTACTGAAGAAATCACAATCTTTTCAAGGGAAAAAAAAAAGAAATGTCTGGAGAGGTTACATGTTGTCTGTGTAATACATGGACAAACAGTGCTCGGACAATCAATTGCTTGATTAGACACTAATTCCCTGTGGTTTATCTTAAAGGCATATAATTCAGCCTTTTAGCAAGTTCAGTCTTAAAAGCAGCATGTATACCCGGACAGGCCAACAAAAAGAAGTAACAATGCTAATAAAATGAAGATGTCTAGTCTTCCTATGGAGGATTTTGCCTCACAAATATTTTTAATTTTTACATTTCTTTTTCTTCTGGTATTTCCATGAATTACATTAATAGAGAGAGTATCTGCTGGGAGAACAGTATTTCAAATTACTGTTAACTGCCTAAAAATTGGCCATAAATACATTTTGGCTTTGTTATTCCTTATTATGACTCATTGCTGAATTATCCATTTCTTTATTGGATATGAACATAAACTAGCAAAGCAAATGCAAGCGCTCTAGACAGAAATGCCTGTTATCTTAGGCCTGATCAATTGGTTCATTGAGGTTATTTCCTCCTCACCCTTACTTCCAGGAAAAACTCTTTGCTTCACCATGGGAAACTGATTTCTTCATTCACATGCTATTATTCCTGAAGCTAATGGAGCTATTTTAAAAATAACATTATCTAGACCACATTTGGTGAGCCTGGGATGACTGATGGGAGGTGTATCAATATGATGGGAGCAGATCGAAGCACTCACAACCCCACGATTCCCTGCATGGTTGGTTGCCTCTAAACTGAACAGAGCTGCTTGGGTGAGATGTGGCCAAAGCTATGAGGTGTTCCTTCTGAAGCTTTCTTATCCGTGAATATTGCCTGCTTTTTATGACTTTCCTCAAGTGACTAAAGTTCTCCATCACTGTTAATGCTGGTAGAGCTTCCCCAGCCATGGCAGCCATGGCCCCCAGCCATGAAAACTCTGCCTGACTCATTTATTCATGGTGTGGGAGCCCAGCTGCCCTGCCTCTGCCGTGTGATGCTGGTGGCACTGGTGACCAGGCAGTCCTGGCAGTGACACAGTGGCATGACTTCCTGCATTTTCACAGGTGCCAGCTCAGGTTCCCTGTCCCAGCCAAGTTTTTGCTTCCTGGGTTGGAGCTTCTTCATCCCGGGACTGCAGAGCCAGCAAGGATGGGGCTTGCTGTCAGGTCTGAGGTCTGGAAGATTTCTGCCCCACAGGGCAGGTTTGAATGTTGCAGTGACTTTTTCCCCCGTCATATCTAGATCCCAGAGAGGCTGGTTGGGGGCACTTTAATTACAAGGGTTGCAGCACCAGCAGCCTCCAGTGCAACTGGTAGATTTTAAAAGTGTCTGACCAAGAGGGCTGCAAGGTGAAAGGCTGAGTCCTGGTGTGCCAGCAGGACTTGGGGCTGTGTCCTCTGTAGCTGCTCTAATTCCCTTTATCTTCTCCCAGAGAAGAGCTATGTTCGGACTTCTGCCCTACAGAGTTTCTCAGTAAATCTAAAGATAGATAAAGACTTTGCAGCCACCTTCTGCTTTAGAGCCTACCAGAGTCTACTAATGCTCACTAAACCCCAAACTTGAAGAAGATTTCCTAGGTAGTAGCCTAGTAACCTTCAAGGCAACAGGTATTAGTTGCAAATGCAATTATTATATTTAGCCATATTCTGGTACCCATGTCTCCATGAGTGTGTATCTGTAACAAATAAGAAGAAGGGAGAAAGAAATAAAGTGAAACCCCATTTTTTCTCCTTTTAAAGCAGTGAAAGGGGCACAAACCTCTATAAATAATTATTTAATAAAAAGAACAAATGTTTCATTGTCATCCTCTTATATCTCTAGAGAATATATTTTCATAGAATCAGAATCACAGAATATGCCGAGTGGGAAGGGACCCACAAGCATCATCTACTGACTGAGAAGAGTCTGTTTTGAGTGAAAAACAATAAAAAATGTGACCAAGAGCAGGAACACCTCCTATGAGAATTAGGAAGAGAAGTTGCTTTTAATACAGTGCAATCAAAAGCTCAAATCAGAACTTCAACCTGTATAACCCCAACTTAAGAAAATCCCAAACTTGAATCTTCTCCAAAACCAAACCTTATTGCAAGAGACATGATGTCCCCATCTAATGCTCCTGGCTTTCAAGCCTGACAGGTCTGAGTTTTGTATTGGACACATTAGTGGGATAGTGCTAGTTCAGAACCATGAAACCTCTTTGATTAACAAAATTCACAGTGGTGCTGAGGGCTGACATTGGACCTGTTCACCACTTAATTCTCATTTAAGCCCTCAGGCTTAAGTGAAAACTATTTACCTTGTGCTGACTTTCTGCACGGAGGTGAATTTCATTCTGTGTGAGATCTGCCCATGCAACACAACCTGAAACCTAAAGAGGAATGAGAAATATCTCTGTTCCCTCAACATGTCCCCGATTTCCTCTTAAAAAATGTCTCTGGTAATTGCTTTCAAATGCTGGCATGTAGGCACACTTTGGAGGAGGTTCTCATTCAAAGAAAATGTGCAAATTTCCAGGGCTGATTTTGGTTTTTGGAGGATGGAGTTACCTAAAACAAACCCTTAAAAAAAGTAAGAAGTTGCTATTTCTCTAACAAATGTATCTTTCTTTTTCAGTCTGACAGAGTGAAACGTCAATCCTGAGGAACATTTGCATGTAATTACACAGCTCATCTAGCTTTTCTGGATTGAGAGATATGTCATGCAAGCCAAGCACCAATATACAGTAAAACAGACTAAATCCTAATTAGTTTCAACTGCTTTTGGGGTTTCTTGGTGAAAATGCACTTTAAAGTCAGCTGATGGTTGCATATTATTGTCCCACTAAAAAGCATTGCAAGAACTAAGCACTCTAAACTCCAGCTATTACAATAATTTATTCCTTTTGTTGATCTAAAGATGCAGAAGTCCTCATCTTCTCATCATAACTAACTTAACAAAACTCTCTGGTGATGAATTGATCTTTTTCAACCTGCCAAGTTCCTGTAATAGACTAAAAGTGAAACAGTCTTTAATTTAGTCTTAACATTAAATCTCAATAAAACACTCAAACAGCAGCTTCTGCTGGCATTATGAATGCAGCAGTTCCAGTTTGTGGATGGATGAATTTTTCTTTGTCTCTTTACGCAGTAGACAGTACCCATGGTTTATCAGGTAACATGGTTAACCCCAGAATTGACTTTACCATGGTTTGGATTACGATACTAAAGCCCTCATGTACACAGAGTACTCACTAAAGTCGCGTTACGGTGAAGTTTAAGAAACACTGAAGAAATACATCCAGTTTGGTGTCAGCCTTTCATCAGCCTTAAATCAATTTGTAGGGGAAACTTGCACACAGAAGCAAAGTCAAACCCAGTGAAGTTCAGAGTTTTCATCTCTCATTGCCATAGGATTCCCACCAGAAGACCACATCAGGGAATGAACTATCAGTAAAGATGTGTGGATCTGTTCCTATAGCACAGTGTTTCTTGAAAGAAATCTACTGTTACCTACAGAAATGTCATTTGAAATGCTATCAAACCAGACACACACAACACCAGTGAATATTCTTCAATTCTCAGAGCCTGTGTTGGTTTTTCTCATAGCTCGTCCACGTAGTAAGAAATTTCACATTTTCCTGCTGTTCAAGGGTCCGATGCTGCCAGCAATGCTGCCAGCAGCAACTCTGTTGCTCTCCACAGAGCCTTTCACAACTGTAAAGCACCTTTTTTTTCTTCCCTCATAAGCTTTTTTGTTCACTGTTGGCCACATAATGTTGATAATAATCCCTTCAAGGGAAAGAAGTTTACAGGCATAAAAATTACCTTTGTGCCTTGTAAGGCAACACAATCTCTAGCTCCCCGTGGTAATTTGTCATAGGAAAATAAAAGTGTTTAATGGTATTGACCAGTGCTACATGCTCAATCTTCTTTGAGAGCCCAAAACTTTCGATCATGGGTTAGATACTAGCCAGCCATGCATGCTACAACTATATAAAGCACAGATCTTTAGTTTAAACTTTCTGCTTTAAAAAAAATGTACATTGTTCTGGCATTTTTCAGATATGTTCTACTAATTACTGTACATATATAAAACTTTTTCTGACATAACCTTCATGTCATAGAAAAGTCATGTGGGAGGGGAGAAATTGCACATGGGGCCTCATGTCTGTTATCAACAGCATCTAACCTCACAGAGGTGAAGGCAAAAACCTATCCAGAATTCTTGGAAGAACTGGGTGAAAGGTGCACAGTCCCTTCAAAAAGAGCTTCTTTGGTCATGGCCAGACATGAAAGTGTTAAAGACAACATAAAGGAATAAATTCTGAGTTTGAGCCGAAGAGGAAACCACTGAGACTGCTGCCATCAGGCTGACCTGTTGTGTCTCCTGGTTTCTTCGCAGTTCTCCATCTGTCTTTGTCTGTCTGGTGACCCTTGCCTTCTACTTTGATTGCAAGCTCTTGGGGCTTTTGGAGCTTCTGGGGAATTGGGCCTTTTGGACCCTGCAATGCACTTGGAACTAGTTCATATCTCCTCGTCTTGAACGAGGGTCCCTATTGTGATGATATGGATGATAGTGATGGAGCAGAATTGCCATCCTTTGGGAAATCCTGGTCTTGTGATTATTTTCTCTTTTGGAACCAAAAGTAGACATTTCGCACAGAAAGGAAATTATTTAAAAAAAAAAACTAAACAGCACCATTGAGATGTTTAATCTGAATGACATCACACATAGGTTTGCTAAGTATTACATGTAAAAACATCAGCATAGCATGAACAGTTGTTAATACGACCTAAGGGTCTTAATAAAACTAATTGAAATGTCAGTGACATAGCAAGCATTTTTATCTTTGAAGAAAAGAATGTGGTTTTTTCTTACTGTAACAAAACATTTCAGAATTACTAAAATAGAATGATAGTGTCACGTTTGGTTCAACTTCTTATCTTTGAAAGCATCATAAGAGTTGACACATTCCTGCAAAATATTTCATAGTGATGAAGCCACACTTGTTGGATAGGAAGATGATCTTTCAGAAAAACACTGCCTTAGAGAGCTTAGCTTTGGCCAAATGCTAGAACTCTGTATAATGAAATTATGAGAGGACTTGCATTTCATAGAATCAAAGAATGGTTCAGGTTGGAAGGGACTGTAAAGACCATATAGTTCAATCCCCTCTGCCATGGACAGGGACAACTTCCACTTGACCATCAGCAGCACCCTGTCCATCCAAGGTGTGCAGATCTGCCAGGGGTGAGCCCAGCACAGCCTTTGTTGGAAAAATGAAAGAATGGTGGTGTCAGGAGTCAGACAGGGAAATACCAATGTCTCAGTCAGAAAGCTCTGCTTGTGTGGCCCTTGTAAAACAAACACTCCCTGGGGAGAGATTAGTTTAAGTCCCTTAGTACGGAGGACACTTTTCCCATCACGCTCTTTACTATCGTTGCCCATCTGCATGTCACTTTTATCAGCTCCATGTTAGTTCCTTTGCCATCAATACTTTCTAGTCAGTCTATAGCCAGTTCATCAAAATGGCCCCATAAATTCAGCCTTTCTGCCTCTGCAACACTTTCAGGCAAAATAGACTTGAAACTTCAGCCATGAACAGTTTCAGGTTAGAGCCAGCAGAGAGTGCTGGGACAGCAGAGATCAGGATTGGGGACCTAAGATCTCCTCCTACCTCATGAGGCCCTCTGGTATCTGCACAGTAAAGGTGTTAGGGAAACAAGCACAGTTATTCATGAAGATCCAGAAACCAGAGCCAGAAACTGTCTTTCGTGTGTCTTCAACCCTAAACCAGGTAAAATTGGCCAGTTTCGGCAGAGTTTCACTGCCAGCTTTGGTTCAGATGACCTTTATCTCCTAGAAACAAGAATTCACAGAAAGAAACCCTGTATATACATATGTGTATGTGTGTGTGTGTGAGTGAGTGTGAGTGAGTGTGACTGAGCTGCTGCCCTACTGAATTTCAATAGCCCAGCTTTATCTCGCTTTCTCCATGGGCTGAGTCACATGAGCTGCGCTCCACCAGAAATGTTAAGGTGCAAATCTGCAGCACATCAGCTGCTCCACAACACCGGTGTGAGCTTGCAAGTCATGATGGAAACTGGCAAGGCAGCCCAGCCCTTGCTCTTTGCCAGTTAAGCTACTTCATATTTGATGCAAGGACCTGCCACAGCTGCCTCACAGGGCCATGTGTAAGCACGAGTAACCACAGACCAGCTCTTGTGCTGTAAGTTTGCACCATATATCACAACTTGCTTTAGAAACAGATAGCTGCTGGGCACAAAGGCGATAAAGGGAACAAGAACTGCTCTGAACTCCCTAGGTCATAAACCCCTGTTTGTACTCCTGGTTCTGCAGGGTCTTGACAGCAAACTGCTACAATGCAACAATACTGTAAACAACCAAACCCAGAGCCATGTTCAGTGGGTGCCTTCTGGGGTGTCAGACAAGAGAGGTGTCCTGAAGAGCCTGTCTCCCTTGACAAGTGGCTCAGCACCATCTCCAAAGGTGCAGCAGTGCTGTCTGCACTGGGATTCACCCAACCCAAGGATCATATGAGTCTACCCATGGTGTGTAGGTGTGCTTCGGGGCTCTGTGTGGTGGTTACTGGGTGTCTCTGCAACTTTTGAGGTGCTTTCCCTGCTCTGTGAGTGCCAGGCATTGGGTCTTCCATGCAGAACAGCAGCCACCGCAAGGTAAATGACTTCACTGTAGAGTGAAACTACCAGGTCAGGCTGAGCTCAGATGTGCTCTGTTGTGGGGCAGGGGGAGCTGACACGAAAGAAAAGCAAATCTGCTGCCCACAGCCACTGTCCATCTCCCTCTGTAGTGTTACAAACTTTTAAAGTCCTTCTTTCTGCTCATGTGCTCCCACAGTCCCCACCTCAGCCCAGCTCTGCACCCCCAGGTCCCTGTTACAACCTGCCATTGCCCCTCTGGGAACCCTGTGGGGACAACAGTGCCTGAGAATTGCGGCACAATCCTGCTGGTACAATTTTGTTGAGAATCCTGCTTGGATTGCCCACTTGTTTCTGTGAGCATATTCCATCTGGCTACTAACCTGGCTGGGGGAACACTCCAACACATGGTAGACAAGAATAACCATGTTGTGTTCCCAATACCCCCAAATTAAATGATAAATGTAAAGAATTTACATACAGTCCCAAGGACAAGGAACCCCAAATCCTGAGTCTGCTATTCTTGGCCTCTCACAGCAAGATAAAGGAAAGCCAAATTTTTGTGAGAGTGACTTCTAAACCGAATTTGACATTTTGGAGGTGTTGTCTCAGGTCCAGCTCCGATGGATTTGGGGCACAAACATCCCCTGACAGTGAAAAAGCCTTTTCAGGTGTCTCAAGCCAGGCATCCCAAATCAGTGACCACTTTTGAAAATAAAAACGTAGGTCTGGGAACCTATTCCCACTAAGTCTTGTTTATGTGAGTGCACAGCTACAATGGACTGCTTGTCTGTGTAATGGCCAGACTCTGAGTAAGGATTTGCAGACTCAGCCTCCTAATCACAGCCAGTGGAATCCTGGCACTAATGAAATCAAGGGAAATTTCCCTTTGACTTCAGCTGGATTTCACCTTCTGTGTTCCCACCTAGAGAATGTGATTAACCAGTCTGCTTTTTTTCACCGTAGTGTTGGGAGGCTGTAGTCATTAGTGGCTACAAAGCATAATTTTATTTCTTAGGGTGGAAGCTGGTGTTGAAATCCAAAGCATCATTAATACAGCTTTTTTAATCACATTGCTTCTTGAGCATTTTGCAAACAAGCAAACAAAATGCCTGAAGCTCCCCAAAATAAAATAACTTCACCATTAGCACTTGAACTTGGAAGTACCATATGTCAACCTGGGAGTGCAAAGTCTGCTTTTCATGAGCTGCAAAAACTTCCTGGGGGAGATCTAGGGACCATCAAAAGTTCTTTGGGGGACTCTCTTTTGTAATGAAACTGGGGAATTCTCAGTGGGCTCACCCAGCTGCTGGAAATTTTTCCACAGACACTGATGTGCAGCTCTGTTCCAAAACAAATATCTGCGAGTCCCACACTTCATCCATCTGTTTCACATTTCAAGGAGTTAGTGTTCCACACACAAGTGCATTAAGAGACTGAGAGAGCAAGCTGGACCAACAAAGGCTCATTAAAGAAGCCGGGGGAAGCGGGGGAAGGGAAAGAGGAAAAAGAAAAAGGAAGGGAAGATAGAAAGCAAGCTATTTTCCAAATATTTTATACAGAGCCACTGGGCAGGGTTAGCATGGAGCTGGCAAGGCCAGTGAAAAATCAAAGGATCTCTCCTCTAAAACCCTCTGAAATATAAAATGTTAAGTTCTAGTTCAGAACAATACAGAGACCTCAAGCAGAACCACATTAATGTCAGGGGATAGTGCAAGTCAAATTTATCCCTGATGTCAAATCAACTGGAGAGCAGTTACACCAGGAATGAAGGAGGCTGCAGGTTCCTATCACTTGACCTGACTTCTGCTAAATTTAAAGTCATAAAACATACCCGGTGCTAACCAATAAAAATTAAAAAAACAACTCTGGGGCATTTTTGTAGTTCCCTACTTCTGATCCAAAGCCTTCAGACTGCTGGAAACCTAAGTGAACTGCTCTGCAGCTTTTGTTTTCTGTAATTGTCCCTCACACAGTGCTCTGTAGGGACTGCTGAATGCATTTCATACATTTTTTGGCAGTGGCATTCCGTGTTGTGTTAAGGGTTCATTAATCTGCTTGCCACTAGGCCCCTGTGAAAAGAGGAAATTGTTTCACACTTGCTGAAAGACAGAGAAAAGAGTTTAGAGAGGAAGGAGAAACAGATTAAATGGGAAATACAAGCAATGGATAAACAGGTTTGGGGTAGTGCTTTGTCATGTCTCGGATCATACAAAGGCTAACATGTGAACTCGGGGAATGCGACAGACTTTTGTTCAGAGAAACTGTGCTACTGTGTCATTAATTAGCCCAAGACAGGAGATTTGGCTGCAGCTCATCTCTGCTCAGAGTATGTGAGCTGAAACAATCAAGGCCCATTTCCAGGATAAGATGGCAACGGAAATGAAGGGGGCGTAAGAAAGATATTTGTAAAAGGAGCAGGACTTCAGTAAACTGAAGTCATGAATCAAAGACACAATCATTTCAGGGGAAATAGGCCATTGGGCTGGAGAGAAATGATTTTTCTGAGAAAGGTGGGGTAGCACTGGCCCGTGCCAGGTCTGCCAAGTGATGCCCAGCAGCCCAAACAGGTTCACCCAATTAACTCAGTCTGGACTCACAGTGTGGTACCTGGGGCATTCCTATGGCCAAGGCCGAGAATTAAAACACCCTCAAGGCCTGGAGATGCATTTTGTCTCCCAATATGCTTTCTAAATCTTCATCTAAACTCCCTGGCACACAAAACAGCTGGAAAAAGCACAGAGTCCTCAGTTTCACACTGCTGTAGATGGCTGGAAGGAAAGACCAGAGGAAATGTTTTCTCAACCTGACTTAAATCTTATGGTTACCTATTGATAGTGGCAATCAGAGACAAAAGAAAGAGCAAGAGCTGCTATCACCACACACCAAACAGGTCTTGGGGAACAGTCTTCTGTGTCCCACTGACTTGGATGCCTTTTGTATAACCAGTCATATACATAAGGGTTGCAGGATCAGGGCCAATTCTGTGCTAAAGGAGCAGAGATCAGACATGCAGTAAGGATGACATATTGTGTTTTCACAAAAAAAAAATGAACAAACCACCGTGGTTTGAGTTTACAGAGCTATCAAACATCCCTCTGAAGATGAGTGGAAATTCTGATAAATGGTTTCAGCATTGCCTCACATAAAAATGTGCTGTCCAGGGTGGGCTTTAGTTTTTCTTAGTGATTATGAACTGTTCAGGCAAAACAAAATTTGAAGATAATTTAGATTGGAAAAATCTATTTTGACTGGAGCTGCTGCATAAATTCTTATTGTGAACTAACTTTAATAAAGAGCTTCTTCCCTTGCTCCTTATGAGCTGTAATAGAAACAGACAGGTTGCTCTGGCCAGATGGCAATACGATTTGCAACATCAGGTTTGACATGTTTAAACATTTTTGGCTGGTTCTGAGTGCAATCACCTCTTGCAGAGAGCCACTTGGACTCTACCCATAGCTTGGCTGCTCAAAAACAAGGTCATACATTGTTGACTAAGAAGCTCCAGTGTTTAACATTTCATCTTGCACTTACATTACAAGGTAGTTTGGTTGGCACCTCTGCAGAAGGAAAGGATGTTTTCTTCAAAACTCTGATAAATGTTCCTGCCTTGCCTTTTTCATCCTGCAGTGCCTTGCTTGTTTGACAGCATTTAATTTCTGCATGAAGGTAAAGGTGGGCAGATGTACTTGTGCTTTGACATCAGAGAGAGTGTTTGGCAAGGCACACCTCCCCTCACTATTGCTCATCCCAGGAGTGGCCCTTTTCCTTTTCTTTTCCTTTTTTTTTTTTTCTCTCTTCTTCATTGGTGTTTCATGGAAATTTGCAACAGGCCAAATGAACAGGAATAACCCATGACATTATGCCTCCCATCACTGAGTCACTGCTGGTAGAACTGGGATGGAGTCCTGTGCTCCTGTACCACAAAGGGGCCTATGGTTTCTCAGATACTTGATTGACTGTTAAATGAATGGCAAGCACTTCGTTCTCTGTAGTGTGTCATGATTAATTCATCTCCCTCTCATACCCCACTGTACATGTTGTAGTGGGCTTCATTCATGAACTGAAAAAGACCTGAGTAATGCTCCCCTACTCTCAATTTTGTTTCTCCATAGAAGGTCACAAAATATACCATGGCTGCAGGTGGTCTAATGTAAACAAAGCAATCTGGCCAGAATTCAAGGCTCAGCGATATAATATTGTCAAGTGATCATTTTGTTGAAATAGTTGGATGCCTATAAAACATCTGCAAATGCTAAGTTTAAAATACAAATAAAGCCCAAAGTTGGAAACTCCTCAGACTTCTGGTGAAAACATTGTTTTGTAGAACACAGCTCTTCTTGTCCCATGTAAATCTAAAGCTGAATGTGGACAAACAGCTTAGTTCCTGATTGTGCCAAGAAAATGAGCTTTGCATGGGTGCAGAGTGCTTTTATTCCTGCAGAAGCACAGCCCAGCTTCCCAGAGGAAAAAGTGATGGGAGAGCAATAAAAATCAGTTTGGGAACTGGGGGAAGAAGGCTCAGGGTGATATTCTTGAAGATTGTGAAACCTAAATTAAACAGAAGAATGAAATCATCTTTCTGTTACTGATTTAGCACTTGGCTGAGACATTAGACCCTGTCCTGAGAAAAGCCCATAAATGGTATCACCCCAGGAGAGAAACGGTGAAGGCATTAAGTCATGGGGATGTTCATCTGAGAGAGAGGTCCCTGCTGACTTTCTGATGGCCCACAAAGGGAGAGTCCCTATCTGCTGGAGCAGAGGAAGATGAAAATGCCACTTTAGTCTGTCCCACTCTTGTTCATCTGTGTGCTGAAAAGCGAACTAAGGGACAGAGCCAAAGCTCCCTCAGCTCACCTGCTCCAGACAAATTGAGGGCTTGCCAGCAGAGTAGCATCCACTGAAGGAGCAGTGGGAACTGAGGGAGGGAAAAGTCAGGAGCTAGGTGATTTAGGAGGGTACAAGAACTTCCACAGGAAAGGGCTTAAAAAGGGCAGCTGCCACCTCACCTTACCCCAGAGATGAAGGATAATACAGCTAAACCTTCCCTCTAAGCAGCCAGCAGGAGCCCTTAGGTTTTGGTTTAGCACTTAACAAACCTGAACCAGGGGAGGGAGGAAGAGGGGGATGGAGAAAGGATTTTATACCTACTTTTCCATGTTTGTTTTTCAGCCCTGATGACTTTTCAGCTAACACCCTTACTCACATTTCCCAAGTAAGACCCTGGCTCTGGATTCTGGGGGTTAGAGGACCAAGTTGTTTTGCTGCTCTCAGCATATCCGCAGCAATCTCTGCTGCTGAGGAGACACCGTGCATTGTAACAGCAGGTGGTGTTGCAGGTTAGGAGTGAGCTACAAAGCAGAGTTTTGCTCAGCTCCTAACTGCACAATGCCTGGCTCGAACCAGTGCTATTAGTCTCTGAGGCCCCGTCTAAGCTACAGCTTGAGCAGCGCTCGCACTTGCAGCTGTGCTGCGTTCAGAACTGTCGGCAGAGGTTTCCTGGTATGGTTTTTCTATCCAGCTTTGAAGCGTAGGATTTCTCTAACAATTGTGTGAGCTGAAATCATGCTCTTGACTATCCCTCTGGGTAATATGTCACTTAATTGGTTAATACGCTTATAATATCGCTTAAAGTCATAGCGGGCGTGGACACAAATGGCCTTGAAAAGCAGCTTCAAATGCAATTATAAGCCTTAGTAGCTTTTAAAAGAAAGAGAGAAAAAATGTCCCCCCTTCTGTCACTGGCACAGGTAGGAGTGATCCTGTAGATAGTGCAAGAAAGGCCTTTGGCATTTTTACCATGGCACCAGGTCATTGTTTCAAGCAGCGTGTAACGAGCATTTTCTCCACTGGGCAGCCCTGGGCAAGGTTAGGTGATGCCAGGTTTCCACTGCTGCTGGAAGCACTCTCTTTCAATAGCTCTCAGGAGGGTCACCCATGGGCTGTGAAAAGTGGACAGTATCTGAGGACACCAGACCCCTTGGAGCATCAAGACAGCCATGGTTGTGATGCTGAGCCCTCCAGCAGCCTGGGGAGTGGGAACTATTTTGTATGCTGTTTCTGTGATAGCGTGGGCATTTCCACCAGTTCCCTTTATGTCTCCCTCAGGAGCAGTGGTGTTCCCCACAGGGGCAAGCAGAGCTGGGGCAGGACTCCTGCAGCCCATACATCACTCCTGCTCTCAAACAGGGCATCCCACAAGGCATAGCTCTCCTACAACAGTTTTCATAAATGAATAAATAACCAAATTCTTCATTCCTAGTTTCCAGACAAATGACCAGGGCTTACCTGAATTTTCTAGAAGTGTAAATGTCCCTCAAGTATTAAGCAAATATTGCTCCCCAGCAGCCTACAGACCCTGCTGCCCTGCAGATGCATACAATTCAGTTCTTGTGTGAAAAAAACATACACGTTAATGATATATTCAAACTGTAACAAAGCAGTTAATTCATTTGCTAATACATCTTTTCTGCTTTAGAGCCTATCAAGTAATGAACATTTAATGACCTATTCATTTTCCTAAGAACTGCTGCATGGCACGGTGGAATCAATACAAAAGATGACCATTTTCACGCATCAGATAATCTTATCTACAAGGTTAAGATAATATTATGTTAATGTTTCCTGCATTATCTTGCATGCTTTCGGCTCCTTTGAGAGGCATTCATTTGGTTTTAGCAGCTTTTGCAAGCATTTTTGCTTCCTCGGTGGTTTCGGTTTCATTTTAGCTTTACAGTTTTTCCCAGCACTTGGTCAGACTCAGCAAACAGTAGTGAAAAAAACAAACAGTCAGAAAAAAACCCCAAACAAACAAAACCAAAAACCTAACAACAACAACAAAAAACCCCAATACTACAGGCAAATGCTACATTTGACCTGCTTTGACCTCCAGTTTACTCTGTAAATCAGAACCAGAGCAGACAGTAAAGAAAGGCCAAGCTGCAGCTGAAGTACGGCTCTTAAACTGGCTTCTGAGTGCTTGCTATGAATAATAATTGAACCCAAATTAAAAACAAACAAAACCAAAATAAAACCCTTTCAGATTAATATCCCTCTCAGCCTTCAGTTTGTGCAAAGCCAGGCCTGGAAGGCGTGGAACCGATGTCATCCACATGTGGGTCCTCTCACAGCAAGGAACGTACACCCTTGGAAAACTCAACCTCCAGCTCCCCCAGTGCCATCAATGGAGTCAGAGGTCCACCAGGGGCTTGGGGTGGCATCCCCGGGTGTGCTTTGCTGTATGGCTGTCCTAACATGTGGCCACAGAGAAGTGTGCTGGGCCAGCATGTGCCTGTTACATGTGAACAAGGCTGCAATGCGCTCCCTGCCAGCAGTGCCAAAAGTGTCTCGGGGTGGTACTTGGTGTGCTTCATGCTGTAACTCCAAGGTGTACCCAGAGCCCTCATGTGCATTCGTGGTAGCTACATAATATGCACTTTCAGGAGTCCCTGAATACTTATTTGCCTCTCTAAACACAACAATGAGGCTTGCTATGGTCTGTTGGGTCAAAACACTTTTTTAAAAGTCCCTATGCACTGATTTTATCAGAATGCCTCAACAGCACCAAGCAACAGTCCTCTAATGCACCAGATAAATAAACTAAAATGCATTAAAATGCATTAAAACATATCTGAGCAGCATTGTGAGGAAGCTGCACAAGAGGTTGCATGCAATAGCCGGGGTCCACACAGCCCAAAGACCTGATGTCAGCTGTGGAAACAAAGGGTGCTTGCACCACCACCATCTTCACTTCCCCTGGGTTCTGGAAGAAACCGAGCCCAAACAAAGCTCAAGCAGTCCTGCTACCAAAGCAGAGGGCCTGGTTAAATATCACCACTTCCACCTCACTGTGTATTTCCTTGTGTATTTGCTCCTTCCTACAAGTAGCACCCAGGATTATATGAGCTGACAGCAGGTTTGGGAACATAGACATGCACATGAGTGGAATCTGGAGGAAGGGACCTGGCACATCCTGGCTACTGGTCATAGCGTCCTGCACGAGCAGATGTCTAGGCAGCTCCCCTCCACTCTGTGCAGCTCTTTCATACAGCAACCCTGGAGAAAGAAATATTTGTAAAAACTGGAAAATGAGCTGGCAAAGCCAAAGAAACCTGGCAAGTGTAGGTGTACTGACACAGCCTGTTTCTCAATTCGGTTCTTTTTGAGCATGTGTTGCCTACCACCTCTGACCAGGCCTCTAGGTGCTACTCCTCTAAAACAAATAAACAATTTTATTATGAAATGAGCAGTGATATTGCTTTTTCAAGCTCAGTTCCACATCAATGTGCCACATATTGCTGGCTTTGAAGACATGAGCGCATTTCCACCACCAGCCAGAGCTGCGAGTTCTCCAGTTTTCTACTGGATCTTGCAGTCCTGGGCATGCTTCTTTTGTCCACAAAAGCCCTAGATCCCCTGAGCCTGGCTTTTGGTCTGACTATGCCTTCAGTATCTGAGATGGTACAGAAAACCCTTAAAAAAAACATTGATCCAATCAATTGCTCCAAAAGCAATGGATAAACATAAATAATGGCAAACGTTGCTGTTTTACGCAGAAGAGGTTTCATACCATTAAGGAGACACAGATATTACAGAAACTATGGAAGAAAAAATTAGATTGTCATGAAAGTTAGTTTTCTCTCTTAAATTTTGAAACACACTGAATTTTTTTTACCTGAACACTGTGATTATTTTTCAGGGTCTTGCTGTAGTGCTTAAAAACAATAGGCTGTTGTTAAGCCTACTGTTGTTTAAGCATTATTTTTAAGGCCTATAGGTAAAATAAATAATAAAAATAAAAACAAACAAACCCAAGCAAGAAAACAAACAAAAATATGAAAAAAATATTGTTGCTTTGATTTATCCTTGCACAATACCAATATTTTAACTCTGCTGAGAATCGAGTATCATCTGTAAGTATTACGACTCCTATCTGCAGGCAGCCCTAGCAGGACAGAAGATGTAATCAGGTGGGCATCTCTGGGGATGCTTCATAGCATAAAGGATTTTATCCTGTCTGAGCACAAATACCACTCTCAGATTCTTATGTCAGAGCAAAAAGGGAGGGGACAGGGAGAGGGATTTTTTTTATGCAGGTTTTTTTTTTACATCGGTCCTACAGATGAGGTGAGATGGACAACAGCTTTGGCAATGCATTGTAATAACAGAGCTATGGAAAGTGAAGTGGGGAAGCCACTAATTGCAGACATAACTGTCCAACTTTGGGGGAATTACTGTTCACACAAACCTGTAGGGTGCTTCCACTGACTTCCTGCAAGTTTGAATCAGGTCCTTTGTCAGTGGCTAAAACTAACCTGGTTTACTCAAACTGAAGATTAGTAGAGTGAAGCATTCTGCTTGCCATGGAAGAGTAGAGAGGCACAAGCCATAAGCAAACCTTCAGTTGCAGCAGAAGGACCTAGGAGCAGCCTGAACCACCAAAATGAGCCATGATGTTTCTATTAAGACAAATATGTCTCCCTCCTCTGGGGAAGAAACCATATTAGAGCCGAAAAAGCCTTCCAGCAATAACCATAATTCTGTGGTGTTATTGCACAACCTCTGCTGTAAAGTAGGGGAGAACCAAAGAGAATACTGTAAAGAAGCTCCTTGAAATAAGAGGAGAAACCCCTTGACAACTGGATGATTGGTTGAAATTAGTTCCACTACACAAAGGCAACTATTCTGATTAAATCCATGAGAATTAAGCTCTAACACTGAAGAATAAAAACAGATAGAGAGACAGGTTGAGAACACAGTTTTTACACAGCTGCACAGATCAAAACCATCCACTATTGCTTAGAGTAACAGTGACAATTACTAGGAAGGATTTTAAAGGAATAGATACTGGAGACGCACACAGAAAGAAAAAGGGAAGATTGAAGTTCTCAACAGCAGGGAGAAGGACAAAAAAAAAAAAAAAGACAGAATGAACTTTTCCAGAACACACCAGGAAAACTCTGCAAGATAGGGTCTTTGCAGCTAAAAGGCCTGTTAGGAAATGGAAGTCTGGATGACTAATTAAAATAGTCTCTTTCAATAACTGACAAGGGAAAATGCCTCAGTTTTCCCACCTATAATAAAAGTGGACTAATCAGTTCTCTGTCAACAAAGAGGTAGCCCAGAATTAGAAATGGTTCAAAATTGCTATGAGAGCCTTTTATGTTAAATGTTGTATGGGCTGTATTATTTCTGGGGCTGATGCTTCCACAGCTGAACTTATAAACAGATGGGACATTCCAGCAAAGGGGACCTCCTGTTTCAGTTTCATACTCTTAACCTCATTAGTATAAACAGTATCTCCTAATTGTAAATGAACGTTTTCCTTTGCCCTTACTGACCTTTCCAGAACTGTCTTCTCCACTGGCTCTTCTATAGCAAAGCACCAACTCCCTGCCTCCATATATTCTCTCTGCCCCTTCTTTTCCACATTCTGTTCAGGAACTGGCCTATTGTCTTTCAAGCTTATGTGAATTGTTGTTTTTCCCCCTTACACAGTGGATTCTCATTGTTAATATGTGAGTTATATGATTACCCACAGCTGGAAGTTCACTTCTGTAACCATATAGCTATTTCCTGTATTTTTAGAAATGGCTTTTTCCAGCCCCTCTTACATCTAGTCCCAGTAGTACTGGTTTTAAATAGAAAGTTATATTTATCTACAAAGTACTCAGTCCTGGCATCCCTCAAGGGACCTAAGAGTCATTCTTCATTTCACACACGTGAGAGGTCTACAGAGATTAGTTTGTGATGGTGAGAGGGACCTATGGCTGGGCCATTGTTCTTCTATGAAGGGGCATCACAAGCATTGTTGCTCTCTTGGGGCACAAAATCAACCCATGACCTGTGATTAGTCCTTCCACTCAATTGCTCTCTAAAGTGGACTGCAAAGTGGTTGCTTGTCAGAAGCATCTCAGATGCATTGAGTGCTGCATAAGATAGGAAGCTCATTTGCTGTTTTTACAGCTATCAGCAGATTTTAATTCTGAGTTTACTCAGAAAGGCTCTTGCAGGTGGCCTGCCATGAGTCTGTAGGACAGAAACAGATGGATTTGTGGAAGGTGAGAAGACGCTGCTGCATTTGGTCTTAAAGACTAGAGGGAAACAGAGTGACAATGAGTGCTAAGAAAAAGGCAAGATCTAATGCAACAAAGGCCGAGAGAGTAGATCACTGCCTGCATTGGATGTTTGTCCCTTATTAGAAATGCTATGTGATAGAAAGCTGAATGTAGGACCAGCACACACATTCCAACCACTGCAGGCCATTGCAACATCTCCACAGTGTGCATATGCCAGCTGGGGGAGAAACCCATATATTTATCAGGCTAATCTGTTTTTAAAATACTGTGACTGTGAATAGTGCACATAAGCTATCTATGACTTAATAGCTGAAAGGTTGTTTTATTCTGCACATGGCCCATTCGAGAAGAGCATTGCATGAAACGGGACCTGTAAGAGTGGGCAGAAACACCAGCAAGCCTGTAACTTTTGTCCCTCCTTCATTTGCCCAATATAGGGAGATGACAATGACTCTATCAGTCATTCTTATCTCTCACCCCTCCTATTCAATTAAAATTGGCTCCATGGGAACCATGTGTATAAAGGCTTGGCAAAATTGTCAGTACAAAAAAAAAAAATCTAATAGAAGGTCTTATGGTTTTTGACAAAATTATAACTGAAACAGAGAAGACTGAGGAAAGGACCCATTGGTCCTATGGCCAAAAGAATAATGCTTTTTTAAGTCCTGTTAATTTGAGATCACACCACTGACTTGTCTCAAATCCATAACTCCAAAGACTTCCAATAGCTGCAAAGGAAAATGAAAGGTTTGAAACAAATGCAAAATATCTCCTCACCCAACTGCAGGAGGCATGCTCCTTGATACCTACCACCTGCCACTCAAGAAACTAACCAAAACACAGAGTCTAACTCCTCCTGAACTTAAGCAAATTTAATTATTCTGAGGTTACATCTAAATATTACAACTACCCTTACAAAAAACTGAGGTACCGCCAGCCCAGCTGGTAGGTCTTCTGAATGCATGAGCTTGGGACCAGGCACATTAAAGTCACACTTGCATGGAAACTCAGTCATGCTGTTCCTGGAGCAAATATTGATTCATTGTGTGAGACATCTGCCTCTCTGCCCCGCACCCTGAGCTCCTCTCATGCCATGGGGATGCTGTACAGGACACCCTTTGTACAGAAGCAAGTTGTTTTAAAGCTGAGAGATCACACCCTGATCATCTGACTTTTGCTGTGGGATCTTTTCTTTTAGGCCCCTGTTACAAAGACATATAACATGGAAAGGCTCAATTTTCCACAAAGAAATATTTTGCTGTACAAGTGTTCCTGTGAAGACATCATTTCATGACTGCCCTGGTTCAGTTTAGAGAATGCGTGAGGGGAGGAGGGGTTAAAAATACTTAAGAAGAAAGTTTCCCCAGAACTACTCCCTGTTGAGTACACAGGGGGGATAAGCTTTGACAGTTTAGTTTTAAACAAGAGATAACATCAAATAGGCCCATGGGACTGGTTCCAATTATCAACCCAAACAAAAAGAACAGCTGCACCCAAAAAGGCCTGTGCTTACAGTCATATTTCATTTTAACCACATTACAAAGAAAAAGTCTCATGATATACAAGGCTTTTGGGTTTTCTTTTTAATTCCACAACGTATTTAGTAAGCCACCACATCATATGGTATAGAGATGCACAGTCAATTAAGCAGGCATTTCATTAACATTGCTTTTATACTCACATCAAAATGTCTTAGGTTAATCAAACCATTACATTAGAAGGGAAAGCTACAAAAAGGAAATAACTGACAACTCTACCTACAAAATCCATGACTTGATGTGGATATTGTTCCTGGTTGCCTGTCAAGGTAAAGTATCTTGGGATTGTATTTCCTTGGAGTTTTCACAATGATAATGAGAACAATTATATTTCTCCATCTGGAATCCATTAAATATGATTATGATTGCTGACTTTCCTATCCTTATTACTATCTGGATTAGCTAACCCCATTACAAAGACCATGCTCCCAAAGCTCACTTGCAAATATTGTTATATGATTTCCTGTCATCCAACCAGAGCGTCTTTCTCCTTCTCTCTCCCTCTCTCTCATCTTTCTGTTCATGTACCATTTAACAAACTACTTTGCCCTTGTCTCAATTATAAGAACCCTAATAGGTTCAAACTCCCAGATGACCTGCATTTGCAGGTGTTTAAGAGGGGGAAGATCAGCTGCCCTATGTGGTAATGACTCTTGTGTTGCCTCAATCAAGCAAATGGGTCTGGCCTGTAACTTGCAGGTGCTACAGGGTGGAAACTTAAACATCCTGATCATTTATTTCATGTCGAATATGTGAATATTAAGCAAGAACTCTTAAGAGAGATGTTATTACAGAGAAGACAGATGTTTTGTACCAGAAATTAATAATTGTACCTCTCAATTCAGAAAGCCGAATTATTGGCTTATGTCTTCCCGAAGTCTCTGGTTTTCATTCTGTGTTCATTTGCACTGTTTATAAATGCAGAGCAATTCCAGCAGTTTCATTGAAGTTGCTCCAAATTTATACCAGTATAGTAAGGATTAGAATGTATCCTTATTATCTGTTGTAGCTGTTTCTATCTGTAATGATTGTTTAATGACTATTTAAGATGTGCTGCCCGGGGTTGTCTAACCAAACAGTTTTTATTAGCTTTCAAATGAATGTATAAAGTTATACCTAATCAGTAGTATAACTTCAGTATTGAGCAAGGTAAAGGTAGGAAAAATACAAAGGTCAAAAAAATTAATAATTTCATAGAATCATAGAATAGTTTGGGTTGGAAGGGACCTAAAAATTCATCTAGTTCCAGTCCCCCTGCTGTAGGCAGGTACACCTTCTACTAGACCAGGTTGCTCCAAGTCTCCTCCAAACAGGCCTTGAACAATTCCAGGGATGGGGCAGCCACAGCTTCTCTGGGCAACCTGTTCCAGTGTCTCACTGCCCTCACAGGGAAGAATTTCTTCCTAATATCTAATCTAAGCCTATCCTCTTTCAGTTTAAAGCCATTACCCCTTGTGTGTTTCTATTACTAATTATTATTGTGGATGTCTATAAGGCAGTTATGTCATGACATCCAGGAAAAATATATTGCGGAACAAATAATATTTTCGTCGCATAAATTTTCTTAACTAAATTATGGGAAATTGGAATTGTTACCAAACTTCTTGAAGTCAACAGAGAAAATCACCTCAACAAGCCCAGTGCCTTTGGATCAGGCTTGTGGCAAAAACAGTTGTCCACACGTCGCTACTCTTGAATCCATTTCAGCTGCTCCCTGTTCATTTTTACATTTTTTTCTTACAGCACCATTGTGGAAACAATGCCTTCATTAAATTTGGAAAAGTACAACTGAGAAGGGGCTTTGGGAACCGTGTGTCTTACGGAAGCATGCTATGTGATCTAAAAACAAAACTTATGAGTTTCTCCATTTTTTCTGTAAGGAGTCAGGTATATTTTAATTAGTGTAGTCTAATGAATCCTTTTTACTGACCAGCTGAGCACCAGCAACTGACTGTATGTATTATTTGTCCACTACAAGTATGGGCTGTGTGATATTTGCTTAAAACTCACTGAGTGTTACACTGACTCACTATCCCATGTTTGTGTCCGGCTAAGGGCCAGTTCCCACAGCTCAGCTGACATACATTCATTAAGCTCCAGTAACACGATCATATTTTAAGAATACTAATTGTCATAACTGTGGCTATCACTAATCTGCGGTTGCACTGAAGTCTACCAAGTACCACCAGTATGAAATTTACATTGAAAAGTAAAACGTTTTAATTACATTTCCTTTACCAAGCGAATTAAATATCCAAGTTGCTCAGTGACTCATTTCCAAGTGTCAGCAACTCAGACCTTCTTTGCTGTTTAAAACCTCCTTTTGTGTTTCCATCTTGTGTCCAGATCCTTCTGTTATTTCTTTCTTGTGCTGATGATAAATTTGCAAGGCCACAGCGAGTTACACAGCACAAGCACTATCCACAGCAGTAGGAGCATCACTGTTGATGGGCCAGCAGAATCAGAGTAGCAAAGCAGATATCTGGCCTAACTGAAACTACCACTGAATCATTAGTTGTCCTTCATGTTGTTTCCTACTCAAGGAAAAACATCTTGCAGCAACATGGGCACCTCAAATCTAACACTCATGAGGAATTTGCAATGGGAAGGACAGCCCTGTTCTCTTCTGTGATGTTTTTTGGGTGCCTGGAAGAATTATATCTTCCATGCTCATAACACTGGATATATCAAGACATGATCACACTTCACACCTTGCAATCATGATGTGACACACGTAGAAGAGAAATTTTGTTCATGTCCTTATAAGCAGATCAGCTTGGTAAGGCCTCCTCTTGGGGCCGTATACTGCAAGACAAACCCAAACAGCAAAAACAGTATCATAAGTTTTAAGTAAAGTTTTTATGAGATGAACTATGAACTTTAAAAAGTCTGGAATCTTTAGCAATTGCTTATTGCCTTCAGGATAGATGCAGTTAGTATAGTGCCTTGTGGGCATGCCCTTAGCTGCAATCCTCATTGATGTTCTTTTGCTACTGCTTTCAAAACTGTTAAAATTCCTTTGCTCAAGTGTTCTTAGCACTTATGTTGATAGGGAATACTTCAAAGGATACATCTTTACTTTATCAAATCTGCTGTAATTTTGTAGACAGAATCAAAGAGGTTCATTTTAAGTCTAGTCAAGTTTGCCAACTGTCCTAAGCTCAAGAAATCAATTCCATGCTGCCATGTAATCAACCTAAATGAGAAGCCTGGAACACAACAGGGCAAACTTCTCCTTGGTGAAACTACATTTGTTTCAGCACATTTACCACTGCAAATAATTTTGTCCTATTATTCTTACTCCCATGCTTTTTCTATTTCTCCCGTTCTTCTTAAAGCTTCCCTGATGTATTCAGCTCCACAGCTGTATTGATAAGCAGCTGACACATCAGTCCCCAAACACAGCTCTCAATGGTGTCTGTTGAAAGTACAGCATCATGTACTTGCTTCTCTTTCTCACAGAAGTCTTCTCCAGCACAAAAAACCTTGCTGGGTGTTCTCATGCAGTTATTACAACAGCAAGGCATTTAATGAGGGTCCACGCACTTGGCAAGCTTTTATGAACAAATAGCAAAAGACAAAACAGTAGCTTTGCAGCTGAAGTCCTGGACATTATCCTGCACCTACTGTGGCAACAAAAACACTTTCTTTTTCCTTAACAACTTAAATACAATTGCAAACCTCACGTCAGTGCTACTGACTCATCCCTCATGTTGTGCTTGGTGCCACACATAACTATGTTTCTAGCTGAAGCTTTAGTTTAAATTATTATGAATCCTATAGTCATGATACAAAAGGTATTTTTTTGTTTGGTGGTTTTTTCCATCCTGTGAAATATTTGTAAAGAGAGTGTAAACCAAAGGAAGAGATCTGAACACACTGTACAATTTCTGCAGGAAAAAATGTGTGCAAAACTTGGAAAGCTACAAATCTTTTTGAGCAAGCTGCTTATCCTCATCCAAACCCACATGAAATGTGTAGAATAGAAGTTACATAGAAGGATTCTCAACAATCTTCATCCCTATCCTAACTGGATGAAGAGACCTTTAAAAACTCTTTTTACCACTGTGCAAGGCCTGGCCCGCTTCAGACTTTAGGACAAGGTCAATTTGGTTTTGTTCTCTCCAAAAGTCTTCTCTTGAGTGTAGGCTTGGACAAGTTTTGTCCCAAGTGAGATTCACAGCCTTCAGAAGCATTATTAAGGTCCTCATAATGCGTCTTGTACCACAGAAAATAGACTGAAGATTATTGCCCTTTTGGGAAACATGTCTCCCAGAAGTTATCCAAAATTAGTCTAGATTCAAAAATGCAAAATATGTGGCAGAACTGTCAGACAATTTTCAATAACAAGTCCTGCAGATGCAAGATTAACCCTGTTTCAGAAACAGCAATTCACTTTACAGAGCATCTGCAGTTTCCAGAGGGAGAATATTTTCTTTCCTTATGATTTTAACCTCAGGAAGTTTTCCCTGATATTTGAGTTCAGTTTTTATTTTCAATGGTATTTTGGTTAGACCATGAAACACTCAAAAAAATGTGTCCTGTGTTAATGCTATATTCACCTTAAAAACACAATTCTTAACCTTTTTGGTGTTGAAATGAAAGCCTGACCCTGATGCAGACAATGGTCACAGTCATGTTGAATTCAACTAGATTTCCATATGAAAGAAGATACACTCCATGAAGATTTTAGTTCCCGCTTTGTCTTATACTTACATCTTCTGACAAGGAACCGACCTTGAATGTGTCCTGGAATCTAAAAGAGATGACAAAGCAAAGTCAAGGCATACACAGCCACACACCTTGGCTCCAACACACTGCTTTTTGAGTGAATAAAGTTTGGATGTTCTCACCAGCTTAAAGATGTGAGTTTCTGCAGAAAGTCTCTGCTTCAAGTCTCTGCAGAAAGCCAAATGAAAAAATAGGTAAAGTACATACAGAAATACATAAACATGTATTATGTATTAACAAAAAGCCAACAAGTGTTCCATGATAGCTTAAATATCACTTTCTTGGTCTTGTGCTTCCAGCTGCCTGGCTTAAGGCCTTCAGTGCATAAGAAATTTGTTTACATGGAGTTCAGGCTTTGTAATGCTGCATTTCAGAGCAGAAACTCTGTGTGTGTTTGTAAATTTATATATGTATATATGTAATTAAGTGTATTTGTTCTATTTAAATAGAATGATGCCCCATCTTCTGCCTGAGTATCAAAGGATGGTCACTGAAGTAAATGACCAGAGATTTACTTTGACATTACATCCAGAGGACAGCAGATGGGGTGTACATATATGTCCTGGAATGCAGTACACCAGTGTACAAAGTATGTGGGTGTCTGTGGATGTCATTGAATTGCTGAGGTCTGAAGAGGCCCTTGAGATCATCAAGTACAACCATTAACCTAATATCCATCCATAAAGCATCTGTGTGCTTATGTGGAGAACATTTTACCTGAAAGGACACACTCATGCCTACATATAATGTGTGCATATGTGCGTAAGCAGTCACTGACAACTAGAGGAGTGTGTGTGTACGTGCCAATTAGGCTGACAACTCCCGTGCTGACAAGTCATGGCTCTGAATCCTGCAGTTCCAAAGAGGTGGCGGTGAGAAGCAGAGTGGCTGGATCCACTGCCGTGTGGGAGACAGGCAGCCGGCAAAGAGGGAGCATCGGTTTGATTGACATGTAAGCATTGTGCTACCCTGAGAGCCTTTGTAGTGTGACTATATGGTCTCTCTTTTTTATTTTTTTTTCCTTGGCACTCTCCACAATTCTCTTAGTAGCACCAGCACTTAAAGAGACTGTGGCATCTTGTGAGGAGGAAAGGAGGGGATCCACTAAAAGTAGCAGCAACTTTTGAAAAGAAAAGTTCTCTCAATATTTTAGTTGTCTAAATATCTCACAAATATCTTTGTGTTTTATACAAGCAGGAGGGTGAGTGGATTTCTTAAATAGGCCCATTTCCGGAGTGTAGAACTCTTACTCGATATTCCCAACTAGGGATGTTCCTTATTATTAACCCTTACATTAAGTCTGTGCAATTCCGGAATGCTTTCCTCCAGATAGATATTCCCTAATTACTGTTTTTTTTCCTTTCTTCCTTTTTGAAATGGGAGTGCAATAAGTATACAGACTGACCCTGGTGCCAAAGCAGGCACAATGTCCCGGACATCCCACGACTGACACAAAACTCCTTTCTCCTGAGGCATGAAGAGTGAGGGTTGCCCTTCCAAAGGGTTAAGGTATTTTTGAATCCAGATTTGTATCTCGAGCACAGAAAGCAGCACGTGGGGATGAACAAGGAAAAAAAAAAGATCCTGTTTAGTTTCAGTGTGTGACATTTGCCTGGGGGAAGAAAGTGCAGAGCTCATTGGAAATCCTATTGTTGAAACTCTGACCAGTCAGTTATAAAGTGCCATGATTTAATATGCCACAGTTGTTTCCATTTTCAGGGTCAATCACTTCATCTGTGTGTGTGTGTGCGCGCGCGCGTGTGTGTGTGGAAAGCCTGTGCATTTAAAGAAATACTTTCAGGTTTTATGTTGCTTAATTTCCTTTACAGGAATTCTTTTTGTTTTCAGCAGAACAGATCTCCAGCAAGATTTCTTCCTTCACAGCACGTGGAGGCACAATTTCCAACATCAAATCCTCTGATCAAAGCAACATAAGTTAGAGATTGAAGCAATAATTATGACCTTGATCAGGGTTTATTCTGTTACATGATTAATCACACACAGTATTTAAAAATATCAGGTGCCTGCCTGCTGAAATATCAACTGAAAACACCACCTATAAAACAGGTAGAAGAAAGGTCAACAAATCTGAGCTTGTTACAGCAACCTGCAAGTCTTACACATTTCACTGTTTAGACATTAGTTTGCGATACCTGTTTTCTTTTATGACTCTGGGCTTTGTTACCAACTTACCATTAATAGGGTTCAGCCAATGCAGATCTTTTGACTCTTTTTCTCTCTCTGTCCTCACCTGTCAGCCTTCTCTTCATCAACTATATTTATTACAATCAAGCCCTGTCAACTGTCACAGCTTACATACAGTCTGCCAGTAAATATGTCTTTCCAGTCATTAGACATTCCTTCCAGTCACCTTGGGATTTCTACCTTGTCTATCTCACTCCAAAAAAACTTTTGTTCAGAAGTATTAGACTCCCACAGAGCAGTGTCAGCTTGGGGCCATTACTGTAGGAAGTGACAGAAAACACCAAACTGTCACTCATTAGGATCTAGTTTTTCCAGAGTTGATGTAAGTCAGATTTAGCCCCAAAACGAATCATGATTTATTTAATATATTTGCTTCTACAAGTGTCAGCTCATCAACTTAAAATGTTTCTCCTTTAACTCTATTGAGGCCTGTACAGAAAGTTTTCTTTGAAACCCAGTTTTTGCTCTAAGGCTTGATAATTAGAACAGAATTGAGAACAGTCAAGTTTCTGCTCTACAGGTGCACTTTATTGGCCATCAGTTTTATAATTATATGTACAAAGCATTCATGTTAGAATTAAGGCTGGACACATGAGAAAATGCCACCTGGTGGGTAATTGCTTTTTATGCTGGCTCCCAAGTCCAAGGTGAGATTATGAATCTATGGGTAAGTTTAAAGGGAGAAAAAAAATTAACAAGGGAAGCAAGGAAGGAAAAAAAAATCTATTATTTTCTGTTAATGCTACAAATTATCTCTCCAAAACATCTATAGTCCATCCATCCAGACCAAAGTGATACTGAGGTATTCACAGGTTCTTCTGAAATTGCACCTACAGCTGATGCAAGGCATAAACCCCAAGTGCTCTTCTGCCTTCCCCAAAGTTTCTATGTCAAGCTGGTTGGTACAGGGATGCATAATACTATCTTATCCCATGTAGATTCAGAGAGTCAATGGATCACAGAGAAATGTAAAAGTGGCATTGCCATTGGAAAAAGTGAGAGGAAAGAAGGGAGAGACAAAGGTCCAGGATCATTAACCCAGAAGATTTGAGTTGCTTGTACCTCCATCACCAGGATCAAGAGGCAGGTCTGTCACTGGTAGAAAACAGAATAGTTCCAGTGAATTTACAGAGTACGGACTGAGCGAGCTAAGCAACACAGAGAAAATGTCAGCAGACAAATTTTGCCTTCAAATAAGGATGTCATCATTAGGGATTCACTTACATAGCAGCTATTACAGACTGTAAGGGACTATACAGTATTAGAAATAGTGCATTTGTACCAATTACTTGGTTTCACTATCAAAATGCAAACGTCTCTGAGGTAGAAAGGTTGTCTGTCAAGTCACAGGTTATACTGAACAGGAATATACACATGAGTGGTGGGGAGTAAATAAACTGTCCCATAAATCAGAAGTCACTTGGGATTTTAGTGGATGCAATTACTGCATTCTTTGTTTCCTGTCTGTGGAAGTAATAATTCCTGCCACAAATTGCCATCTGAGATTAAATACGGAGTACAGATTATGACAGTCATCAAGGGGGTGAGCAGGGTTTATGGATCACCTACAGGATTTCCAACAACTGTGACTGAACAGGTTTGACCCTGATAACTGTGGGAGTGGGAATAGGTTTCACCATCAAGGATACTGAAAATTGTATGTCATTTGAGGTTTCCACCCTAAGCCCTGGGAACCACCCAGTGTAACTCCTGACCACTAATACAGGGCTTCAGCAGTCTCAGGATGCCAGCACAGGGGCAGCAATAAATACGGGGACATTTAAAGCTACTCTCTTAGAACAACATGCTGTGCAAAAAAAGATTTGGGAAACTGCATTTAGATGGTTTGTGTTGCATCGAAAAGGTGATCCTTCAATATTACTCTGTTAGCAAAAAGACATCAGCTATAAATGCCACTGACAAGGTTAAGCTCATTTTCTGTCTTTTCATGCAGCAGCTCTAGAAATGTCCTCTCTTTAAAAAATAGATGCTTTTTAATGTTTTGGAGATACTGGGAAAAGAGGTGGGTACTTACATTTTTTAGCCTTGAAATCCTAGGTTGCAGATGATGAATATTGTGTAACTTTTCATCCTTTTGACCTGGTGAATGATGAGGAGATACTACCTGCTGGCAGCTAAAAACAGCTCATCATAATCTGCTTCTTACTGAAAAGAAGCAGTGTTAATTATAAAATGAGGGAATAGAGGTAGAGAGGTACCATTAACCATGAGGTGGGAAAGTCTATTACCTGCCAGCACCATAGTCCTCGTTCTATACTCATTTTCTAGTGTTTAAAGCTACATCAGGCTCCTAAACAGAGCAGGTGTTGGCATTTCTAACATGCTTTTAAGTCCCTCACCACCCTTGCTAACCTAATTTCTAATTTCTACTCTAGAAGTGCTTTTCCCAAGCTAGATTGCTTACAGACCCTCCTGCCTGAGGGACCTCAAGGGCACACCATCTTCCAAGATGCTTGCTCGCTGAACAGTCTGACCTATACAATAATATGCATATGGAGGTCTTATACCAGTTAACAATTTTTTTTTTACCTCTCCCAGGGAGGTTGAGGTGAAGCTGTTGGAAGGATCAGCCACATCAAAGCCTGTCCAGAGCTCCAGAAAAACTGACCAGTGTTTCCTTCTTTCATTGGCAGGGAACAATGATGAGTATGTGCCAGGGTGGTGCCTATACCCAGACATGAAGGAAGACTCACAGAATCAGAGAAAGGTTTGGGTTGGAAGGGACCTTAAATCCCATCCAGTTCCAACCACACTGCCATGGACAAGGACACCTTCCAGACAACCATGCTGCTCAAAGCCCCATACAATCTGGCCTTGATGGAGATTGATTAAATTTTATTATGCTCTTCTTTTGAGAAAAGGGAGAAGATACAGTCTGTGGGACGGCACTAACACGGTGACATGGTCCAAGTCCAAAAACACCAAGCCTAGGGCCACTGAAATATTGCTGACACACAGTGTTATGAAAATAAGTTAGTAAGCCTTCATTGAGAAGGCCTATCTCAAACAAATTCATCATCATTAACAAGGTTTTGCAACTCTTTCAAAAGTGGATGCACACTTGCACGATTGGAAAATGGAGATGAGAGGATTTAACGGACCTTTCTGCAAGGAAAGACACGCTAGACGGCAGAGTTGCCCTCACACTTTTTCTCAACATTTTACCTCTCAGGTGATTTAGGAAACCAGCCTACAAAACCTTACCTCATCACAGCAGACAGACTCCGACAAAGTCAACTTGTTTTGGATCAGCCCTAGGATTTTATGTTTATACATGAGATGGCAAGTAAATTGTCACGAACTAATCTGAGAAAGCAAGAAGTGACCACAGGTATGCCAGCCACACTGGGAAAAAAATGAAGGACCCAGTAGAGTCTGAAAAATAGAGTAAGTGGCTAGCACATGGCAAATGTGTCCTCGATGTGTTCCTCAGTGAAACCCAAAGCAAGATCTGTAACAGGAACACCCCAAGGAGGTGGGTGTCAATAACACAGCATGACTTCCACCTACCCTGGGGGAGCTTTAAGAGTTACCTTTTCATAGGAAGACAATAATTCCCGTCTCCCTCGGTTTCCCACAGGGAATCTGTCCAGCACCCTCTCAAAGAACAGCATGACTCAACTGAAATCAGCTGCAGAGCTTGCTGGAACTCCAGTGCTGCACCATCAATCCTGTTATAGCTTTGATTTTTAAGCACTTTTTTCCCCTCAAATATATTCTTCCATTGCATAAAAAATCCTGAACCAACCTAAAGCCCTTCATCACTGGCCCTAAAGAGGATATTCTAAAAATGAGACACTGGATTCTGTCTGAGAAATCATCTAAAATGCTTACACGCATCTGACTGTTGCACTCAGCCTCCTTGGTATGAAAAAAGACCAAAGAAATGCTTGTGTGCTGACTGCAGCAACACAATTACAGAAACTGCTACCAACAAAGAAAATAATAACTGCTGGAGCTATACATGAGGGAAGCAGTGGGGGGAAGGAGAAATGAAGGGAACCTCAAGGTTAAATGAGCAATGGGTTGGGGCAAATACAAACAAATGTAAACAAGAGAAATCTTTCAGCATAATTTTGAAAGTAAAGGCAGACTGAAATGTATTATGTGGGTGTACAGAAAGCACTTTGCTGCATTATGCCATCTCAAGTTCTTGCTTCTATTTCCTTTTGTCAAGAGGTCTTTGATTGAAGACAAGATTGTCTTCCAAAGAAAGGATAAAATGTCATGTGAATAGCTCAAGTGATAGACTGGAGTATCTTGGATGCAGCAAGAAAAAGCAATGCTAATGGATTTGTACAGTAAATAACACGGGGCAAGAGGGAGAAACAATCAGGCCTCGCACAAATATAGGGAAGTTAGCTTAAACTATGGAGACATAATATGCACTGGTTGCCATGGGTTATTCAGCTCAATGTATTTCAAGCCGGAGGAGAGGGCTTCCAAATTTCCCCCATAAAAGTCAGAGGGTCACACCAACTGTTATGTATCTTAAGCTTTTTTTATTAACTTTTTTTTCCAATTTGCTAGTTCTCCAGAACTGCTTGTTGCAAAGCGGCTGTCTTCAATCCTAAGGAATGGTACACTCCTAATGGATCATAGAAGTAGCCCTGCAAGCTGGGATAGAGAAATCCAACTCTCTGACTGGTACCTGTGGTCACAAAGTATTTCTCTGGTCCAGAGATGAATGGCCCAAATCTCCTAAGGCTCTTCTGTAGCCATGTGAAGTGAATTTTGTGCTTCAAGAGACCTGTCTCACCTGAAGTTTTGCCAGCTCAGCAGGAGATAAGGACCTGCTAAGCAGTCAGAGGTGAGGCTCTAAGTGAATCCCAGGAAGAGAGAGTAATATCACTAGCGGCAAACATCCTGCTGAATTAAACTTGTGTCACAAAAAGTTGAACAGAGAGGCAGAAAACTGAATGCACTGTGACTTTCAAGACTGGGTTTCTGTGCTGTTTCTGGAGTTGGATGCATACTTCCTGCTGTGTTAGAATCACAGAACACACGACAGCAGTTCTGCTGCATGACTGGCAGGTTGCTGACACCAAAGCTTGGCAGGCTGGAGATGTCAGGGGACAAGCAGTCAGCGTAGCCACAGCTTCACCCAGCTCAGACAAATGAGTCTTTGGGCAGCACCTCCAACACAACTTTGTGAAGAGCTGTGCCTATACCAAATGGGTTGTAGTGGGAGGGGCATGGATGTGAGCTGTGACTTAGCTCACGCTGACCTGACTACAACTTTTCATCCCCCTACTTACCTTCATCCTGCCATCCTGTGCTCTGCTCCTGTCTGCTCAATACACACATATATACTTGCTTCTGTCCTTCTGATCCTCTTCCACCAACCTTTTTTAAGGGCTTTCTACAGTTGTAGACATAGGCAGGCCCCCTGGCTACCATTCCTGCTTCCCTGCAGTTATCTCCTCCCAGCTCCCATCTCTTGCCTTCAGCTCTGCGCACTCTCTCATCCAGTGTCCCCACTTCTGCTCCTTTCTATTCCTTCTGTTTAGCTCTTGGTCCAAATGCTGTTCCTCAGAGATTTGTCCTTGTCATCATGGCATTCATCAGCATGTCTACCCTCCCATTCCCCTACCATGTCCCAGGCATCAGCAGAGGAGATGCCAAAAAACCCCAACATAGTTTGGGGGGGCAGGTGCCTCAAAGCTATTAAAGTACTTGACTTTGATCATTCCAGCTCTTGTGACACATGTTTCACAGTCCTTGTGTTCTTTTCTCTAGTTGGTGTTGGGGATTGATTTCTGCCTGCACTATCTAAAGGCTGTCTCAGAAAAAAAAAACAACCACCTTTCTGGATGAGGAGAAAAGGCTCACTTTTTTAATTTCCAGAATAGCTCGCTCTGAGGGAAAGGTGGAAAAAGTGGGTTGCTTTGAGACACCTTCTCCCCTTTGGGAGAAAGCCCACACTCATCACCTGTCAGGGGAGGACAGCAATCGGACTCAAGTTTGGACTCAGCTTTCCATCCACTAGCACATAGCAAAAGGCCTTTCTGAACAGTTGAGGATATTAGGTTTCAAATAAAAAAAAAAAATCCAGCTCCCTTTGGCCCTTTAGCTGAGATCAGTTGTGATATCTGTTTGAGATCTGATGTGCTGGAGCGGGGACGACAGCACTTACTGGCAGGGGCATGTGCTCTGTAATCTGACAGATCTTGCCTGCCTTTAACTCCTCTGATCCTATGATTTGGCTGCCCTGTGGGTACACTGTGCACTTACCTGAAGATGCACAAGGAGCTGCGTGATTCCATCACACTGTCAAGACACTTCACGGAATACCAGCAGCAGAAGACTTTCAGGAAATGATACCACATCATCATCCACTTCATGCTGCTGACTCTGTGGTGCTGTTTCCTGGAGCCATCTCATCCCATTCACGAACAACAGAAGGGATAAGGGAGGTGACATATGAACATTTAAAGCACCATTATCTGGTTTTCTATCTATTGAGAGCCTCCAGTGAACACCTGAGTGCCTGTTCAATCACCTGCCTGACTCAGAAAGCTTGAGAGGTGGTAGTGGTAGGAGACTTTGTAGACCACTAAATCAAACCAGAGAACAGGACTTGTTACTCCTTAAGATCTGTCTGGAGCACATCAAGGGGAAGAAACACACTGTTCGGGGGTCCTCAGTTTGGGAGGCATATACCAGAGATCTCATGCAGCTGGTAAATAAAGCGTTGCTTGCATTTCTCAACAAAATAAGACAGAGAGAAAAAGAAGTACAAGGATAATTCCATTAATGAGAAACGCACAGATTCAGTACATCGTTCCTGACTGCCAGGAGTTAATTAGTTACAGTCATGAAAGACGGTGGTCACTAGACCCTAGAGTTGTACCAATGATACAAACAGGAGAGTCCAAGCAAGGAGCATATGTAGTTGGCTCAAAAGAGCCAATTAATCGAAATAAATTGAAAGGAGTAAGAAAAAAGACCGCAAAATGCAAATGAAGATTAGAGGTATTTTATAATGAATTTCTTAAGCAAGATAATTATAGAATTGCTGTTAGGTTTAATTCACATACTGTTTCAATTGAAAGGTTGGTATTTGCAATACTGATAAGGCACAGGATGAATGGGTGAAGAGCTGGCTACTTGGCAGATCTCCAAAATGTACTTGTCAACAGAGAGTCATCACTGAATGGGATTTCTCCTTAGCGAAATTTTGCAATGACTAGTACAGGTCTGCAACTAGCTGATGTTTTCATGAGTGGATTCAGTTAGTAAACATCAAAGCTTCATGCATATGAATTAGTCTCAGTAAAAATTATGTCCACATCAGGACATCTCTGCAAATTGGTTTTGGAAATTTTCCTCTCTTTGAAAACATTTCTGACCTGCTCTCTCAAAGGCTTTGCTGATTACAAGTATGGAAGGACAGAGACCTTGACAGAGGGACAAAAGAAGATGCTGATGATGTGGGGTTGCCACTTGCAACACTCAAGTCTCTTGGCAAGGTGGGGAGAATTCTAGGAGGTGTTCTGATACACCCTGAAGAAAAATCACATAAGTGGGCAAGCATGACTTTCACAAGTGTCCATATATCTCTGCTCACTATGGAGGGAATTGAAATTTGCTGACTTTTAGATACCAGGACTTCTAGTTTGGCTAAACATAGGTGGGATGATTTTCACCCTCATGGTAAAGAAAAGAATGAGCAGGCTATAGAATACACCCCAGGCAGGCATATGCTAGACTGTGGGATCCAGTTATCATGTTAAAAAGGGCATTATAAAATTGGAGGAGGCTCAGAAAAGAGACACAGAAATGATTTACTGACTGTAGATAATGTTTGACAGTGAGAAACCTAAAGATCTCACACTGTTTAATTTATCAAAAAGCAGATTAAAAGGTTACTTCATTGCAAGCATTATCTCATAGGAACGCCGCGTACTGAAATGCTCTTTAATCTAGCAAGAATGGCACAAATATTTAACACTGAGGGTGATTAGCCACTAGAATGAACCACCAAGGGAAGAGGTGGAGTCTTTCTCTCCTGATGTCTTCAAATCAGGTCTGAATGCTTTTCTGGCAGATGTGCTTTAATCAAACAAAAGCTCTGCTCTAGTCAGATGTAAGTTACTGGGTTGAATGCAGGGGAAAATGGGTGAAAAAAGAATGCACTCCTGGCCTCAAAAATCTACAAATCTGTGAATGCCAGATGTAATTTGAATATACTTGCAGGAATCAAAGTGTTCAAACTGTGCTCCACTTTAAGGGAAAGGAATCCCTGGAGAGTAGGTGGAGACATGCTCCCAGTGTTTATGAACAGCAACTACCTCTAAAAACTCGGTATCTCATCCAAAACCTGACACTGCCTCCTTTCATAGGCCAGTTATGACCACTTCATGTAGGAATAAAAGTCTGATTTTCATAGATGGTGTCCAGGTCCATGTGGGTCTGAGACAGAGGGATTTGTCAGCACTTAGCACCTATGGATGTGAATTTAGACGACTAATGAAAGAGAAACAGTTTGGGAGTGATTTCAATAGCATCTGAAAGAGACATAGGAGAAAGGAAAAACTACCCCTCACTTCCCATGGTCACTGTGCTCCTAGGTTGGACTTTTAAAATTCCAGCTTTTGGGCGTCAGCTTTCTTTGTTCTCTCAGCTGCAAAATAATCACATTTGCTGGACTGGACAACTAAAAGGATTAACATTAGAGTGCTAGTTTTCAACCTGGGGGTCTGCAGACCCCTGGGGAGCTCTGTGGTCTACTTCTAAGGTGTCTGCGAGAGGTGGCTAAGAAAAACAAGTCCATTTATGCTGTACAGCACACTAAGAATGTGCATTTCAAAAGGGACATACTCCTCTGGAAAACACTTCATGGTTCACAAATCAAAAAAGGTGAAACACACAAAAACAGAAAGTGAGAAACAGCCTGTAAGTGACCTGTGATTTATAGCCACTTTCCGTGTGTGGCAGCTGGGGGTTGTTCAGCATCATTTGGAAGGAAGGCACGGAGCCCCCCAGGCTGCACCCCTGCCCACTCTGCCCAAGAAGTCCATCCATGGGCCGTAGAGGGAACACTGCCTCCTCTCCAGCCATGACCAGAAGCAAGTGCAAACAATGGCAATAAGCAAAAAAGGCAGTAGGAAGCAACTGAATGTAAAGCACTGCATCCTCTCCCAGTTCTCTGGCTGACGCCTCCCACCTCCCAAACTGGGCACCAGCTGACAGATGTCTGATTGTCTCCTCTCTGGGGTGAGCAGCGGGGCCCAAAGCGATGCCGATTGCTCTTCCAGCAACCTCCAACAACGTGTTCAGGATCACTTTTAATCTTCATCTCTCTCACTTTCACCTATTCCCATGAGTTTGGAGCTTCCCCCCCCCCCCCCCC